>OY856409.1:322841557-323441557 GCA_963693085.1 Alisma plantago-aquatica
TATATCCCAGGATTAACTTTGACAAAGGAGCGGATCCAAGAATCATCAGAGACTGTTTCAGAATCGGAGCTGCAAATTTAATATATTTAAGCCAAGACCTTGGGGAAATACAAGAACTACCCCAAGATATTTCCAGAGCAATTAGAGAATTTAAAAGCAATAGTCCACTAGTAAAACCTACTAGTGACATTTATATCAAGATTTTCTCAGCATTGGAGGACTGGGAAAAATTAAAGAAATTCAGTCCAATACACTGCATTCAAATTGGGGTCTCTTCCCCAGAATACGTCAAAGAGATTGATGCAGATTACAGAAAAGAATTTGAAGAGAACAAGGTTAACAAGGAATTTGTTGAAACTAGAAGGGCATTAGGATTAAAAGTCCTTTGCCAAGTATTGGAAAAATTAATTAATGAAAATCAAAGTTGGCTTCATAAAGCTTCAGATAACACAATTATTCTATTCAATACGAGAAGAACTAATACATCATATATATATACGTATATATACGTATATATATATATATATATATATATATATATATATATATATATATATATATATATATATATATATATATATATATATATATATATATATATATATTTATATATATATATATATTTATATATATTTATATATATATTTATATATATATATATATATATATATACGTATATATATATATATCTATATATATATATATATATCTATATATATATATATTCGTGTATATATATATATATATGTATACATATATATATATATATATATATATATTTGTATACATATATATGTATATATATATACACTCATCTAAATGGGCTCAAAATTTGTATGTAGCCTAGTTATAGTATGACGGTGAAGATGGATGGTTTACATTTTGTAAAAAATAGTCTTGATATGCAAACACACTTGAGTGTATTCGTACGATCTGTACACTCGAGTGTATTCTAGCCTGACTCAATATATATATATATATATATATATATATATATATATATATATATATATATATATATATATATATATATATATATATGTGTGTGTGTGTGTGTGTGTGTGTGTGTATGTATATATATATGTATATATATACAGACCTACTTATATATACTTACTTATATATACTTATATATATATATATATATACATACATACTTACTTATATATACTTACTTATATATATATACATACTTACTTATATATACATACTTACTCATCCAAATGGGCTTAAAATTTGTATGTAGCCTAGTTATAGTATGACGGTGAAGATCAATGGTTTATATTTTACAAAAAATAGTCTTGATATGCAAACACACTTGAGTGTATTCGTGCGATCTGTACACTCGAGTGTATTCTAGCCTGACTATATATATATATATATATATATATATATATATATATATATATATATATATATATATATATATATATATATGTGTGTGTGTGTGTGTGTGTGTGTGTGTGTTTGTGTGTGTGTGTGTGTGTGTGTATGTATGTATGTATGTATGTATGTATTCAAATTTTCATTTAGACTTTTCCTTTCATATTTAGCTTATTAAATTAGTTGGCATCAGATATGATTTTTGGTTCTCGGTTTTATTTTTTGTGGCTTAAAAAACTAGGTATGTACTTATGTACCCTGGGTTGCGTGACATATTCAATCATAACCCATGTTGGGATTATCCATCGTTGCTAAATAAATTCATTGTGAGCTTGTAGAATATCAATGTGGGATGTCTTACTAATTGAAGAGTATAAGGTAGACATGTTATTATTTAAATGATTGAGAGTATATTTTTCATGGTAGAGAATGTAGATTTTGATGTTACTAGATGATCCCAACTTCTATGCTTCAAATAGAAGAGTGATAATTTAATTCTTTGAAGAAAAATGTTTTATTGAGATAGGGTTATCCATATATTGTCACACCCTAATTTTCAAAGATAATCTAAACATTATAATGGGGTTTTTCTAGATAACAATAGTTGAGGGTTTTAATGTAAAAACACCATAAAATGGTATTTCTTTTATATAAATAAGAAAACTTAAAAAGGAGACTGAAATATATTTTCACTTTCAAAAATGCATTGTATGATTAAATTGATTCAAATTGATAAATAGTAGTTCCCCTTTCCTTTTTCTCTCTCCTCTAAGAGGTAATAAAGCATAAAAGGGATATAAATTAAATATTATGAAAGAACTCATTTATCATCTCATTTTGAAGTCAAAGGAAACAATTATAACAAGATATTACACTTTATTTCAATTTTATGTACATAATTTGAGATAATGACTTTTAATGTATTAATGGACATACAATGGATAAAATGGAAATCTAAGTGTACGAGAGGGGTCTAGACCACTTATTGGACATGTTGTCCAAATTTGGTTTCATTTTGACCACGTTTGACCCTCCAAATGAATTAGGTAGGTTGCACTATAGCTTTGAACTAGATTTAATGGATTGTATCATTAATGCAATAATGTGACCCAATGTTCTGAGATTTATTTCTTGTGATGGCTTCAATTTCTTTTCTTTCCTTCTAGGGGTGTGATCAGACGTCAGTGTTTAATTATCCAACTATCCAATGATGGTTTTGTCATCTCCTTCCACCGTGTTTCTCGTGGATAGGGACCATTCACGGTGTCTTCAATTCTCGGCTTTGTTCTCCCTCTCCTCGCATCTATTTTATGAGATTTCTTCTTCAGAAAAACTACATCACTTCCCCGATTTAAATAAGCCATAACTTGCTTTCTCTCTCACCTCATTCATGAAATGCCCAATTAGGGATTTGCTTTCTCACTCTACTGAGAATTTTGGATGGTGAAAACCATCAAAAAATGATGATTGTTTCTGAGGGTTTCCATTTTGGACATTTCCAAAGAAAGATTAAGGAAATCGACTATATATAATATATAACGGGCTGCACTTCAGAAAAATCCCAAGCCGCCTTACACCTATAAAACGAATCTAAGACGGCCCCACACATCGCTCCTCCACACCAATTTTTTTGCCTGCACTCTGATACCCCTAGACCTACTCAAAGTACAACTTTGGCAACAACCACAGTGTCCTAGCCTTGTCTGCCACCTCCAACTAAATTGACAGTTTGGTAAGCTCCCTTAATGCTCTAGGTTCTTTTTTACATCATTAGTTAACCCAAATTTTGCTCTAAGTCATCATATCCTATAGGTACAGAGCGATGTCTCACCGGCACTAGTCACATCAATGCCTTAGGGCTTCTTTGGCCAAAGAAACAGATCCTAAATCTTCAGTTTACCTAGGAGAATGTATTTAAGACTCCAAACTCTAGATTTTCTCTTAGAACTTCATTTCCTGATGATGTGTGAATTTCCTCTATTTCTACCTCTTTTCATGATGCTCCTCAAGCTCCAGTTCACGCCAGAGCTAGTGGATTGGTTTGGTCCATCGGCCAGGATGTGGCAAACTCATCTGAGGTCTTATTATCCATAAATGTCATGCATCCATGACCTTGGATTGAAGACAAGATGGATATGTGAAGCTGATCAAGCCATGGATCCCGGGGAAGGAACAAACCAGGTCATTAAATGACCATGGTGCCTCCATAACTTCAATCGCCTAATTTAAGGCACAAGGGAAATTTTGAGTTTTTCATGTCACCACTCTTTGGTTCGGTTCTAAGGCATGTTTCCATTATGGCACTTTCCTATTTGGCCAAGAGAGCATGGGGTCGGGCCCAGTATCTAGTGAGTCAGATAAAAGTGCCCATGTGGCTTTTCCGTGAGTTTTAATTGTTCTATTCTTATATTCACAATAATTCAACCGTTGGCTAGAAAATTATGAATAAATAGTCATTGGAAAGGATTTTTGACAAGAAATCCAATTATATGGTTTTCAAGCCATCATTTTCCTATCTATTGTGATGTTTTCATAAAGAACTCTAAAACCCTAGTTTTGAGTAATATGTCATTAATTGAGTAATATGAAAGCCAATTTTCCAAACTAAATGAATCCAATTAGTAACCCTAACCCTAGTTTTAATCAACCCAAATATGATCTAGGATCAATACAAGGTATTGATTTATGATGTTCAATAATTATGTACAGGTACTTAGAGCCTAATCAAGATAAGCGAAGGTTTGACCTAGAATTTGAACAAGATCAGAGAGACCCTCTTAGGATCTACTTTGCTCCAAGTTAAACGGATCATGTTGTTGAGTGCTGGAATTTATGGTTGATTGCATGCTAAGTATAAAGTTGATATTATGCTTCCAGGTTTCATGCTTTAATCATGTTTATTGAATAAATTGCTTGATGATTGTTGTCCTATGGATTAAAATGTTCATTAAGATTAGAGATTGTGATTAATGGTTCATGAAATTAAAGTTCTAGTTTCAAGAAGGAGAAATTCCATCATGTTAAAGTTCAAAGATTATGTTGACGTTAATGTTCATGATCAAGATAATTGGAATTGAATCAGTTTTTTATATGATCTCGAATCATGGAACCCAAGAGGTCGTCAAGGGATTTCCTAGCAATCATGTTCTCTTAAGTGGGTGTAAAAGAGAGATGCATATATCTATTGCTTAATTCTTCATGTTATTATGAATCAAGAATTCTTATAGTTAATTCATGTTAGGTTTTCCTACATGTGAAGTATACTTATTTTGTTTACATTATAAAGTGCCAGTATTGTTTATTGATTTATTGTTTTTCTCCTTTGCATGGCACAGGACTCGATGTCCCCAAAATTTGGAGAAAACAAGGACTAAAGAGAAGCAAAGTCAAATATTTAAAGACCTTCAAGAGACAACTAGTGAGGTGTCATCCACATTAGGAGATCCTATTATCTAGAATGTTTATGTCCATGATTAGTTTTCCATGTTTAGAAATGATTAGAATTTTGGACATGTTAAGAAGTCAGTTATAGTTTCCTATTTGAAAAAAAAATGTATGAATCTTAATGGTACTTTATTTATTTATTTGCAATGATTACCTTAGTGTGACATCCCCCTTCTAAGATAAATGTTTATGCTCAATTGTGTTGTATATTCAAAAGGTGGGGTGTTACATTAATGGTATCAGAGCAAATAAGTGGATGGCCACCATGAAGCAACTTGATTCATATGTTCTAACCCTAGGTTTATGTGACCTTTTTCATATGGCCCCAAAGAGAGCTAACAAAGGAAAAGATAAGATGGATGATGGTGGTAGTACATTTAGTGAATGGAGTGACCATGAAAGAAACCCTAAGGAAACCCTAGAATATCTTGTTGAAGTACTCACCAATGTCCTGGCACAAGGACAAAATCAACCCAGACACCAAGAGTTGACTTTAGTGGACTTCTTGAAGATTAGGCCCGACCCTTTCTCTGGTGAAGGAGAAATTTATGTAGTCACCAAAGTTGAGGAGTGGATTAGAGGCATGGATCATTTTTTCCATGACATGGAATTTCGTCACTCTAGGGTTCCCTTTGCAACCCACATACTGAAGGGAGCAGTTCATACATGGTGGGAGAACTTCCTCAACTCAAGGGCAGTTGATGAACCTCCACTCACATGGGAAGGATTTGTTGAAATGTTCTAGGAGCACTACATGTATGAAGCCATGATAGAAAACAAGGAGCTAGAGTTTTCCAACCTAACTCAGGTGGGTGACATGATTGTGGACAATATGCCATGAAGTTTAGGGGCCTACAGAAGTATGGCTACAATTATGATGAACGACAAAGTAAAAAGAAGTTCATTCAAGGAATCAAGCCCAACTCGAAGCTTCACCCTCTCAGGAAGAAGCCACAGGACCCTCCAGGATAGCCTAGATGCATCCCTTGCGCTAGAAGATCACCCTGGGAGGTCCTACAGGAAGCAAGTCCCTCAAAAGAACAACCAGTATCAACCTCCCAAGAACCCTAAGAGAAAGTAGCCTAAGCCTACAGTAGAAGTTGAGAAGCCCAATGTCCAACATGCAAGAAGAACCATGTAGGCAAGGTACAACAGCATGCTACTACTGTGGGGATCTAGGACATATTAAGCCAAATTTCCCTAAGCTCATGAAGAAGTACCAAAACAATAATAGGACCAAAATCCACCTCCTAAGAGACAAGCTAGAATTTTCACCATGGAAGTAGAAAAAGAAGATGAGGAATGATGTAATAGTTAATTTGTGTCCGCAAGAACTTTTTTTGAAATATATTTCTTTTCATACAAATTTTAGTATAAATGAAGAAGTAAGAAACACCCTAAGGTGGGTAGTACCCTAGGAAATTTTGAGGATGAAATTCATTTTAAGGTGGGTAGAATTTTCACGGCCCAATTTTTAAAGATAATTTAAACCTTATAATGGGGTTTTCCTAAATAACAATATTTGAGGGTTTGAATTTAAAAAGACCATAAAATTGTATTTCTTATATGAAAATGAAATAAGAAAGCATAAAATGTGTTGGTGAGGTATGCTCATAGAGTCTATCATGTGATGATTGACATGGCATATACCTTGAAGGATTTGATTAGTACTCATAAAGGCAAACTTCCAATTCATTTGATTTCATTTAGTTATGAGATAATGAGGAAACACTATGAATGTCTAGAGAATAATATACTCAATGGCGTATGTCTTCAAGTATTCGCCTTATGGAAATGAGATCATATGAATGTTAAGAGTACATATACATATTCTCATTATGTCCCTAGTCAGTTGTTATTGTGGAAGGTAGATAGACACCACACTAGTAACACATAAGAGTGGAGTGTGAGTTGGTTGATAACTGAGTCTCACTAAGTCATGATATGGAAATATCAAACCAAACACACATATACATGTTAGAGAACAATTTATACGACAGACCCACCTTGATAGTGACACATGGTTGTGGTGGTCGCAGTCATCTCTCATAGTGAAGTCGTTGGGTACTCTTTGACATCATCAAACGCAGTCTTGAAACATATTTTGTTATGATGGTGATGATTGAGTGACATTAACACATGGGGATATACTGTGAGTCATAGATATGGGATTTGTCCCTCCTACTGGAGTATGATATCTTAGACACTTGATAAGCGAGATAGAGAAAAGCATGCACATTCACATGTGAATCAATATATGATATTGAGGTCATATTATCTTAGACAGTCTGCTCTTAGTTCAAGGAACATGGATTGAATGTTGAGAGGATGACCTTCCATGCCTCATGTTCATCTTGGATATCAGAGATAAAGGAATTATACAATCACGGCAACATCTTACATATATTGTAGGTTGAAGTTGTTCTCCAACTTTCCATTCACTTGGGTAGCACTGATGTGTAACTAGGAACCACTCTTTGGTTGTGATTTCATAAGCTAGTTATGGATAGTTACTGCTAACATGATATGGGACCTATAGGGTCACACACAAAGGAACTCATCTCGAAGAGGAGTTTATCTTGAATGATGATTTGATTGATTACTAAAGGGTTTAGGTATTCAATTCACGCAACAGATTGATTGGTTGGGTGACTGGTCTACCAAATAACCATCTCACTTAGTGAGATGTCATTTGGGCATCCAGACTGGTGTCTCAAAGTGTTGAGATGTCCGTTAGGATGATCTAGATAATCAGAGTTCAAATTGGCTAAGTTCTACCATTGAATCGATCAGTTCAATGTGATTAAACTTATCGGCTCATCTTGACTCACTAGACAAGCATCTGGGTGAGAGAGACGGGTGTCTCACCTGGGTGAGATGGCTCAGTTGGGCTGAACAAATGTTTGGGATGTTTCTCAAATAGCTTTGAGTGTACTTTACTTGGGGTAAAAGGAATTAATACGTAATATTAATTGGAATCGAAATTGCCAAATTTGTATGCGATTGGAAACTTCTTGATGGATGTTTGGCAGTGTGAGATGGCCGTATCGTGTGACCAGACATCCATTTTGACTGTCACGGGTTGCTAAAATTCAAGATCTTTTGGTCCTTTCCACTCCCACACAATCCCATACAGACTGGGAACCCTGACACTAACCTCGCCTATAAAAGGAGGGGTATTGGAGGCTTCCTAGAACATAACACATACAATTGAGAACCAGTTCCTCTGATAATTGTTGTCCTATCTAGTTGTGGTAACTAAGAGAACCCGAGCAAGTCCTACCTGATAAGGGAGGGATAGCTATGGGAGAGAAACAACCGGTGATCTTTGTTGGTGGGAGATAAGGTTGGTGACTAGTACACCAATGGGATGGACAACTCATTCCCATCCATTCTTGGTGAACAACATGAGTTCTAGTTGGTCAGTGCAGACTACTCTAGAGGCAGGAGTCCTTTGGCTATTGCTCAGAGAGAAAATTCAACCTACAGTCTGTGGCAAGACCACTAGAGTTGTTGGAGAGGTTGAGCAGATAACTGTTTATGGTGAAGACCAAGAGTTGTATAGCCACCGTCCAAGAGCAATTAGTCAGCAGTCGCAAAGAAGTGAGTTTTTCGCTGGACTTGCTCCTCGACCAGGTATAACTCGCTAAAATAATCATGCTCATAGTAGTTGATACGATCTTGCTATTATGGGAATACGGATAGATAAAATTTTTGTTTTTGTTGCTATACTTTGTGCCCATATTTCCCAACAAAAAGGAGACTCAAATATATTTTCTCTTTCGAGTATGCATTATATGATTCAATTAACTCAAATTGATAAATAGTAGTTCCCCTTTCCTTTTTCTATGTCCTCCAAGATGGCAATAAAGCAAAAAAGGGGTATAAATTAAATCTTGAGTAGGATACTCATTTATCATCTCGTTTTGAAGTCAAAGGAAACAATTATGAAAAGATATTACACTTTATTTCATTTTTATGTACATAATTCAAGATAATGACTTTAAATGTATTAATGGAAATTCAATGGGCAAAACATAAATATAAGTGTATTAAAAGGGTCTAGACCACTTATTTGTCATGTGGTCCAAATTTAAGTTCATTTTGACCATGTTTGACCCTCCAAAGGGATTAGGTAGGTTAAAATATAGTTTTGAATTAAATTTAATGGATTATATCATTAATGCAATAATGTGGCCCTATGTTCAGAGATTTATTGCATGTCATGCCTTCAGTTTCTTTTATTTCCTTCTAGGTGTGTGATCGGACAGTTAGTGTTTAATTAGCCCACGATACAATGATCATTTTTTGTCTCCTTCCTCCGTGTTTCTCAGGGATAGAGACCGTTCACATCATCTTCAGTTCCTGGCTTCATTCTCCCTCTCCTCGCATCCATTTTGTGAGATTTCTTTTCTAGAGAAACCTCGCTCCCCTGATTCAAATGATCCATAACTCACTTTCCCTCTTTCCTGATGCACAAAATGTCGGCTTCGCTGCCTCGCTCTGTCAGGGGTTGTAGATGGCAGCCCAAGCCACCTCACACGTATAAAACATATTGAAGATGACCCTTAGATCCCACACATCACTCCTCCACCACCAATTTTTCCGTCTGCATTCTAAAACCCCCAAACCTAATTGAAGTACAACTCCGACAACCACTACAATTACCCAGCATCCTCCACCACCTCTAGCCAAATTGACAGTTTGGTAAGCTCCCATGACCCTATAGGTTCCTTTTACCATCATTAGTTAACACCAATTTTACTTTGAGTCGCCAAATCCTATACCTATTGAGTGATGTCTTACTGGCACTAGTCACCTAGATGCCTCAGGCTTCTTTGGCCAAAAAAATAGATACTAGATCTTTGATTTACCTCAAAGAATGTTTTCAAGACTCTAGACTCAAGATTTTCCCTCAAAACTTCATTTCCTTACAACGTTTGAATTTCCCATGTTTCTGCCTCTTTTTGTGACACTCCTTGAGCTCCAGTTCACTCCAGAACTAGTGGATTGACTCGGTGCATCCACCAAGATGTGACAAGCTCATATAAGGTCTTAGTATCCCTAAACATCATGCATCTACAACCCTAGATTGAAGACAAGATGCACCTGTAAAGCTGCTCAAGCCATGGCTCATGGGGAAGGAACAAACCAGGTCATTAAATGACCATGGTACCCCCATAACTTCAATCGACTAATTTAAGGCACAAGGGCAATTTCAAATTTTTCATGTCACCACTCGCTGGTTTGGTTTTGAGGCATGTTGCCATCATGGCAATTTCCTATTGGTCCATAAGAGAATGGGCTCGGGCCCAGTATTCGCTGAGTCATATAAAAGTGCCAACGTGGCTTTTCCCTGGGTTTTCATTGGCTTATTCTTTAAAATTCACAGTAATTCAACCATTGGTTGGAAAATATGAATAAATAGCCATTGGAAAGGATTTTTGACAAGAAATCCGATTTTAGGGTTTTCAAGCATCAGCCCTTCTTGTTACAAAATCCCCAATAGGATCATACTCTTAAGGTAGGCCATTTTTCCTTTACGTTCTTATGTTTTCAAAAGAACTCTAAAACCCTAATTTTGGGTAATATAATCATTAATTGGGTAATATGAAAGCCAAGTTTTCCAAACTCAATGAATACATTTAGTAACCCTTACCCTAGTTTTCATCAACCTAAATAAGATATAGGATCAATACAGGTTATTGATTTATGATTTTCAATAATTATGTACATGTATTTAGAGCCTAATCAAGACTAGGGAAGGTTTGACGTAAGATTTGTTTAAGATCATAGAGACCATCTTAGGATCTACTTTGCTCCAAGGCAAATGGGTCATGCTATTGAGCACACATATTTACGGTTGATTGCATGCTAAGTATAAAGTAGTTATTACGATTCCAAGTTTAATGCTTTAATCATGTTTATTAAATTAATTGTTTGATGATTGTTATGTCCTATGGATTGCAATGTTCATTAAGATTAAATATTATGATTAATGATTCATGAAATTTAAGTTCATGTTTTAAGAGAGAGAAATCCCATCATGTTAAAGTTCAAGGATTATGTTAATGTTAATGTTAATGATCAAGATGACTGCAATTGAATCTGTATTTTATAAGATCTCAAATCATGGACCTTAAGAGGTCGTCAAGGGCTTTCCTAGCATCAAGGGCTTTCCTAGAAATCATGTGCTCTTAAGTGGATGTCATAGAGAAATGCATATATCTACTACTTAATTCTTCATGTTATTAATGAATCCATAATGATTATAGTTAATTCATGTCAAGTTTTCTTACATGCCAAATATACTTATTTTGTTTACATTATAAAGTGCTAGTACCATTTATTGATTTTTTGTTTTTCCCCTTTGCATGACTGGGGACGTGATGTCCCCAGGAGTTGGAGAAAATAAGGACTAAAGAGAATCAAGTCAAAGATTTGAAGACCTTTAAGATCCAACTGGTTGGGTGCCATGCACATTAGGTGATCCTATTATCTAGAATGTTTACTTTCATTATTAGTTTTCATGTTTAGAAATGATTAGAATTTTAGACATGATATAGAAGTCATTTATAGTTTTCCTATTTAAAGAAAAATGATGAATCTTAATGGTGATTTATTTATTTATTTTTCCTATTTAGAATTAAGACCCTTCCTAGAGGAGGATATCCTCAAAACTCAACTAGTCTCTCTATAAGGGTAGCATGTGGTATGACAATTATGTTCCTATAGATCTTTTATAGGTCAAAGGTGTCATTTGGCCTAACAGGTTAGAGTTTTAGTATTAAATGTTACTTAACCATCCAAACCCTTGGATGGTGGTTACTTAGTTTTTGAAAACATCAATAAATTCTAAAACTATTTTTTTGTGTCCATAAGATAAATATGTATGTATATAATATAGATTATCATAGGAAAATATTCATTATAAATATGAGAATTGGAGCCAAAATCAATACAACACCAAGTCACCCACCATAACCTCTCCATTAATACTTGTGACCATATACTAATCTTCATATGATCCCTATAGATATTGTTTTCCTTCTATACTCTGATCATAAACTGTTTCAAGATAAAGGTACATGCATAGGAAAAGAATATAGTTGCATGTTACCTTCATGTACTGCCTGGGAGCCTCCAACATCTATAGCTTCTAGTGCAAAAGCTCGACCTGCACATATCGCAACAAGAGGTCCCCTATGATTGTCAAGGTTGTTCCCTAAGGGTTGATGTGGTAGTTGTGTCGGCATTTGCCATTGCTAAAGTTGAGGGCATTCTAGTCGAATATGCCTAGGTTGACTGAAGTGGTGGCAAGTAGGATTCTAGTTGCCATCATGGGTTGTACACATTCCTGAAGGATGATGCCAATGGAAATAGTTACACCTGGAAGGTCTCTGTTCCTCATTAGTATGCTTTTTCTTATTCATGGCCTCACCATGTGTTGGGGCCTAAAAATCTAGGTAGGATTCGACAGCTAAGGCTTTATCAACCACCTAGAAGGTGAGGGGGAGTTCTAGGATTGGGGAACGACCCACATGATAATTGAGTCCTTATAAGTACAAGTCGGCCCAATGATCCTCACTCAACCCAGTAGCATATCACTCAAGCAGTAGGAATTTTACACATATGTGGGAACATATAAGGAACCTTTCTTTAAACTATAGAACTCTGCTTCCTTCTACTTAAGAGCAGCAGTGTAGATGTGGTTCCCAAGAAAGAGCACCAAAAATTGTTCCCACACCATGATAGTGATGTCATGAGTCCTTTCTACCCCATTCCACCAAACACACATTTGTCCATACAGCACATAAGAGGTAAACCTAACCTTCTGGTGAGGAGGACATGCCATACCCTTGAAGTAAGGTGGTTGCATTTTCATGAAATCAGTCAGTGTGTGCTCCTTCATCTTATCTAGAATTGTAGGGGTGCTCAACTTTCCCACCATGGTTGCAATGAGAAACTATCGTACGAAGGATAGCTCCTGCTTAGGGGTGAGACCAGATGAAGTAGAGGTGGCGGTGTCGCCAACCCCATGAGCAGAGTTAGGGTTGATCCTACGAGGGGTATTAATGCCAAAATGATGGTTCTCTGGTGTGGAGAATCTGTTCAAACCTCCAGATTGAGGGTAGCACCGATGTTGCCAAATGGGTTGGTCTTCCTAAAACATAGGCATAACTTATAAGGATTCCAAGCAAGAATTTTTGAAGTAGTTAGATTGTTCAGCACAATTATGCTCTGATACCATCTTGTAAGGAGTGGGACCTGGTAGGGGACCACTCCTTACAGAGTTCAAGAAATAAATTTGCATAATACCCCATTAATACAAATATGACCAAGCAAAGGGGTGCATTTTATTTTCTCAGACAAATAAGTATGGAAAGATAGCTTGTGGCAATGGAAATGAAATCTAACTTATTACAAAGTTTCATCGTTTCAACTTAACATTGAGACATATAGGTAAAAATATAAATTAAGAATCTAATTATCAGGATCATATTGCAATGAGCAACCTTCCCATCTCGAAGCTCATCCTTGCACTTGGTCTTGACCAAAGTCTTCTCCTCCCTGACCCTCAAGTTGTGCTAACTATGGGTGGGTTGAAAAACAACACCCCAGAAAAAGGGAACAAAAGGAAGTATGTCAGCGAATTTTGAGTATGCATAGAGTAAAATAATTGGGCATTTAATAAATTGAGAGAAGATTTGAAATAAAAAGATGTCAATAATGAGATATCCAAAAGAGAAGATTTTTTTCAAAAAGATTTAACATGTCCAAAAGATGAGGCAATTATTGATAAAAATATGATTAATAAAATGTTTCTTACCATACTTGTAGGAAATTATGGTGATTGAACATATGGTAGAAACAAAAATTTAACTGCCATATTCCCCTTTAACATATGGTCACGTCATTAACTATGTAATGGGAAGGATGGTTTAGAGGATATACCTGGTCCTGGAGCAAGTCCAGCGACAATCTCATCATTGTTGGCTTGCTCCCTTTCTTGAAGTCACACTCGAACAACATCTACATCGGCCTCCTAGTTGATCACCACAGACAGTGGGTTTATGATGTCCTCCTAGCGGGAAAAGTATCCATGCCTCTAGAGTAGTCCACACGGACCACCAGGAACTCTTGTCGTTCTATTATAATGGACAAGAAGGAGTTGTCCCCTCATGTTGGCGTAGTATTCACCAACTTGCTCTCCCACAATTATTCTCCCTTGCTATCCCTCCCTTTATCAGGTAGGACTTGCTTGGGTACTCTCGGTTACCACAATCAGAGAAGAAAAATAATTGTCATAGGCAATTGAGTTGTGTCTGAGAAGCCCCTAGTATCCTTTATTTGTTGGAGGGCCAAGGTAAGGGTTTCCAGTCTGAGTGGGAGCGGAAGGGACCATAATTTCACAAATTTTCACAACCTGCAAGCGGTAGTATGATCGGTTCATAGGTGAACCAATCGATTGGCATGTGAGTGGATTGGTTCAACCCTTGAACTGGTCATTTCATCATGTTTCCCAATCATAATTCTATTACTAATTAATATCCAATTTAATGCACAAAATGACGTCAGCATAAATCCTTGAATCAAACAAATTGATCCACCAATCGCTCAGTTCACAACCTGAGCCGATCAGTTCATGGGCCTGAGTCAATCAATTCACTTCATTAACCAGTCGGCTCACTGTCTAGAATCACCAAACTTGGTTCATTTGACCTGACACATTGAAATGATCGATTCAACACTTGAACTGGTTAGTTCATTTGTCCAGTCAATCAGTATTCAACCCATGTTGTTTAAATTGAATACCTAACTCTTTAGTAATCAAGTTTAAACAATATTCATGAATGAACTCCTATTCCAAATGTATCCTATGTGTGTGACTCTATAGATTCCAAGTTACATTGGCAATGACTATCCATAACTCATCTATGACATCACAAGCAAAGAGTGGTGCCTAGTCACACATCATTACTACCCAAGTAATTGGAAAGTTGGAGAAATACTTCAACCTACAATCTGTGATAGGTGTTATAGTAATTGTATAATTACTTTGTCTTTGATATCCAGATTGAACTCAAGGCATGGAATCATCATCCTTTCAATGTTCAATCCATGTTCCTTGAACTAGAGCAGACTATCTGAGATAAATGTGACCTCAATATCATATATTGATTCACATGTGCATGCACATGCTTTTCTATGTCTTGCTTATCAAGTGGCCAGGATATCAAACTCTAGTAGAAGGGGAAAATTACATCAACATCACTCACAGGCATCCCCGTGTGTCATAGTGTATTTGATCATCACCTTTATGGCAAAGATTACTATGGATGATGTCAAAGTACACCGAACGATATGTGATGTGTAGTGATTGCAGGTCTAAGAACCACAATCACCACCATCACTATGAGAGATGACTATGACCATTAATTATGGTTTCCATGTGTCACTCTCAAGGTGGGTATGTCCATTATATTGTTCTCTACAAAGTGTATATGTGCTTGGTTTGATATCACATATCATGATTGATGAGATTATGTCATCAACCAACCCGCATTGTAGTCTTATGTTTTATTGTTGTCTATCTGCCTTCCATAATAACATCTAACTAGGGACATAATAAGGATGTACATACTCTTAACATCTATATGATCTCATTGTTCAGGTCAGGCACCTGAAGACATACGTCATTGAGTGTTGTCATTCTTTAGACATTCGTTATGTTTCTTCATTATCTCATAACTGAGTGAAATAGAATAACTTGGAAGCGTGCCTTTATTATTAATCAAATTGTTGTCCATAATATGCCATCCCAATCATCATATAATTGGCTCTCTTGGAATACATACAACAAACTCCCACTTGCACTGAGAGCCATTCACCCACAAATCTTATTCTTAGTGATCTGAACATGTCCATCATGTTCTACTACGCAAGTGCTAATCTAGCGGGTTAGCAACAATTTGCCTTTAGTTGGTATGTTGCATGTTTTACATCTCTTCATTGTAAGACATTTTGTATAAGATGGAATTATCATAGTATGTTATCTGATATTCCTTGCATAACCAGTATCTCCATTGTTGTCATAGTATTTCTACTGCGTCATCAATGGTTGGAACATCTCATAAGTTCATCTATATGAACTTCTAGATCCATACATTACTCACTCCTATATTCATAACATCAGGACTTTTGGCTTCTATTATAGAATTGAAATAATGGTATGTAGTTCGGAACCCTTTCCAACTTATAACTCTTCTATTAAGATCATTCTCTATCATTTTGGAAGCTTACATCGATGTAATCCTTTACATTCAATTCTTCCTTGTTACCATAGTCTAGCAACTGATCCTTTATTCTTATCAAGTACTAACAGATCTTCTTTATGGCATTCCAATGACCTTCATTTGAGTCTAACTAATATCATCTTATTGTGTCTAATACATACAAGATAATAGGTTGAGTACATTATATTGCATATATGTGAGATCAAAATGTGAATGCACATGGCATCTCTTCCATGATTCATAAGAATTGGAACACAGGGTTCATGAGAGACTGATCCCATCCACATGGACAGATTCTCTTTCACTGAATCCTTCATGTTGAACCCTTTCAGCATCTTTGCCAATATATGAGCTTGTATTTAGGTTTAGAAACTTTCTATACTTATTTATATAGATATCAATTCCTATCACATATGATGTTTCACCTAATTCTTCATAGTGAAGGTGATTTTCATTACAAGTTTCAATACCTAGTATTGAGATGTTATTCCTCATCAATATGTTGAATATTCGTATGCTCTCACTAAATCTTTTATAATCATAGATTTCATCTTTTATCTCAACTCAAGTCAAACTATTTGACTTTAATTAGATGATAATCACATCATGACTCATCAGGTTGTAATTCCCTCTTTCTGATGCATCTTCATGCTTCAGGTGAAGTTTGTTGTGATACATTATAGCAGTTTCTCCAGAAGGTCCTCAAATCCCTTCCTGTAAAGTATTTCAGCATTGATCATATCAAAGTTTCTTAATTACCTTAAGGAAGTTGTATACTGCATACATGTAATCTACTTGAACACTCTAAGAGATATGTATTTTAGTGAACACATATCACCATACAATCTATAAATATAATGAAGTATAATAATTATCACTAGCATTTGATGATAAGTAAATTATGATGGAGGGTCGTCTAGGGTTTGGCAGTGGTGGCGGCCGCGGCCGAGGAGGAAGAGGTGGAGGAAGAGGAGGTGATGGGCGCGAGCCCATCCCCTTGCGTACGAGAACGACACTGCACGACCCCGCTGGCACTGTCCCCAGTGGAAGCCAAGCAGAGAATGATCAAGGCAGCAATGGTAATGCTCAACAAGGAGATCGGTCCTATAAGGAATCAATGGTAGGACGCAAAGCGTCGAATCTCCTCAAGACTGTATCCCCGGACACGCTCACCATAAAGGATATCAAGGTGGATTGCTCAGGAGCCCTCCCGGCCCTAACAATCAACCCAGAATCGCTCCCTCCACTGCTGGAACCATGGCGGTATGCAGTCATCGTCAAACTCATCGGAGGAAACATTGGTTTCCAAACCCTGGTTAACCGTCTCTCGCTGTTATGGTCACCGTCGGACTCCTTCTGAGCGATCGACCTTGAGATGGGTTACTACATTATTCAACTAGCCAACGAAGGGGACTTCATCAAGGCTATGACCGGAGGCCCCTGGACCGTCTTCGGCAACTACCTCTCAGTGCAGTCATGGTCTGCTGACTTCCCGCCATCAAACCCTATCCCACGCAGACTGGTTGTGTGGCTGCGAGTGAAAGACCTTCCCGTCTTCCTCTATCAAAATCACCTCCTTTCTGTCATTGGTAACCTAGTCAGAAGAACGATTAAGATCGACGAAACAACAACAACGGGTGATCGCGGCAAGTTCGCTCGTATTGCCGTTGAAGTTGACACCATGAAGTTGCTCCTGCCGGCGATCCTACTTAATGGAGAACAATACCATCTGGAGTACGAGAACCTACCATCCGTCTGTATGAAGTGCGGCAGAATCGGTCACTCGGACAAGGAATGCAATCATTCTTTGCCCTTCGTCCCTGGTGAAGCTTCAACATCGACACAGCTGGCCCCATGCACGTACACGGAGGCGATACATGCCCCGAAGCCTGCATGACGTCAGCCACCAAAACAGAACGGCCCAAGACAAGAACAGGCACCCAACAAGGAGGCACCGAGAATCGAGAATGAAGGAGACAAAGTAACCCACCATGATCCTGCCTGTGCGGATCAGATCACCACGGCAGATGGCGGGGATACTTCTGATTGGGAAACTATTTTTAGCAGAAAGAATAAGAAGAAAGGGCAAGAGAAACCACCGCCAAAACAAAGACAGCAATCCAATGTTAGTGACAAGGCACAGGGAGCCAACACAGCGAACACCGCGGTCATCCTGGTCGATGATCAGATGTCTGAGGGCAGGAATCTTGAACCTAACACTGGAAAAGCCTTCCGCTTTGGAAGTACGTTAGACCAAGTAAACCCACTTCCCCCTCTAGACCAGTTTTCTTGGGGTAACACCGTCCAGTGCAGCACTGGTGTTATGCTCAGGAATAGGAGGGTCGTCTACCAGAATGTGGTGGTGAGCCCTAGCCGTGAGCGGAAGAAAGGTAGAATAGCACAATCTATAAGCCAGTCAGGACATTCGGGTCCTCAAAAACAACTCACTTTTACAGAGGAGGTCCAGGACATGGATACCATGACCTCGAGTCCTCAGGACGAAGCCGGTGATTCCGGAAGCACTGCTACTGACGGGGACGGCCATGGAAAGGGCCTCCTTGCTGTAATTCAGTAACTCCATCACCCTCTCTCTCTCGTTATGAATATTATCTGTTGGAACATTCAAGGAGCGTGCTCCAAAGATAAAATCAGACTAGTTCGTGAATATAAGGTGAAGTATAAGCTTCACATCCTTGCTTTTATTGAAACAAGGTGCAGTGGCACCTCTGCGAGTAACGTTATTCAGAAGTTAGGTTTTACCTCTTCATGCCGCGTAGAGGCCCTTGGATTCTCAGGCGGAATATGGGTCTTGTGGGATGAAGCTAAATGCCATCTGGAAGTTATAAGCAATCATCAACAATTTATACATTGTAGAGTAAACCACTCATGGTTTGTCACCTTTGTCTATGGAAGCCCCAGTCCGTCGAAGAGAAAGTATCTATGAACAAGGCTCACTGAAATCTCACAGCACGTCTCCACTGCTTGGGCGGTGCTGGGTGATTTCAATACTATGCTTGATGTTACAGAAAAATGAGGAGGTACACACTTTGATCGTTCGAACAGCCTCATGTTCCATGCCCTACTCCGGGGTAGTGGCTTGGCTGAGGTTCGCATGGCTGGACAATTCTTCACCTTCAAGAGGCAATGTTTGCTCGAGAAACTTGACAGAGTCATTGCTAATGACTCTTGGCTCTAGGTTGAGGGTGGTTTCAACTGCAGTGTTCTCCCATGATACACTCAGACCACAACCCGATTCTCTTATCAAGCTCCATACAAGCTGCAGCTAAACAGGCGGTCTTCAAAACCAAGGCAAGCTGGAAACTCACAGAAGATTTCAACCAGACTATCATGCCACAATGGGACAACTCCAAAAGTTATTTAGAGGCCCTCCCTCCCTTCAAGTCTGTCGTCCTTAAATGGGAGAAGAAGAAGCATGAGGAAAAGTTGAATTTGAAGAAATCTATCATCTCCAAAATAGACATTTGCCAGGTAACTGATAGCCTCAATCCTAGTATCACTAATGATCTTATGTCTATCAATCTGCAAGAGCAGCATTCTAAAATTCTTCTCGAGGAAGAGTTGGACTAGCAACAAAAGGTGCATATCCAATGGCTTAAGTGTGGCGATGGCAACACCAACTTCTACCATTCCTATGTCAAGGCTCTCTGTCACTTTGTTAAACTTAGTCGGCTACGCACGGATGATGGCGAGTGGGTGGAGAGTCCTGATGCTTTGCAAGCCCTGGTCCTGAGCCACTTCCAGAACCTCATGGCTCAACCAGCGACGGCAGTCACTGATCCCCTGTCTATTTTGAACTACCCTGGCACCTTCAAGCTTCTGACCCCCCAGGCCCGCAACTTCATTGCGAGAATGCCAGGCCACGATGAAATTCGGAGAACTGTCTTCCTCATGGGACCGTCTAAAGCTCCAGGTCCTGATGGAGTATACACAAATTTTTTGCAAAATTAATGGACCACAGTAGGTCATTCAGTTGTGATCATGGCGCAAAAAGCTTTCAACTGTGGTCGTGTGGATGCCAGCCTTGCAGATTCCCACATGATTCTGATTCCAAAAACGAAACAACCACAAAGCTGCTCAGACCTTCGTCCGATATCCCTCAACAACTCATGCGTCAAGCTCCTGTCTAAAATTCTTGTAGAACGCATAAAACCACACCTCTCAGAATGGATTGCTGAAACCCAATCTAGCTTCATTCCTGGAAGGAATATAAGTGACAACATTTTACTTGTGCAGGAAGTTATTCATTCTATGAAACAGAAACATTCAGGAAAGAAATGGGTAGCGATTAAGCTTGATCTATCCAAAGCTTTCGACAGAATGAACTGGAATTTTATTAAAGATACACTCAGCAGAACGGGCCTTCCTCATATCACTGTGTCCCTTATAATGGACATCATCACCTCGGGCAGCACCTCAATCCTCTGGGAAGGCGCCCCCTTACCTTCTTTCAAAACAACAAGGGGTGTTTGTCAAGGGGACCCCCTTAGTCCTTATGTCTTCGTCCTCTGTATGGAGAGGCTCTCACAGGATATCAACGATGCTGTGTCTCAGAACAAATGGAAGCCGATTAGGCTTACAAGGCAAGGCACCCCTCTCTCTCATGTCCTCTTCGCAGATGACATTCTACTAATGGCTGAAGCAAGCCAAGGCCAGGCTCATAACATTCTCGAGGTCCTCAACACTTTCAACTTAGTCTCTAGACAGATTCTCTCTAAAGAGAAATCCAAATGTTTCTTCTCTATCAATACCACACGTAGTGAGGAGCGCAGTTTCTGTCGAGCCATTGGAATCCAAAGCACACGAGACCTGGGCAGATATCTGGGGGGTGCCCATTCTTCATCACTGGGTCAATAAGTCTACACGCCAATACATCTCCACCACCATCAGAGAACGTATGTCAAGATGGGCAGCTCGCCACCTTTCAATGGCAGGTCGAATCACTCTGGCCAAGGCTACCCTCCAAGCCATTCCGTCTTACACAATGCAGTCCGTAAGACTTTCTCCATCCTTGTGCGACGACATCAACAAACATATCAAAAATTTCATCTGGTCAGGTGGGCGGGAACCAAAGAAACTCTCCTTGGTTTCCTGGAAGAAGGTTACTGAACCAAAGTATAATGGCGGTCTAGGCATAAAGAATGCTCGTGATCAGAATAGGGCACTCATGCTTAAGAATGTGTGGAGCTTCTTGAATTACCATCAGGCCCCTTGGGTCCGAATCATGAGGGAGAAATACATGCGAGGCACTCGGACACTTAATAAGCCATGCTCGTCCGCCTGGAGC
Organism: Alisma plantago-aquatica; assembly: GCA_963693085.1. Taxonomy (NCBI): domain Eukaryota; kingdom Viridiplantae; phylum Streptophyta; class Magnoliopsida; order Alismatales; family Alismataceae; genus Alisma; species Alisma plantago-aquatica. The sequence goes on from OY856409.1 coordinate 322,862,987, forward strand.
TTCATCAAGCGTAATCTACCTGATGTGTCCTCTGTCTGCTATAAATTAATCAATGATGGTGAAGGAACGAATGTTTGGTCCGACAAATGGATTAATGGCAAGTATGTGCTTGACATTGCCCCCAACTGGCCCATTCCACATGAGCTCAAGGATATGAAAGTCAAGTCTATGAGTATGGATGGAGGTGAATGGGACACCTCGTTCATCAATGCTTTTCTACCCCCGGAGGCCCAACTTACTATCCACTACATTCCCCCTCCCTCAATCCACCCTAAACCGGATTGTGGGGTCTGGCCACACGACTCCCATGGTAATCTCACAGCAAAGGCTGCTTATAGCTGGATTAAAGAGGAAGCTCACCCCGGGGGAACCAACGATGGTACTTGGATGACCATCTGGAAGATGAAGGCGCCGGAGAAGCTCAAAACCTTCGCCTGGCTTCTTCAACACAAGGCTCTTCTCACTAACACAGAGAAAAAGAGAAGACATCTGGATGTGGACATAGTCTGTCCAGTCTGTAACAACAATGAAGACACCATTATTCACTGTCTGCGTGATTGCCCTTACAGCAACGAAACCTGGAAGGCCCTCCATGTTCTAGCTACATCGTTCCATCTGTCTAAAAAAGAATGGATCAGATGGATCGTTTCTCCACCCCAGGTAGATCACAGTGATGCGATTCTTCACCTTGTGGCTTGTTGGCATCTCTGGAAGTCCAGGAATTCCTTCATCCATGAACGGAAAATCCCAAATGCACAAGTCCAAAGCAGATTCATCCAAGAACACACAAGGACCATCATTCAAGTCATGGAGGTGAGCAAGGTGGTCCAGTCGGCTATAAAAGAAACTTTCAGTCATCCACCTGGAGTTGATCTTACTATCTTCACTGATGCATCTTATCAAGCCCAGACTGGGGAAGCTGGCATAGGCATCCATGCCGTTAATAACAATGGTATTTTCTACAGACTTGAAGGTGTTCTTGTGCATGCCACTTCACCTCTACAAGCTGAGTTTATGGAAGTGGTCATTGCAACCGATATATGTGCCCAAAGTAATATCAGGACTGCCATCATTCTTACTGACTCTAGCACTTCGGTGAAGCTAGCCATCCAGACAGATTGCAACTCACCGAATCTCCAAAATCTTTGGAGGAAATTCCTTGTCAACAAAGCTTGCCTTGACCTTTTAATGGTCATGTATGTCCCTAGGGATCTCAATAAGGCAGCTGACAAAATTGCAAAAACAACTCTATCTAGGCGCACTTCCTTTTCTTCTTTCTGTACTAATCCGTCTTGGCTTGAGTATGATTTAGATGTAAATCTTCCTGCTTTTTGGCCTGTACTAGAGCACAGGGTGAATAAATGATAAGCTCTAGGGTTCCCCAAAAAAAAAATTTATCACTAGCATTTATTCTATAGGTCTATATACAACATTATCTACAAATCCTAATAGAATGCTTGTTCTCCCACTACACCTGGTGATAGGTGATTTGTCATGTTGCTCATATATAAGACGTGCATGTTTCTTATTGGTTCAATAACCAAAAGAGTCCAGATAAACATATTCATATTCTAGAAATCCATTTATCATATATGTGAGACAGTGTTATAGATATTGATTGTTTAAGTTTATCAATTGTAATCCTTTAGGTATTTATGTTATAAACATTCATCTTCAAATCCTTAATATAAATTGTTGGCTAAATTGGACATCATTATAATCCCTTTGTTTTGATGATGACAAACATTTCATTCTTGTGGATCTAACGTGCTACTTGAGTGATGCAGGAACTAGGTAGATGACACAACTTTGGAAGATCAAAATGCTCACAATGTGTTAATTTCATGATTGTAATCAAATGTAAAAACTTGTACAAGATATATAATGTACAAGTACTTAGACATCATGTAAATCAAGCGTTAGATCTTCCCTAGCCACTCACAACACTTAGATAGGTCATTCCCTATAATAGTGTCACATCTGCACACTCATACACACATAGTATCTAGTTCAAAACATTGAAACAGGGTCATTCTCGGTCGACAAACTCCTCGACTGAGACACTCTCGGTCGAAAATTCCTCGATCGAGATTGATCCAAGTAGCCGTTAGACCCAGCAGACAAGGTGGTTGGAATTTGGAAATGAATGTTGTAAACACTTTCTCCAGGACGTCCCTCGGTCGACAAATCCTCGACTGAGAAGGACTCTCGATCGACAATTTGTCGACCGAGAAGAACTCTGACTGCACTTTTCAAAGTTAATTAACTAGTCGTTGCTAAAGCAATTAGTGGATACCTAACGGCTAGTTGAGCACTTAGAAACGCCTAGAAAGTGTCTAGAATGTCCTTAAGCATTCATAGGCCATTCCTATATATAGGACAAGTCTTAGGACACCCAAAACACACTTGTGCAACACTTGAGCATAATACTTGCAATTGGCTATTCATTCTTATGAGCAATTAAGCAACTCCAACATTTGCTACTCATTTCCATTACTCTAATTTCGTGTCCTATAGGCTAGCATCTCCTACCCACAGCACTTACACTTTCATATGCATTGGTTAGGAGATCAAAACGCTTGATATAGGAAATCAATCCTTGTGCTACAACGGTATTGTAATTTCTATTTTTCCTTCTTGTTCCTTTATATCTTTTGTACTCTCCTTGCTACTCCTAGGGTTGGAGGCTGCGGATTGGAGAGGGTTTGACTTCTCAGGTGGAGAAGGGTCTTCTCGGTGGAGAAGATGGACTTTGGACTACTTCAAGAAGGTCGTCTCAACGGGAAGCTACTTGAAGAGGAAGGCTACTTCAAGGGGGAGCTTGAGGTTACTTCAAGGAAGGCTGCTTCGAGGTTGGTGAGACTACTTCTAGGTGAAGGTTGTCTGAAGGGCTTGGTGAAAGTGTTGTAACTTTATGTAAAATCCTTGCAAGGTAATAAAATTAAATACTTTCAAAATCCTGGTTGGGTAAGCAACCGGGTAGTGGATTGACTGCCTTAGTATTTTCTAAGGTTGGAACCACTCTAAATCCTTGTCCCCTTGTCCAATATTTTTGTGGTTCCTTGCTTTGAATGAATTATTATTAAAATATCATAAAACCCTATTCACCCCCTCTCTAGTGGTTTTTCAATTGAAAAACTACTAGAGGGGGGTGAATAGGGTTTTATGGATATTTTAAAATAATTTAACCAAAACAAGCAACCACAAAAATATTGGACAAGGGGACAAGGATTTAGAGTGGTTCCAACCTTAGCAAATACTAAGGCAGTCAATCCACTACTCGGTTTCTTACCCAACCGGGATTTTGAAAGTATTTAATTTTATTACCTCGCAAGGATGTTACATAAAATTACAACACTTTCACCAAACCCTTCGGACAGCCTTCACCTAGAAGTAGTCTCACCAACCTCGAAGCAGCCTTCCTTGAAGTAACCTCAAGTTCCCCCTTGAACTAGCCTTCCTCTTGAAGTAGCTTCCCATTGAGACAGCCTTCTTGAAGTAGTCCAAAGTCCACCTTCTCCACCGAGAAGACCCTTCTCCACCTGAGAAGTCAAACCCTCTCCAATCCGTAGCCTCCAACCCTAGGAGTAGCAAGGAGAGTACAAAATATATAAAGGAACAAGAAGGAAAAATAGAAATTACAATATCATTGTAGCACAAGGCTTGATTTCCTATATCAAGCGTTTTTATCTCCTAACCAATGTATATGAAAGTGTAAGTGTTTTGGGTAGGAGATGCTAGCCTATAGGGCACGAAATTAGAGCTATGGAAATGAGTAGCAAATGTTGGAGTTGCTCAATTGCTCATAAGAATGAAGAGCCAATTGCAAGTATTATGCTCAAGTGTTGCACAAGTGTGTTTTGGGTGTCCTAAGACTTGTCCTATTTATAGGAATGGCCTATGAATGCTTAAGGACGTTCTAGACACTTTCTAGGGGGTTCTAAGTGCTCAACTAGACGTTAGGTATCCACTAATTGCTTTAGCAACGGCTAGTTAATTAACTCTAAAAAGTGCAGTCAGAGTTCTTCTCGGTCGACAAATTGTCGATCGAGAGTCCTTCTCGGTCGAGGATTTGTCGACCAAGGGACGTCCTGGAGCAAGTGTTTACAACATTCATTTCCAACTTCCAACTACCTTGTTTGCTGGATCTAACGGCTACTTGGGTCAATCTCAGTCGAGGAATTTTTTGACCGAAAGTGTCTTGGTCGAGGAGATTGTCGACCAAGAATGACCATGTTTCAATGTTTTGAACTAGATACTCAGTGTGTGTATGAGTGTGTAGATGTGACACTATTATAGGGAATGACCTATCTAAGTGTTGTGAGTGTCTAAGAAAGATCTAACGCTTGATTTACATGATGTCTAAGTACTTGTACATTATATATCTTGTACAAGTTTTTACATTTGATTACAATCATGAAATTAACACATTGTGAGCATTTAGATCTTCCAAAGTTGTGTCATCTACCTAGTTCCTGCATCATTCAAGTAGCATGTTAGATCCACAAGAATGAAATGTTTGTCATCATCGAAACAAAGGGATTATAATGATGTCCAATTTAGCCAACAATCTCCCCCTTTTTGAAGATGACAAACATTTCCAAAATATAAAATAAGGAAATATAAATTATATGAGTTTCATACCTGAAGTTTACCTTTTGTAGCCATTCTTGTTTTGCAAGTGTGTGATGGCCGAGATATTATGAAACTCATTTTATTTTATGTTTTTCATTTTATATTATTTCTCCCCCTTTGTCATTTCAAAAAGATATCCTAGATAATCATTTAGTATGACTTTTTATTTCTCCCCCTTAATTTTATGCTATGCTCCCCCTTAAAGAGATATTCAATTTAAAAGCAAGGGATTAATGCAAACCAATTATTGTTAAATTTAGCCACAATTTATTTCTCAATCATTTGCAAAGGATGTTAAGCCTTGAAATGATATGAGAATCCTTTAAGCTTATAGTAAAGTACATAAAAAATATCTCTAACCAAATGCACGGGATGTTAAGCCTAGACTTTTTTAGAGAATTCCATTAAGAACAAGATATATATCACATTCATGAAGTTTGTAGATTCTTTTATTTTCATAATCAAGATTAAAAAATACTAAGGTCATAACAAGCTTCAAATGATGTTTACAAAGTTTTGTAAAGTTCTTAATCTTATAATCAAGATAGTTTGTGTGAGATCCCCCTTAATCTTATAGTCAATATAATTTAAGGATTCTAAGGTCACAAAATTAGATCATAATAAGTTCACCTTTTATGAGAGTTATGCACTAAAATTATGTTTTCAATATGATAAACACATTTTGAATCAAGATACTAAGATTAAGTGCAGTAAAATGATGTACAAATAAGCATTTTGTCAAGCTTATTTTAGGTCGACCTTGACTTCGACCATAGTGCCCCTTGGTCAAACTTGATTTCAACCAAGAGGCAATTTCTGCAGATTTCCAATTTGAACACTTATATGTGAAGTATAATTTCTGCAGATTTTCAATTTAAAATGCATTTGTGCCATGAAGTTTTACTGTTTATGCAAAATGGCATCTTCACATGATTTGAATCACAATGATCAAAAACAATATCCATTCATGGTTTGTATATATGGATCAAAGATTATTGTAGGCAAACCAATGAAACACAATGATTATGGCACAATAATTATGATAGAATAGTAGAAGTATATCCACAATACAATGATCAAGATGGAAGGATGTAACTTCATGAAATACAATGATTATGACCATTTAAATTTTAATACACATGGTTCCTACATAGATAGACCAAGGAATACTTAGGAAAAAATCATGTGGATTATGATAAAACAGTAATTTCCTTGATTAAACTAATCATGGTTCATATTTTCAGTTTTAAGCCAAATCATGTAGAGAATAAACCAAAATAATCTCATTCAGGTTCATAAGTTTTCAATTTTAAGACAAACCATGTAACTGAACATGCTTAATATACTTTTTCAATCAATGAATAAGGTTTGTTCAAAATCAGTCTTCATATAACACTTTTGTAATATGTTTAAGGATTTCATATTCATAATGTTATACATTAATTCATGATGCAAAAAGATCAATATGTCTTGTTTCAAAGATGGTCTTCAAGATTTATTCTTGATTTGCATATTAAATCAATCATTAATACCAAATTGATAGCAAACTAGATTAATTGAAAACAGGTTCAGCAGAACTTGATTCGGTCGAACTGTTTGTCGACTGAATTTATCTCGGTCGACATTTTTCTCGATCAAGAATGTTGTTGTTTGTACATGTTTTATCAGATTTGTTGCAAACTTCAAACAGTAACCTGCTCGGTCGACTAATTCTTGACCGACAGTGTTCTCAGTCGAACATTTTCTCGACCGAGAATGTTTCTGTATTGTTTTTCAGTAATTTGTTTTATAAGTAAAACATAGATCACTTCCAATTCAATTATGCAGTTTAAAAATCAGTTTCGTTGAGATAAAACATATAAATATCAAAGTAATATTTAGATCAAATCCCAACTAATCATATTCAAATCTTTAGGTTAAGATAAAATGTTAAAGATGTGTCTCTGCAGATTTATATAAAATGTGTATTTTTAAGTTAGATATTTGAATCAATTTGTTATCTTATTAAGTTGAGATAGACACAGAGATATACAACTTGAAGTCTTTGGTCTTATCTCAACTTAATTTTATTTATTTATTTTGGGGGTTTTGGAACCCATACTAACTCAACATCCTTTTTCTTGTAAGGACATGAGAAGGAATAATGTCCAAGATGTAAACAATAATGGCAACATATAGAATCAACCTCATATCTCTTTCTATGATTTTGTTCAAGGTTGTTCTTGTGTACATATGTGTATTTGCCTCTAGGTACATACATAGATTGTGTCTTTCTCCAACTAGGTTTTTGATAAGATTTTCCTTTAGGCTTATAACCTAGTCCTCTCCTTCCAACTTAATGATAAGAATCATTTAAGATTTTCTCAAGGATATCATTGTTACTCAAACTACTCACTTCTTGTTGCAGCTTAACAATCTCATCCATTCTCTTCTTGATATCTAACTTTGCTTGATCTAGATTAGATAATAAAGAATCTCTTTCTTTCACAATAATATCATAATCTAGATGTGTACACAAAATAGGTTGTTTTTTAAGATCATTTACTTGAGTTTGCAAGTTTAACTTTTCTAGGGAAATAAGATTGTAATTTGCTTCTACAGATTTTAGCTTAATATCATGATCTTCAATAACCTTTTTGAGATCTTCATTTTCAGATGTGAGAGCAAGACGTTTAGCATGTAACTCATCATTTGCTTTATTAGATTTCTTTAATTTCTTCTTGCACTCAATATACTTATTATGTGTCTCTTCAAGACTAGCAATTAGCTCTTCTTTAGGTAAATAAAAAAGGCTTACCTCTTCTTCTTATTCTTCACTTATTGTAGCAATAAGGCATTCTTTATGCACATCTTCCTTCTTTGACCTCCATGGACATCTAGGTGTAGTGTGCCTTGTTCCTAAGCACCAATTGCAACTTGTTGAATATTGGTCCATGCTTTTCTTTTTCTTGCAGTTGTAGACACCACCACCCTTCATTCTTCAAGACTCGATTAGAACTCCTTAAAGCTTGCTCTGATACCAATTGAAAAACCACTAGAGGGGGTTGAATAGGGGTTTATGGATATTTTAAAATAATTTAACCAAAACAAGCAACCACAAAAATATTGGATAAGGGGACAAGGATTTAGAGTGGTACCAACCTTAGCAAATACTAAGGCAGTCAATCCACTACCTGGTTGCTTACCCAACTGGGATTTTGAAAGTATTTAATTTTATTACCTCGCAAGGATGTTACATAAAATTACAACACTTTCACCAAACCTTTTGGACAGCCTTCACCTAGAAGTAGTCTCACCAACCTCGAAGCAGCCTTCCTTGAAGTAACCTCAAGCTCCCCCTTGAAGTAGCCTTCCTCTTGAAGTAGCTTCCCATTGAGATAGCCTTCTTGAAGTATTCCAAAGTCCACCTCCTCCACCGAGTAGACCCTTCTCCACCTGAGAAGTCAAACCCTCTCCAATCCGCAGCCTCCAACCCTAGGAGAAGCAAGGAGAGTACAAAAGATATAAAGGAACAAGAAGGAAAAATATAAATTACAATACCGTTGTAGCACAAGGCTTTATTTCCTATATCAAGCATTTTGATCTCCTAACCAATGTATATGAAAGTGTAAGTATTGTGGGCAGGAGATGCTAGCCTATAGGACACGAAATTAGAGCAATGGAAATGAGTAGCAAATGTTGGAGTTGCTCAATTGCTCATAAGAATGAATAGCCAATTGCAAGTATTATCCTCAAGTGTTGTACAAGTATGTTTTGGGTGTCCTAAGACTTGTCCTATTTATAGGAATGGCCTATGAATGCTTAAGGATGTTCTAGACACTTTCTAGGGGGTTCTAAGTTCTCAACTAGTCGTTAGGAATCCACTAGTTGCTTTAGCAACGGCTAGTTAATTAACTCTAAAAAGTGTAGTCCGAGTTCTTCTCGGTCGACAAATTGTCGATCGAGAGTCCTTCTCGGTCGAGGATTTGTCGACCGAGGGACGTCCTGGAGCAAGTGTTTACAATTTTCATTTCCAACTTCCATGCAAGACCACATCTTCAAAATAGAACCATTAACAACTCCTTATGTATAATCGCCCTTGTCCATACAAGATGCATAAAGTAAAATGTTTCTATTATTGGCATAAATGAAATAGCAGTTTTTCTAACTCTATTACATGCCCAGTTGGATAAAATAAATTCTAAATGTAGACCGAAGTTGCAGCAACTCTTGCTCCACACAATCCAACCTTGTCCTTTCATAAAGGCTTTACTTCTAATTAGACCATGCACATCAACATATGTCTGATCTACATCCAGTCTCACATACCCAATATGAAGAAGTAATCAGATTTATCTTATAATGTTTATACTTGAAGTAGAGGTTTTTGTCCCCTCCTTCTTCTTAATTAGTTCCTCCATGTAGATAGGGAAATTCCTCTTATAGTGTCTAGGCTGGTGAGTGGTGACAATTGCCTCCATTTTACTCCTCCATTTGCCTTGAGTGTTGAAGACTAAATCTTTTTTCCAGCTTTAGAACTCTTCTTAGCTTTGCCTTTGCCTTTAGACTTTCCCTTTTTCTTTCTAATCATCATCACAGACTTGGTCTTGTCTTTATTCATTTGTGCCTCGGCTGTTCTCAACATGCAAAGTAACTCTGTCAATGGCTTTTCAAAGTCATTCATGTTGTAGTTCATGAAAAACTAACTGTATGACTCTGGAAGATATTGTAGAATCAGATCAGTGGCCAACTCTTGATCCAAGGGGAATCTTAGTTTAGAAAGGTTCTCCACATACCCAACACATGAGGACCTACTAGATCTCCTTCTACCATGTTACATTGGAATGATTCCTTAGAGACATCAAATCTCTCTTGTCTTGCCTGATCTTGGAACATGTTCTTAAGATGTGTGACCATCTCAATAGCATCCATGTTCTCATTTTTTCTTAGAAACTTATAATTCATGGAGAACAACATTAGGCACTTGACATCAATGGCATCCTTAGTATGCTTCTTGTAAGAATCCATGTTATCCTTAGGTGAATTGGGAAGAGGTTCTTTTAGCTTTGGTGTCTCTAGGACATAGAGCTTGTGCTCCTGTGTTAGAACAATTCTCAACATCCTGAACCAGTCATAGAAGTTGTTCCCATTCAACCTATCCTTCTCAAGGACTGATCAAAACAAAATGTGTTGTTGTGTGTTGCCATTTAATTCTATATGAGAAATTTGCAATTTTATCAAAAACTCATTTTGATTTGATTTGTATAAAATTAACGATGTTGATTAGGCCTTTAGTTAACTATCTCTCTCATTATTTTGTTCAAATTGATAAACCTCAATTATCAATTTGGAATATTACAGTGAACAAACTTCTAATGATCCAAGATCCAAAATGATTCAATTATTACTGAACCAACTAAGCGTCCATAACCAACCATTAAGGTAGACAACTTTTTTCCATTTGCATCAGATGAAACTCTTGGATAGATGATATGCACAACTCCTTGCCATAATCATTTGCATTCCTCTAGGTGTTGAATCTCATTAAGGACACCCAGTTAAGCCTGACCCAAAAGCTGACATGACAGAAATGCACCCTGCTTTGGCAGAATATACATATCTACCATCACACTTCCACAATATGGATGGCAGACCACACTTTAGCGTAACCTAAGATTGGTTAGTCAAGATTTTCATGTGTGTTTCTAATGGAAATCATCTTAGAATTAATATGTTTGATTGAGGTATTTTTATATTTATAAATATATATACATTATCCAATCACCACACAAATATAGGACATATCATATACATGTTATATCCCACAATGTAACCATGCAATATAAAACATTAGTGATGGTTATGGCCATACTACTGTAATTTCTTAGAGCCACAAGGAATGAGAACCACCTAGGTCTACATCTCATGCAAGAACTTGTTGTTGGTGTAGATCTGTGCTTGCCAATCTGGGTTGATCAGTTCAACCCTTGAACCGGTCAGCTCGCCTCTTGGTTGGTCGATTGGTGGTCTAAAATGATCATCTGGCCTCCTATCCAACAGATGTCTGGACACCTCCAATTGATCAGTTGGTCCACCAGCTAGTCAGTTTTCTCCTCCTTCAGTCTTCCCTCCATGATCCTCTAGTCGGTCAGCCCATCTCATGAAGTGGTTAGCTCATCGTACACTGATCGTATTCTTCATCGTAACAAGAGAAGAAACTATCTTATTGCTATTAAACTTGCTACATGGTAAAGAGAAGCCTCGAGTTACATTCGAGGGGAGCAAAGGTAGGAAAGAATAATACTTTTACATTGGGAAGAAGAAGGTAGAGTCTTGGTATGCAAACCAAAATATAATAGGAACAAAATAAACCATAAAGCCAAACACAAATATTTGGGTTATTGGCCAGAATCATGCTACACATCCACCATCAAAAATCACTTTTAGGGAAATGTGTGTAAATTGCATATATATCATATTATATATATAGGGATATTATGTGGTATTTAATTGGATATGTGCATTAATGATTTTAAGTATTCACATTGTATGCAATAAATAAATGATGAAAATCAAAATTTTGATTGTATCTAAACATAGTAGATCAACCTGGCTTTGATACCACTATACAGAAACATGGTGACAGAACAGACAGCAAAAATAAAAATTTAACTGCCACATTCCCCTTTAACATACGATTGCATCAATGACTATGTAATGGGAAGGATGGTTTAGAGGATATATCTAGTCAAGGAGCAAGTCCAGGAACAATCCCCTTGTCATTGTTGTGCGCCCTTTCTTGAAGTTGCACTTGAACAAAGTATGTGTTGGCCTCCTGGTTGATCACCACGGACAGTGGGTTGACGATGTCCTCCTAGCGAGAAAAGTATCCATGCCTCTAGAGTAATCCACATGGACCACCAAGAACTCTTGTCGTTCTAGTATAACGGATAAGAAGGTGTTGTCCCCTCATGTTGGTGTACTAGTCACTAACTTGTCCTCCCACAATTGTTCCCCATACTATCCCTCCCTTTATCGGGTAGGACTTGCTTGGGTTCTGTAGGTTACCACAATTAGAGAAGACAAACAATTGTTATAGGGAATGGAGTTGAATCTGAGAAGTCCCTAGTACCCCTCTAAGAGTGTCAGGGTCAGGGTTTCCAGTTTGAGTGGGAGCAGAAGGGACCGGAAATTCACATATTTTCACAACCTCTGAGTGGTGAAATGATCAGTTCACAGGCATGTGAACTGATTTGTTGGCATGTGAGCTGATTGGTTCAACCCTTGAACTTTTCGTTTCATTATGTTTCCCATTTGCAATTGTATTGGCAATTAATATCTGATTTAATGCACAACATGGTGTTAGCACAAATCCTTAAATCAATCAAATTGATCCACCAACTTCTCAATTCACAACTTGAGATGGTCGGTTCATGGACCTCAACTGATCGGTTCACTTCCTGAACTGGTTGGTTCACTATTTAGGATTGCCAAACTTGGTTCAATTGGCCTGAGACACTGAAACGGTCAGTTCAACACTTGAAACGGTTGATTGATTTGTCCAGTCAATCAACCTATGTTGTTTAAATTGAATACCTAACTCTTTGGCAATCAAGTTTAAACCATATTCATGAACAAACTCATATGTGTGTGACCCTATAGGTACAGAAGTGCATTGTTGAAGTGCTTTGGGGTGGAGAACACAAACCCAATGGCTACCCCCATGTCAAACACCACCAAACTTGACAAGGGTGAAGAAGGTGAAAAGGTAGATGAGAATATCTATAGAGGTATGATTGGCAGCTTACTATATTTAGCTGCCTCTAGACCAAATATCATGTTTAGTGTTGGCTTGGGTGCTAGATTTCAATCTAGCCCTAGAAAATCTCATCTTATAGTTGTTAGGAGGATTCTAAGGTACCTTGGCAAGACCCAAAATTTTGTACTATGGTATCCTAAGTTAAGGGACTTTACTCTTATGTCCTATAGTGATACGGATTATGTCGGGTGCTTATTTGATAGAAAATGCACGAGTGGCGTTGTTGTGTGATTTCTACATCATCTTTTCACATACTATCACACACAAATTTGGTTCATTCTGATTTTATTTAGCCTCTTTTCATATTACTTTTGCCATCTTTTTGTCACTTTAATTATCACATAACTTGCATTGTAGATATGTCCCTAAAGAACTGATTTTAGAGCTTAATTCTGCTAAAATAGCAAAATGGATGATGTGCAAGACAAATGCACGGTGTGCATCACACAAGAAGAAGTTTCGTTTCAACCAAAATAGTAGAATGCACGGCGTGCAACACTATAGAAGAAGTTTCATTTCACCCATACGATAGAATGCATGGCGTGTACAGGCCAGGAACACGTCGTGCCAGTTTCCAGGAATGTACAGAAAATCATGTGCACGGCGTGCACTCAACTGCACGGTGTGCACCTGGAGCATCAAGCAACCAAGAAAACTTCTGGAAAGTCACACGGCGTGCATTACTTATGTGCACGTCGTGCGTAGTTCAACCTGGAGCAACCCATCAGTGTTGGTGCACGGCGTGCACCTGGCAGTTTCAGAAATTTGAAAAATATGAGTTTGTGTTTAAATGAAGGAGAGAACATAAGGGGCAGTTAGGCTCGGTCATTTGGTGTCAGTTCCCTCGTCCCAGAGCAAGCCTGGAGTAGAGGAGGGTGATTTGGAGGAGAAAAGAGGTGGTTCCTTGCCAAAGAAGCTCATCTCTTCTTCTCTTTTTCACCATTGTCTTCTCCAAGGTGCAGCCAATCTTCCCCAACTCCGTGCAGCTTCACAGGAAAGGAGCTAGTCCATTTTGGAGAATCTAAAGAAGGAGAATTTCATCCCCAAGCTGGAATTCCTCCTTCTTGTGGTTACAACTTCAGATCCCTTTGTTTTTCCTCCTCTAGATCATGTTTAGAACTGAATTTTCTGTAACAAATCTGTAAGGCATGGTTATGCACGAGTAATTCTCTTTTTCTTGGGTATGGGAGAGTAGCTTCCATGTCATAGCATGTATGGAACAAGTGATTTCGTACTAAGTACTATGCTTCTTATTTTTCTACCATGAATGTACTGGTTTATTTATTCTCTTGTATGTATTGTTGGCCACTTTATATGCATGTTTTCTACATTCTTGCTTGATCTAAGAAGATAGGTAAGAATGTATGGAGGTACCCTTCTTGGCAACTCTTTCTCTACCACGGGAGTGGAGAGAAATGAGTTGAGGAACAGGTTGTGATCAAAAACGAAATTTATACACAAGAGTGCATCTTTGAGTTGTGATCATTACACTTGCATCGGGAGGTGAAGTGTAACACAACTTTTCCTTTAACAAGAGCTTAAGTATGTTTAAATTATCATGTTCCTATGATATGTTATGATATGTGAGTGAAATTCTAACATCCAAGATCCATTAATATCTAAACCTAAACTTTTCTAGTAATATTTTTTTTGTTAGTTTTTAATCTGAATTTTCTACAATTAGGTAAGTGTCACCATCTCTTTTAAACTGATCAAGATTGTTGAACTTTAGTGTTGTTGTGCTCATTTAATTGCCTAAGCTCCTTGTGTTCGACCTCGACTACAACTACTCTCGTATACTTGCGGGATATAGCTGGTTGAGTAAAAGATCATTCTTAATGGTTGAAACTCGTTAGTGTAAATAAACCAACAAGTTTTTGGCGCCATTGTTGGGGAGCTACGGTAGTTTATTTGGAGTAATAAGTACTAATCAGTATTCGAGACTAGATCATCATTTCCATATTTTGAATTTCATATACCTTTTAGTAGTGTTCTCAAATCCTCTTGTTAATTTTTTTCAGGTTGTATGTGTCGCTCACAATGAGGTCTTCAAACATCTGCATTGTTAGACCTTGAAATTGAGCGTACTCTTTCAAGTTTGAGAAGAGCAAAAAGAGTAGAACAGCTGCTGCTAGAAGGTACTTCACCGTCACCATCATCACCACCACCATCTTCTTCACTCTTTGAGGAAGCTACACCAAGCGATCCAGCCATGGAGGACGACTGTCCTTTAAAGGATTTCATGATGCCGGTCACCGCAAACATCTGTGGGGCCATTGACTTGCTTGTTGTAGAAGCAAACAACTTCTCAATTGCTCCTTCTATGATGCAAATGATACATCAAAATCGTTTGGAGGCACAGCCAATAAAGACCCAAGTCTTCATGTTGCCGAATTCGTGGAATATCTAAATACCTTTAGAATTAACGGGGTATCTCCTGAAGGAGTGAGACTTATGCTTTTTCCCTTCACTCTAAGAGATAGAGCTATGGCGTGGCTTTTGTCTCTTCCAAAGAAGTCAATCAAAATTTGGGACCAACTCTTAAATGCTTTTCTTGCAAAATACTTCCCACCCAGCAAAATAGCCTAATTGAGGAATCAAGTCACCAATTTCTCTGAGAATGAAGGAGAAACTCTTTATGATATGACACAAATTTACCATGCGCAGAAACGCAAGTGAACGCGTCGAAGTAGTACAGGCCTTGTGAGGCCTGAGTCGAACTCAGGGATACGTGAAATCGTCGGGGACTCCTACTAACTACTCACGATCAGCTAAGCCGATTAAATAGTTGAGAGTTGTTGTTAAAATCAAAAGAAAATAAAAATAAAACAAAACAATCAATTGATTAAATGTTGGTTTAATCAATTAAAAAGAAGATCTTTAGGGTTGCGGTTTCACCACAGGTTTTCATTGTATTAAATTCTATATAGCTACTCAATTTTATCTCTCTATCTGGGTAGTGGCCTGAAATCAGAATTGCCCACTGTCGTGGTACAATACACTACCTATGTCTAGGTCGGTTCCACCGTCGTAGTAACCTATACCCTAAACTAGGTGCATTCAGAACAACCTCTCGGTATCCACCATTAATTTTACACCACCTTGTTCAAAGGATTTGTCAATTAACGTAAATTCCATCTCTTTTCAACCGTTAATTCTTATTTCAAAGCAATTAAGGGCATTAGGTTATTATTATGGTGATCAAGCATAACAATATATTGGAGAAAATGAAATTATACCACGGATTTAAGAGATAAGATATGAATTACTATTATAAAATCATCATACAATGAATCCCCGAGCTACTCCCGGTCCTAAAGACAAAGGGGATTAGCCACGCATGTTCATCTCAGAGTACAATGTGGTAGAGAAAAGGGGAAACATGAGAAAAACGTGATTGAGTGGTAAAACCCCTAAACAGAGAAGGTCCAAGCGATCCTTGGCGTAGAATCTGTGTTCTCCCGCCTTTCGGTGGTGGAAATCATCTTCTTCAGCATCCAGATCGACTGGGGTTGGCTCTCGTGCTCCGTTCTTCTCTCCTTGCTCTCTGGGATGCGTGCAGCAACTAATGGCGTGATCCCTCAGTCAAGGGTGCCGTCATTAGGTTTAATTCCCGAGTTAAGTCACCAATTAGTCACAACCGTCTGATTAAGATCATTCTAAATCAAACTCATATATGACGGTGTCGATATCATCGACGCGAGTCGATGGTATCGACCTAGCACGGAATCGATCGTTCTTCTTTTCTCTTGTCTTTGCGCTGGATGTCATCTCGATACCATCGACGCGGGTCGATGGTATCGACAACTCTGTAGCGACGGTTTTGTCTTTTTGTGTCGATGTAGCTCCACCAGTCGATAGTATCGACATTTTGGTCGATAGTATCGACGCACTTCTCGCCAGCAACCTGATGGTATCTCGATACCATCGACATCCCTGTCGATAGTATCGACTTTCTTCTGGTCCTTGCGGCTAGCAACCTGTGGTCCGGTCGATGGTATCGACCACCGTCGATGGTATCGACGGAAGAAGATACTTGTTTTTCCTAAAATTTACACACAGAACCACATAAATCCACACAAAATATATTCTTTCGATAATTAATACTCAAAATGCTTAAATAAAGGGAATTTGACATAAAGAAGTAGCATAGACCAAAATGAATGAATTATGCAACATTAACCATGAAAATGACTAATAAATGCATAAAACACTTATCAAACAAGTCTATGAATGCGACTCAAAATCATCGCATCAAACTCCCCTAAGCTTGAACATTGCTCGCCCTCGAGAAACTAAACCTTAGAATAGAATTGCCAGAGTCAACTAAAGAACAAAGCATCACAATAGACATCCCACATGACTCCCACCGGACATTCGCATACCGGCCCTCACTAACCACAGAATGATAATTGCCCTAAAGGTGACAGTAATCATCCATAAAAGATATTAACCTCAAACTGATGAACACTATCACATAAGGTAGTTAACATAATAAAATTCGTCGGTCCAGACTTAGTGCACCTTGTGATCTTCTAAACTACATTGCTCGCCCTAACTACCATCTACATGGAAGCAGTTCTCCTGATATTCACTAGTGAGGAGAAATTCACAGGGGCCTACCAATCCGAGAAATGGGTGGATGAAATAGGTGGCTCATGGAAGAAGTGGAAGCATTATACGATTTCAACATACATACAACAAAAATGCCCTAAATGATGCAAATGCACATGAAAAATGCCCTAATGCCTAAGATTAGGTGGAATGATGCATGCACTGACCATCCGTCTCAAAATGAGATGGATATCTAATTAAGCTACATCATGTACTCACTTATCTTGAAATACAGGTGAGATTATGTTCCTTTCTCCTTCTTATTCTTGTTGCTTCTGAATAACTTTTTTTTTCAATTTTAGATTTTTTTTCTTTTTTTTTTACAAACCCTTATATCTATGATTGACAATGCATACTTATTGGGCTTATATTTTCTGCATAGCTCGAATATTTGCACTATTTGGAAGGTATGGAACATATTAACTCACCATTAAAGAATAAATGAGGTACATGACATACTTTATGCATAAAAGTTATGAATGCAACTACATGACATGCACCTAAGGGTAATGTGCATGTATACCTATTCTAAAAAAAATTCTTTTTTTTCATACAAACATATGAAGGTGGCTGCAACGCAAGTCCTATCTACATGCCATGCAATCAAAAAGGTTAAGACCGTACTTTACTTCCAAATCTTGGGTGGATTGTGAAAACAATGAGGTGGACAGATCACAAGACTAGTTGACTGAACCTTTTAAAAATATCATATGTCCCTCCTTACTGACCTGTGTGTAGTTAAGAGGTTTTTTCTCTCTTACTTCAAATTAAAGTCTCATTATCATTTGGTCAGTTTAGGCTCAAACAACCAATTCCGTCCACTTTCATGAATCATTAGGAATATACAGTCATGATTTTATGTTTTAAAGTTGACAAACCCAATCATTTTCTAAGTTAAGTGATCAAGCTTAAACAACACTCAAGCTTGTGAACACTCAAAAAAAAAATTAGTTTCCCTCAATTCCCCATGCACATGCAACTGAGATGACTCAACATTAAAGACATCCACGATTACACTAGATAGATTGTGGATCCTAAAACAAACTAAGATTGCAGAAAACAAATGACAAGAAATAAAAGAAATATAAAAAATGAAAGATAGAATTGTTCCAATACCCCCCCAAGCTTGAATCCGACTATGGCCTCATAGTCAAAAACAATCTTAAAGGTTGGAACAGGGATACTGCTTTTACTCTTCAGGTGGAGTCGGGTATTGCAGAGTCGTAGGATCCCAAGAAGGATACTCCCCCTGGAAGCTTGGATCAAACTAGGCCCTAGGTGGAGGTTGTGGATAGCCTCCAAAGTAATCTTGGCTCCAATAGTGGTCATAGAAAGGCTATTGTTGTATCTCCATCCGTTGCAACCGATCATGGATTTGCTGTTGATTGTCAAGGAGAAGACGCTCGTTCTCAAACATTGCCCTTTGATTGTCCAGCAACCGGTATGTAGTGTCTTGAATGCCGGTGTACAACGCCATGTGATGCTGTTGTGTCTGTTGTATGTCTTGCAGCATAGAATACATGCCATGTATCGAGTAGGCATCCTCGCTTGGCTACGAGGGCGGTGGTGGCGGTGTAGGCTGTGATGATGAATATGCACCCG
The DNA here is from genome assembly GCA_963693085.1 of Alisma plantago-aquatica. Lineage (NCBI taxonomy): Eukaryota > Viridiplantae > Streptophyta > Magnoliopsida > Alismatales > Alismataceae > Alisma > Alisma plantago-aquatica. The sequence goes on from OY856409.1 coordinate 322,881,636, forward strand.
GATGCATCTAAGGACGCTTCCGTGGTGCCACTCGTGCTCGAAGAGGTGTAAATGCCTCCTATTCCTCCTCAGCCTCGTCATCATTGTCGTCATTATCGTCTTCTTCATCAGAGTCGGCGATGGCTATGATTGGCCGTCGGAAGTGTTGCGTCCCTTCGATGTTGAAGACCGGATCGGGAAAAGAGCATTCCTGGTAGGCGTGGCTGACGTGGCAGTGCGCATACGCCAAACCATCTCGAAGAAGAATGAGATTGGACCGGTGCAAATGTTGCAAGTTCACCTTGCTCCTTGTGGATAGAGGAGTAAGCATCTAGAAATTCAACCCAATATAGGAGGCCAGCTGTGTGATAAGCCCTCCAAAGTGAATTGGCGCTTTCCTTGTACTCCTCTTCACCGCCAAAACTCTCTGCAGAAAGAAGGCACCCCAATTGCATTCTTGACGCTTCAGGAGCTTATACAAGAAGAATAAGTCTGTCTCCTGAAACTTGCTAAGGGCCAAATCACCCCGAGCAAACAATGTAGAACTCAGCATCCGGTGCAGTATCCGGACGAAAGGGTGCTCAAAATCAGCTACCGCAGCATTATGGTAGCTTACTGACTTCCCCGGCGGCACCGTAACCAGCTCGGTGAAGATGGTGTCATAGTCGGTGCGGTTGTCCGGGCGCCGGTAGTTGGACCGCGAGTGGTTCTAATTGAAGATCATGTTGAACTTCCAGAGTGTAAGGGTGTAGTCATTGTTGTACAACCGGAATGACACCCAGCCCTTAATCCACTCGCGGTCGGTGGCTATGATGTCGTTGGGTACGACGCAGACGTCCAGCGACGCCATAAACTCAGCCACCAGCTCCTTGTACGTGGGCCACTTGCTGAAGAATGGCTAGCCATCAACATGATACTCCATCTCATCAGGTCGTCTCTCCATGTGTTGGGTCTATCCTTTCAGCACGTAGGCAAGGTTCGCTTCGAACCCGAGGTTGCTGATTGTTGCCCGATCAACATATCGGGTCGGCTCAATCTTCCTCTTCATAATCTCTTCGTATATCTTCTTCACCTCCGCGGATGGATGAATAAGCCGCGGGCGTGAGACTGATGTGGGAGGAGGTGGCACGAACTCGTAGATGTCCATCGAATTCATGCGTGAAGACGACGCACCAGCTACATGCACCATGATGTCGAAAGAAAGGAGAATAGGAAGGAAGCCCGGTGAAGATCAGAGAATCGAATCTCCGCTCGATGAAGAACTAGCTCGGTGTTGCTCGTCATCAGGCTTGGACAGCTCTAGAACATGCTCGGCACAAGCGAAGGAGAGTTGCACTGAAGGTGTGACGTCATCTGACGCAAACAATCCTCATATATAGCTGTGGACGGCGCTACTGTCTGCCCGTCGATACCATCGACGCGAGTCGATGGTACCGACTCGGGTAACACGATCCGTACCTCCACGAGTATCGACGGTTGTCGATGGTTGGATCTGTGGGGCCCGGATTGCTGACGCATCGATACTATTGACGCGGGTCGATAGTATCGACCCATCCCCCGGATCGACTTCTTGGCTGCTACGATCGCCGTTGATCATTCCTCACAGATCGTTGACGTGGCGCGTCGATACCGTTGACGTGGCGCGTCGATACCGTTGACGTGGCGCGTCGATACCATCGACGCGTGTCGATGGTATCGACCCTCTGATTAGGGCAAACCCTTGCGAGGCCCGGCCGCCGCATTCTTTGCATGAATGTGTCGATACCATCGACACGCCCGTCGATGGTATCGACTTTCCTGAGACGATTTGTTCTGAAAATCTTCAGAGATCTCGATAGTATCGACACCCATGTCGATACCATCGACTTCTTCTTGCGATCTGCCTGTTGGGATGTCGATACCATCGACGAGGCCATCGATAGTATCGACTCAGTGTGATTCCTACAGTCGCCAACCTGTACCTCGGTCGATACCATCGACACAAGGGTCGATGGTATCGACCCTGCCTCAGCCCTGCACATGTAGCAAATGATCACGGTATCTTTTTTACACTAAAACTAAGTGAAAACAAATCAAAGTACGAATGTAAAGGAACTAAACTAAAATACCTATGGTTGGGTTGCCTCCCAACAAGCACCCTTATTTAACGTCTTAGGCTAGACGACTTGAATCACATCATTGGTCCAAAAGTGAAATGAGTTTGAACTCATTCACCTTCCTCATGTAATCTTCACCATAATATAGCTTCAACCTCTATCCGTTCACCAAAAATGTAGTCTCACCATCGCGCACCAAGATTGCGCCATGTGGTTTGACCTCTTCCACCGTGAATGGCCCACTCCATCAGGATTTTAGCTTCCCGGGATGCAACTTCAGCCTTGAATTGAACAACAACACACGATCTCCCTTCTTGAAGGTGCGCATCTAAATGTGGCGATCGTGGATCGACTTAGTGCGCTCCTTGTATATCCGAGAGTTCTCATATGCAGTCATGCGCAACTCATGCAACTCATTTAATTCAAGTAATCTCTTCTTCCCCGCCTCATCATAACTCAAGTTGAGCTTTCTCAATGCCCAGTGTGCTTTATGCTCTAACTCTACCGGTAAGTGACAAGCTCGGCCGTACGCCAACCTAAAAGGTGTGGTGCCTATATGTGTCTTGTATGCCGTCCTATATGCCCACAATGCATCCGGCAGTAAGGCACTCCAGTTCTTCCTCATGGAAGCCACCGTACGCTCCAAGATTTTCTTAATTTTGTGATTGGAGACCTCCACCTGTCCTTGAGTTTGCGGGTGATACGGGGTACCTATGTTATGTTTGACCCTGTATTTCTTCAACAATGCTGAGAACTTTTGATTCTTAAAGTGGGTACCCCCATCACTGATGATCATTCGGGGCACTCCAAACCTGCAGAAGATATGTTCCTTAACGAATCTGCACACTACAGTAGAATCATTAGTCCTTGTGGGTATTGCTTCTACCCACTTCAACACATAATCAACAGCTAAGAGGATATATAAATTCGAATTTCAGGACACAAAGGGTCCCATGAAATCTATACCCTTATAGGTCAAATACCTCAACCTCTTGGAAGACATTTAGGGGCATCTCTTGTCTCCTTGAAATGTTACTCGCCCTTTGGCAGGAATCACATTGTCTCATGAACTCATAGGCATCTCGGAACAAGGTAGTTCAATATAGGCCACTTTCCAACACTTTGGCAGCTGTACGAGAGCTCGCATGGTGTCCGCCCGTAGGTAGAGTGTGGCAATGATGAAGTACACTCTCGTACTCCACCTCAGGTACACACCTGCACAGGACACCATCCCTGCATTGCTTCAAAAGAATGGGGTCATCCCAAAAATAATATCTTAGAGAATGGAAAAACTTCTTCTTCTCTTGATATGTCCAATCATCTGGGATGATCCTGCAAGCAAGACAATTCACAATATAGGAAAACCAAGGATCTTTAGAATTCACTTTCAACAATTGTTCATCTGGAAATGTCTCAGTTATGGGTATGTGTAAATCTTTTTCATCTACCCTCTATAACCTAGACAAATGATCTGCTACAACATTCTCAATCCCCGCCTTGTCTTTAATTTCGATATCAAATTCTTGTAGGAGCAAGATCCACCTAATCAATCTAGGTTTGGCATCTTTTTTCTCCATCAAATATTTAATAGCGGCGTGATCAGTCCAAACAACTACTTTCGAGCCAACTAAATATTGCCGAAATTTTTCAAAAGTGAAAACAACAACAAGCAATTCTTTTTCAGTAGTCGTGTAATTTAATTGGGCATCATTCAAAGTCTTAGAAGCATAAAAGATTACGGCGGGTTTATTGTCCACCCGCTGTCCCAACACAGCTCCTACAGCAAAATCTGATGCGTCACACATGAGTTCAAACGGCTTAGACCAATCCAGTGTTTGAACTACCGGTGCGGAAATCAATTTCTCCTTCAGAATGTTGAACGTGTGTAAACATTTGTCATTGAAATCAAAAACGGCATCTTTCTCGAGAAGTTTGGATAGAGGTTTGGCAATTTTAGAAAAATATTTTATGAACCGATGATAAAATCCGACGTGTCCTAAGAAGCTTCTTACCCCTTTTACCGAATTTGGTGGGGGCAATTTAGAAATTACTTCAATTTTAACCGGATCTACCTCCAAACCTTTGCTAGACACTTTATGTCCTAGCACTATCCCCTCACTCACCATCATATGACATTTCTCCCAGTTGAGGACCAAATGTGTGTCCTCACATCTCTGTAACACCTTATCCAAATTATAAAGGCATTCATCAAATGAAGCACCATAAACTAAAAAGTCATCCATAAAGACCTCAAGACAGCGTTCTACCATATCAGAAAAAATGGCGAGCATACAACGCTGAAAAGTCTCTAGTGCATTGCATAATCCAAAGGGCATGCGGCGATATGCAAAAGTTCCATAAGGACAAGTGAAAGTAGATTTCTCTTGGTCCTTAGGGTCAATTGAAATCTGATTATATCCCGAATACCTGTCCAAAAAATAGAAATGAGATCGGCTGGCTAAGCGCTCTAGAATTTGATAAATAAATGGGAGAGGAAAATGATCCTTTAGCGTAGCGGCATTAAGACGTCGGTAATCAATACAAACTCGCCACCCGGTTACCAAACGGGTGGTGACAGGTTCATTCAAAATATTTTGAGTGACATTAATACCCCCCTTTTTAGGGACTACCTGTGTGGGACTTACCCATGTCGAGTCTGAAATCGCATAGATGATACCCGCGGAGAGAAGCTTGATCACCTCTTTCTTCACCACCTCCATCATGCTCAGATGTTTTTTTAAATTGGCCACTCTATTCATCCCGTGGCCTAGGCTCGATCCTGGGACCTCTCACTAACAAACAGAGTGTCTAACCATCTTGGTGTCTTCTGTTAGACATCATGCTCGGATTCAGTCGACGTTGCGGTTGGATTACCAGATTGGATCCCTCCTCGAGTCGAATCTTATGCTGACACAAAGTAGGGGAAATCCCCTTGATATCTGCAACAGACCACCCAAATGCTCCCCGGTGGTTCTTCAGCACTATCCACAATTGGTCTTCCTCTTCCGCACTCATATATGCAGAAATGATCACAGGTAACTTGTCTTCCTCCGCTAGAAAGGCGTACTTAAGATGCGGTGGCAGTGGCTTTAACTCTAACTCCGGCGGGCTGATCAAGGATGATTGAAGCGGTGGGGGAAGTTCACCTAAATCTTCATAATACCTCGCATAGAAGCATGGAAGCATCTGAAGCATCTTGGCGCATTCCTTGAGTGATTTGCTTCTCATCCAATCTTGAGTGGTGTTGACTAAACAAGCCTCCAATGGTAATTCCGGATATGCATCAAAAACTGAATTTGCTATAGCATCATCCTCCGTAGAGGGAGGAATGTCCTCATCCTCATCATTCGGGAACCTGACAGCCTTGCAAAGGGATACTACTTTGGTCTGCTCCATGATGTCTACAGCCAAAGTCCCTTTGTCCACCTTGGTCATTACATGAGCCATATCCAGAAATGGCTTCCCTAGACAAAGTGAGATGGTATTATCAAAATGTTTTACCATGTGGCATTGCTCCTTGGATTTAGGTGAAGTGGCGCTGGAAGGCATGACCATCTCAAATCGGTCATCGGCTATACCCAAGGTCAACCGACCTCTCCCCATCTTGAGTATCATGTCGGCTGTAGCTTGGAATGGTCTTTCGAGTAATAGCTCATTGCCTTGTTCATCTTGCATCTCCATGACGACAAAATCTACAGGAAATACAAATCTATCCACTTTCACAAGAACATCTTCACAAATCCCATATGGTTTCACCACAGAGTTATCCTCCAATTGAATTGTCATGTTGATTTTCTGTGACTCCTTTAATCCCAACTTCTTGAATGTAGAAAGGGGCATTAGATTGATGCTCGCTCCCGAGTCACATAATGTCTCACCAAATTTGACTTTCCCGATATAGCATGAAATGTTGAAACAACTCGGATCTTGCCTCTTTGGTGGCAATGTGCCCATGATAAAGGCACTCACCTGCTCCTGATGCACAACTACTTCAGTGTCCGGAATTTTTCTTTTCTTGGTGATGATATCCTTCAGAAATTTCCCGTATGACAGAATTTGCTCAATAGCTTCCAATAGAGGGATGTTGACTGAAAGCTTTCTAAAATTGTCTAAGAACTTTTTGAATTAGGTGTCTACCTTCCTTGCCTTCGCATTGTTCGGATAAGGGACCGGGATAGCCTGTGCCCTTTGATGCGGTGGCACATAGGGTGTCTGTTTCTTAGGCCCTTCCTCCTCTACAATATGATCTTCAGTGGCATCCTCTACTGTGTCCTCAACTGGTTCTGTGACCGGTACAGGCAGCTCCTTGGTGGCCTCAACTTCAATTTCAGCTTGGGGTTTGCTTGCTTCATCAGCCCTGGGATTTAACAATTTCTTGCCACTTCTTAGCAAGATGGCCTTCGCTTGTTGGTTTCCTCCTGGAACATTAGTATTTCCCGGGAAACTTGGGTGTGTCGGCTTCTTCAAACTGGCTATCTCCGCAGCCATCTGTGCCATAGATGTCTCTATTGTCCTCATTTGATCCCCATGGCTCTGCAGTGTCTGCCCGAATTGGTTCATGAACTCCCCTTGTTGCTTTATTTGCTGGCCGAAAGTAGCCATGAGTTCTTGGTTTTGCTTTATCACTTGATTTAGCAGCTCTGTGCTCTTATCCTCTGCTACTGGTTGGGGTTTAGCATCCAAATCTTGCAATAAGTTATTTGGATCCTTCCAAGAGAACTTCTTATCTTTCCTCCATGAATAGTCATTGTTCCTGTAGCCTTGCTATTGCCTCATGAATTTCACTTGAGCCTCGTCCTCGGACTCAGTATCCTCCTTTGTAAGCAATTTCTTTGCGAGAAGATCCATCTTCTCATTCAGCTCCTTTATTGCTTTAGATTCACCTACTACTCGTACCTACTCCACGGCACCTCTTTCGCCCCATGATTGTTTCTTGGCCATGTTCTTTAAAATCTCCCAACATCTCGTGTCCGTGTTATTCAAGAAGAATCCAGAACCAGCTGAATCGAGGTTGCTTCTTTCATGCTCGGAGAGAGCAAAATAGAAGATCTTGACTTGTGTCTCCTTAACAAGCCCATGATGGGGGCATCGCCTGAGCATGATCTGAAACCTCTCCCAGGTCTCAGAATAGGTCTCTCCTGCTTGTTGGGTGAAGTTTTGGATCTTTCTTATCATGTCATTGGTCTTCTCAGGCGGAAAGAACCTCTCGAAGAAAACCTCCACCATGTGGTCCCAAGACTCCATGTATTCATCGTCTAAGTTGTGTAGCCATTCGCGCGCATTTCCCGCCAGAGAACTCGGGAAGAGCTTCAAGTAGAGCACATCTTGTGGAAATCTGTCGATTTTTATCATATCACAATTCTCCACAAATTGACTTATGTGCACGATGGGGTCTTCATTTTTGAGCCCATGGAAAGCATTCGACTTCACCAAGTTAATTAAAGCCGGATCAATCTTGTATGTTGGAATATTCACCGCTTGCTTCTTGATCGGCCCCTTGGAAGCGGATGAGGAAGAAGCCTTGATCTTCTCCCATATTGTCTGTGGCTCGTCCATCTTTTCTTGTTCGGGTTCAGAAAGTCTATCCTCCAGATGGTCTTGATTATTCTCGCCTTCGTCTTCCGGTCCCGGCAGCAGAACCTCTGGTGCGTGATGTGTGTAATCTGTACTACGCGTCTGCACCATGCAATGTACCTACAAATCGAAAAAATTTTAATTTCAGTACAGTGCTTGACGATTGCAAATATTTAGAAAATAGATTATAATTTTTGGAATGATAAAAAAAATAAAAATGTGGCCGAGAGTGGCCGCTCACAGCACTCGAAGTGTCGACAAATTGTCGTATCCCCGGCAACGACGCCAAAAACATGACGCAAATTTACCGTGCACAGAAACGCAAGTGAACGCGTCGAAGTAGTACAGGCCTTGTGAGGCCCAAGTCAAACTCAGGGATACGTGAAATCATCGGGGACTCCTACTAACTACTCGCGATCAGCTAAGCCGATTAAATAGTTGAGAGTTGTTGTTAAAATTAAAAGAAAATAAAAATAAAACAAAACAATCAATCGATTAAATGTTGGTTTAATCAATTCAAAAGAAGATCTTTAGGGTTGCAGTATCACCGCGGTTTTTCATTGTATTAAATTCTATATAGCTACTCAATTTTATCTCTCTATCCGGGTAGTGGCCTGAAATCAGAATTTCCCACTGTCGTGGTACAATTCACTACCTATGTCTAGGTCGGTTCCACCGTCGTAGTAACCTATACCCTAAACTAGGTGCATTCGGAACGACCTCTCGGTATACACCATTAATTCTGCTAAAGGTATGTCCCTAAAGAAGTGATTTTAGAGCTTAATTATGCTAAAATAGCAGAATGGACGATGTGCAAGACAAATGCACGGTGTGCATCACACAAGAAGAAGTTTCGTTTCAACCAAAACAGTAGAATGCACGGCGTGTAGGACAAATGCACGGTGTGCATCTCTATAGAAGAAGTTTCATTTCACCCATACGATAGAATGCACGGCGTGTACAGGCCAGGAACACGTCGTGCCAGTTTCCATGAATGTACAGAAAAGCATGTGCACGGCGTGCACTCAACTGCACGGTGTGCACCTGGAGCATCAAGCAACCAAGAAAACTTCTGGAAAGTCACACGGCGTGCATTGCTTATGTGCACGTCGTGCGTAGTTCAACCTGGAGCAACCCATCAGTGTTGGTGCACGGCGTGCACCTGGCAGTTTCAGAAATTTGAAAAATATGAGTTTGTGTTTAAATGAAGGAGAGAACAGAAGGGGCAGTTAGGCTCGGTCATTTGGTGTTAGTTCCCTCATCCCAGAGCAATCCTAGAGTAGAGGAGGGTGATTTGGAGGAGAAAAGAGGTGGTTCCTTGCCAAAGAAGCTCATCTCTTCTTCTCTTTTTCACCATTGTCTTCTCCAAGGTGCAGCCAAGCTTCCCCAACTCCGTGTAGCTTCACAGGAAAGGAGCTAGTCCATTTTGGAGAATCTAAATAAGGAGAATTTCGTCCCCAAGCTGGAATTCCTCCTTCTTGTGGTTACAACTTCAGATCCCTTTGTTTTTCCTCCTCTAGATCATGTTTAGAACTGAATTTTCTGTAACAAATCTGTAAGGCATGGTTATGCACGAGTAATTCTCTTTTTCTTGGGCATGGGAGAGTAGCTCCCATGTCATAGCATGTATGGAACAAGTGATTTCGTACTAAGTACTATGCTTCTTATTTTTCTACCATGAATGTACTGGTTTATTTATTCTCTTGTATGTATTGTTGGCCACTTTATATGCATGTTTTCTACATTCTTGCTTGATCTAAGAAGATAGGTAAGAATGTATGGAGGTACCCTTCTTGGCAACTCTTTCTCTACCACGGGAGTGGAGAGAAATGAGTTGAGGAACATGTTGTGATCAAAAACGAAATTTATACACGAGAGTGCATCTTTGAGTTGTGATCGTTACACTTGCATCAGGAGGTGAAGTGTAACACAACTTTTCCTTTAACAAGAGCTTAAGTATGTTTAAATTATCATGTTCCTATGATATGTTATGATATGTGAGTGAAATTCTAACATCCAAGATCCATTAATATCTAAACCTAAACTTTTCTAGTAATATTTTTGTTGTTAGTTTTTAATCTGAATTTTCTACAATTAGGTAAGTGTTACCATCTCTTTTAAACTGATCTAGATTGTTGAACTTTAGTGTTGTTGTGCTCATTTAATTACCTAAGCTCCTTGTGTTCGACCTCGACTACAACTACTCTCGTATACTTGCGGGATATAGCTAGTTGAGTAAAAGATCATTCTTAATGGTTGAAACTCGTTAGTGTAAATAAACCAACAAGTTTTTGGCACCGTTGCTGGGGAGCTACGGTAGTTTATTTGGAGTAATAAGTACTAATCAGTATTCGAGACTAGATCATCATTTCCATATTTTGAATTTCATATACCTTTTAGTAGTGTTCTCAAATCCTCTTGTTAATTTTTTTCAGGTTGTATGTGTCGCTCACAATGAGGTCTTCAAACATCTGTGTTGTTAGACCTTGAAATCGAGTGTACTCTTTCAAGTTTGAGAAGAGAAAGAAGAGTAGAATAGCCGCTGCTAGAAGGTACTTCACCGTCACCATCATCACCACCACCATCTTCTTCACTCTTTGAGGAAGCTACACCAAGCGATCCAGCCATGGAGGACGACCGTCCTTTAAAGGATTTCATGATGCCGGTCACCGCAAACATCTGTGGGGCCATTGACTTGCCTATTGTAGAAGCAAACAACTTCTCAATTGCTCCTTCTATGATGCAAATGATACATCAAAATCATTTGGAGGCACAGCCAATAAAGACCCAAGTCTTCATGTTGCCGAATTCGTGGAATATCTAAATACCTTCAGAATTAACGGGGTATCTCCTGAAGAAATGAGACTTATGCTTTTTCCCTTCACTCTAAGAGATAGATCTAAGGTGTGGCTTTTGTCTCTTCCAAAGAATTCAATCAAAAGTTGGGACCAACTCTTAAATGCTTTTCTTGCAAAATACTTCCCACCCAGCAAAACAGCCTAATTGAGGAATCAAGTCACCAATTTCTCTGAAAATGAAGGAGAAACTCTTTATGATATGACACAAATTTACTGTGCGCAGAAACGCAAGTGAACACATCGAAGTAGTACAGGCCTTGTGAGGCCCGAGTCGAACTCAGGGATACGTGAAATCATCGGGGACTCCTACTAACTACTCACGATCAGCTAAGCCGATTAAATAGTTGAGAGTTGTTGTTAAAATTAAAAGAAAATAAAAATAAAATAAAACAATCAATCGATTAAATGTTGATTTAATCAATTAAAAAGAAGATCTTTAGGGTTGCGGTTTCACCGCGGGTTTTCATTGTATTAAATTCTATATCGCTACTCAATTTTATCTCTCTATCCGGGTAGTGGCCTGAAATCAGAATTGCCCACTGTCGTGGTACAATTCACTACCTATGTCTAGGTCGGTTCCACCGTCGTAGTAACCTATACCCTAAACTAGGTGCATTCGGAACGACCTCTCGGTATCCACCATTAATTTTACACCACCTTGTTCAAGGGATTTGTCAATTGACATAAATTTTGTCTCTTTTCAACCGTTAATTCTTCTTTCAAAGCAATTAAGGGCATTAGGTTATTATTATGGTGATCAAGCATAACAATATATTGGAGAAAACGAAATTATACCACGGATTTAAGAGATAAGATATGAATTACTATTATAAAATCATCATACAATGAATCCCCGGGCTACTCCCGGTCCTAAAGACAAAGGGGATTAGCCTCGCATGTTCATCTCAGAGTACAATGTGGTAGAGAAAAGGGGAAACATGAGAAAAACGTGATTGAGTGGTAAAACCCCTAAACGGAGAAGGTCCAAGCGATCCTTGGCATAGAATCCGCGTTCTCCCACCTTTCGGTGGTGGAAATCGTCTTCTTCGGCGTCCGGATCGACTGGGGTGGGCTCTCGTGCTCCGTTCTTCTCTCCTTGCTCTCCGAGATGCGTGCAGCAACTAATGACGTGATCCCTCAGTCAAGGGCGTCGTCATTAGGTTTAATTCCCGAGTTAAGTCACCAATTAGTCACAGCCGTCCGATTAAGATCATTCTAAATCAAACTCAGATCTGACGGTGTCGATACCATCGACACGAGTCGATGGTATCGACCTAGCACGACATCGATCGTTCTTCTTTTCTCTTGTCTTTGTGCTTGATGTCATCTCGACACCATCGACGCAGGTCGATGGTATCGACAACTCTGTAGCGACGGTTTTGTCTTTTTGTGTCGTTGTAGCTCCACCAGTCGATAGTATCGACGCACTTCTCGTCAGCAACCTGATGGTATCTCGATACCATCGACATCCCTGTCGATAGTATTGACTTTCTTCTGGTCCTTGCGGCTGGCAACCTGTGGTTCGGTCGATGGTATCAACGGCAGCAGATACTTGTTTTTCCTGAAATTTACACACGGAACCACATAAATCCACGCAAAATATATTCTTTCGATAATTAATACTCAAAATGCTTAAATAAAGGGAATTTGACATAAAGAAGTAGCACAGACCAAAATGAATGAATTATGCAACATTAACCATGAAAATGACTAATAAATGCATAAAACACCTATCAAACAAGTCTATGAATGCAACTCAAAATCATCGCATCATGATACATGGGAACGATTTAAGGATCTTCAACGCCTTTTCCCCCACCATGCTTTAACTAACTGGTTGTTGCTTCAAACCTTCCATAATGGACTATTCTATAACACTCAGTTGACACTAGATGTCGCAACTAGTGGTGCATTAATGACTAAGTCCTATAGAGAGGCTTATGAAATTATTGAAGACATATCACTAAATCATTGCCAATGGGGAGGAGATAGGGGACTAAAATCAGCCACTACAGCTAGTTCTTCAACCAGGAAACAAGGAGGGAAACACATTGTTGATGTTGTTGATCTTATTGCTGCTAAACTAGATGTTCTTACACAGAAGTTTGTGAAGATGACTACTATGCAAATCCAATCAACTGAAGTTATATGTGAAGCTTGTGGTAATGCAGGACATACTTATTCTTCATGTTTTTCTCCTAATGCAATTGAAGGGAATTTTGAACATGCCAATGCTATTGGAATGCAAGGGAATAAACAATACAATCCCTATTCCAACACATACAATCCGGGATGGAGAGATCATCCTAACTTCTCCTATAGGAACACAAGCAACAGTCAAAACTTCCAACAAGGATAGCAGCAACAACATGTAAACCGTCAAGGAAATCCGCAGGGTTTCAACAATAGGGGTTACCAACAGCCACAACAACCCCAAGGTTCTTCCCTATAAGTTATGATGGAAAAATTTATATCTACACAGATGCAACAGAATAAAGAAGTTTGAGGAAATTACAAGTTGTTGAAAGATGCCATTGCTCAACTTTTTACAAAGGTGGATGGTATTTCCACTCACACCAAGATGTTGGAGAACCAAATAGCACAACAAGCTCTAACTCAACAAAGGACTCCACAGTCTGGTTCTCTTCCAAGCCAACCGAAAACAAACCCAAGGCAACAAGCTAATGCAATTATTTGAAGAAGTGGAGCTGAGATTGAAAGACCCTCTCCATCCAAAGAGAAGAACATGGAGGTAGTCAATGAAGAGGAGTCCAACACTCCTAATTGTAGCAAGGAGAAAGGTATAACTAAAACACCACCTTCTTTCAAGGTCATTGCACCTTTTCCTCAAAGGCTTGCCAATAAGAAGGAAGACCTCAAGTTTAGGAAGTTTATGGACATTATTAATAAATTACATATCAATCTTCCTTTTGCTGAAGTTTTTGCCGAGATGCCTTCCTATGCTAAATTCCTAAAAGATATCTTGACTAAAAGAAGAAAAGTTGATCAGGTTGAAATAGTAATGCTTTCAGAAAGAGTGAGTTCTATTATTCAAAACCGCCTTCCACAAAAGGTTGATGATTTGGGAGCTTTTACACTGCCATGTAAGATCAACAATACCACTTTTGACAAAGGTGTAGTAGACCTTGGTGCTAGTATTAGTCTCATTATATCCACCTTATGGCAAGAATTGGATCTTGGAGACTTGAAGCCAACAAAGATGGCTATTGAGTTAGCCGATCATTCTATTAAATACCCAAAAGGTATAGTGGAAGATGTACTAGTGCATATCAGGAAGTTCTATATATCGTGTGATTTTGTTGTTCTTGATATGGTGGAGATCCCTTCCAACTCAGTTCTTTTTGGAAGGCCATTCTTGAGGACCGCCGGATGTCTTTTTGATGTTCGGGAAGGAAATCTCACTCTACGTGTTGGTGAAGAAGCAATGGAATTCTCTATTCATGATGCAATGAAAGCACCCGTACGTGTTGAAGAAATTTGTTTGTTAGATACTACTGATCCAATTGAGGATGATAATGAAGATATTGTTGATTTGATGATCAATCTTTATGATGATGATGTGACTGAACTCAACAATTCAGAAATTTCTGGAGCACTTTCTATTTCTAAAGCACAAACTATTAATGAAGATGCTCCACTTGTTGATGATAAAGTTGATGAATGTACAATAGGGAAAAGGTAGAACTAAAAGCCCTTCCACCCAGGCTAAGGTATGCATTTCTTGACCCAAACTCTACATCCCTTGTTATAATAAATAATGAATTAACCAATGACCAAGAAAATAAATTACTTGTTGAACTGTGTTTGTATAAAGACGTCATTGGTTATTCCATAGATGATCTAAAAGGCATTCATCCTTCAATCTGTATGCATAGAATTAATATGGAAGATGATGTTAAACCAACAATTGAACCACCTAGGTGTCTAAATCAAAATATGATTGAAGTGGTAAAGAAAGAGATTTTCAAATTAATTGATGTTGGAATCATTTATCCCATCAGTGACAGCCCCTGGGTTAGTGCCATTCACGTGGTTCCTAAGAAGGGAGGTGCAACTATCATCAAGGGAGACAAATATGAGTTAATACAAACACATATGGTTACCGGCTGGAATATGTGTATTGACTACTGACGTCTGAATAAGGCAACCCGCAAGAATCATTTTTTATTACTTTTTATTGATTTGATGCTTGAATGCCTCACTAAGCATTCTTATTTTTGTTACCTGGATGGGTATTCCAGATTTTTTTCATATTCCTATTTATCCACCCGACCAAGAGAAAACCACATTTACTTGTACTTATGGAACATATGCCTATCTCTATATGCCATTTGGCCTTTGTAATGCTCTCGCTACTTTTCAGCGATGTATGATGGCCATATTCTCTGATTTTATTGAAAATATAATGGAGATTTTCATGGATGATTTTAGTGTATACGGTGATTCTTTTGATCAATGTTTATTGAACCTATCTTTACTCTTATCCCGCTGTAAAAAGGTTAACCTAGTGCTAAACTAGGAGAAGTGCCATTTCATGGTACAATTCGGTGTAGTACTAGGACATGTTGTATCTAACAAAGGTATTGAAGTGGACAGGGCAAAAGTTGATGCCATTGAGAAGATGTCTACTCCATCTTCAGTTAAAAACATCCGAAGTTTTCTTGGACATGCAGGTTTTTTATAGAAGATTCATTAAAGATTTCTCTAAAATCACAAAACCAATGTGTTCCCTACTTGCAAAAGATGTCAATTTTGTGTTTGACAACAAATACCATACAGCATTTTCTAAGCTCAAAGAGGCCCTCATTTCAGCCTCAATTATTCAACCTCCGGATTGGGATTCCCCTTTTGAGCTAATGTGTGACGCAAGTGATTATGCAGTGGGGACTGTTCTAGGACAGTGTAAAGACAAGAAACTCCATGCCATCTATTATGCATGCAAAACCCTTGATGAAGCACAGATCAACTATACAACCATAGAGAAGGAAATGCTAGCCATCGTTTATGCTTTTGACAAGTTCCGACAATATTTGGTGGGATCAAAGGTGATTGTATATATTGATCATGCCGCCATAAAGTATTTGTTGAACAAGAAAGATGTCAAATCACATCTTATTCGCTAGATTTTGCTTCTACAAGAATTTGATCTTGAAATCCGAGATAAGAAAGGTATAGAAAATTATGTTGCTGATCATCTTTCCAGACTATCCACAGAGGTTGGAGACCAATTGCCAATTGAAGATCATTTGCCTATTGAAAAGCTATATGCATTGTCATCTACTCAAGCAACATGGTTTGTAGACATCGCCAACTTTCTTGCTACAAGACAACTCCCACCTAATTTGACGTATCAACAGAAGAAGAAATTATTTCATGATGTGAAATTTTACTATTTGGATGATCCATTGTTATTCAAGCATGGAAGTGATGGACTGATCCGCCGGTGTGTTGTTGAAGAGGAAATCCCAAATATTATTGTCAAATGACATGCCTCACCTTATGGAGGACACTTCAGAGGAGAGAAGACTGCTTCTAAGATACTACAAGCTGGTTTTTATTGGCCCACATTATTCAAAGATGTCAAACTATTTGTCAGATCTTGTGATAGATGTTAAAGAACAGGAGGTATATCCCGTCGTGACGACATGCCTCTCAACTCTATCTTAGAGGTTGAGGTGTTTGATGTATGGGGAGTGGATTACATGGGACCATTCCCATCTTCGTGTGGGTATTAATACATTCTTGTTGCTTGTGGATATGTGTCCAAATGGGTTGAGGCCATTCCAACCCAAGCGTCAGATGATAAATCAGTAAATAAGCTTTTTCAAAAGATTATTTTCCCTCGGTTTGGAATTCCTTGTGTTATAATTTCAGATGGAGACACACACTTTGCTGAAAAACAATTCAACAACCTTCTCTCTAAATATGGTGTGACTCATAAGATCTCTACACCCTATCATCCTCAAACATCCGGGCAAGTAGAGGTTTTAAATAGGAAGTTGAAGAATATTCTTGAAAAGACGGTTTCTAGTTCAAGAAAAGATTGAGCCTTAAAGATTGATGACGCATTATGGGCATACCACACAGCCTATAAGACCACCATAGGGACTACTCCATTCAAGCTAATCTATGGCAAAACTTGTCACCTTCCGCTAGAATTGGAGCATCATGCTTTGTGGGCAATTAAGTTTTTGAATTTTGATATGAAGAAAGCAGGAGAGAAACACTTTTTGCAGCTACAGGAACTTGAATAACTTTGTCTTGATGCTTATGAGAATGCAAGGTTGTATAAGGAAAGAACAAAGGCTTGGCATGACAAGAGGATCCACAAGAAAGATTTCCAAGAAGGAGATAAAGCCTTATTATTCAACTCTAGATTAAATCTATTTCCAGGGAAGCTAAAATCAAAATGGTTCGTCCCGTTCCTAGTGCTAAAAAAATTTCCATATGGAGTTGTGGAACTCCAAGGCAAAGATGGCAACTTCAAAGTGAATGGACAGCATTGCAAACTTTATTCTTGTGGAGATGAAGTAGAGAAGGGAGCCTCTTACTCCCTCCAAGATGCTTGAACAAATTGAAGAGTCTTATTCTGGACTCTAAATGGGGGACCTTGTGGGAGTTGACCCCACATTAGGATAGATTTTTTTTAAGTTCTTTGAGTTAAAAACACTTTGAAATTTGGTTAATAAGCCTTTCATGGATGAATGTAATAATTTAGACTTTATTGCCGCCATATCTATCTCTATTTCATGATGATTGACTGCTATTTTCTGTAGAAACTCCAAAATGCATGGTGTGTCTTTCTTTGACATGGTGTGTACCTCAGTAGAAAATGCACTGAATGATGTTCTGGAAACATGCACGTCGTGCATTTCGCAACGCACGTTGTGCACCTGGGAGCTGTAAATACGAAAAATGTTTCTAGAATCTCGCACGCTGTGCATTTTCTCAACACACGTCGTCCATCTAGTTTTCCAAATGACAGGAAAATGTTTTGGAAACATGCACGACGTGCAATGATAAATGCACGTCGTGCATCTATGTGCAACAACTAGTCTGTAATGTGTTTTTGACCACTACACGACGTGCATCAGAATTGCACACCATGCACCGGAGCGTTAAAGATAGTTTGAACTGAAGAGGAACACACTATGCATATAACATGCACGATGTGTCTTGTTTTTAAAGACTAGTCAAATAGGGCTGGAGTGCACAACCTAATTCACCACTCCAACCCTAGCAGTCGTGCACTCCAGCCATGTGTTGCCATCGTCACCGTGCATCTCTGCATGTCGTTCCCCCTCTCTGTAGCCATGTGCCATCAAGCAAGAGAGCAGTCATCTTCTCCGACTACCTCCTCTCCCAACCGCCGCCCTAGCACAGAAGCCTAATGATGTCGCAGCTAAGAAAGAGGAGTACTCCGCCACAGCTTTCTCCTTCACCACCGGTTGTGATCCCAGTGGCGCTTTCAAGCAGCAAGAGGAGAATCCCACCGATCCACCCCAAACTCGTCCTCCGCGACTGGTGCCAGCTCCTCCATCTCCGTCTGCCTCCTCTCTACAATGCCTGATAGCAACAGCAACTCATAGAATCGACACTGCCGGCCTTCTTCTCTGCCACACCCCTAGTT
Source organism: Alisma plantago-aquatica (assembly GCA_963693085.1). Taxonomy (NCBI): domain Eukaryota; kingdom Viridiplantae; phylum Streptophyta; class Magnoliopsida; order Alismatales; family Alismataceae; genus Alisma; species Alisma plantago-aquatica. The sequence goes on from OY856409.1 coordinate 322,899,794, forward strand.
GCCAAACTGATAGTGGCACCCGATTATGTCTATTGTTTATCTACAGGTGCACGCCGTGCATTCATCTTCCAGGGAAGACAAAACATCTTTGCGGTGCACGCCGTGACAGCATACTGAACATCGTGCAGTATTACAGCAACATGTCACCTATTAAGAGAAGTGCAGGCAAACGCCATGTAGGACCTCCTTCATCTAGAGCACACCCAACTACAAGTGCAACACCTTCTAATACGGCACCAGCAGCGTTTGTACCCTCCACTCAATTCCAAGTCACCCCTGAGGAAGATGTCGATTATCAGTTCCTCATCACCAGGCGTGTTCTACCTTCCCGCTATGTCTGTGAGGAAACCCTTGACAAGTTGGGTTTCAAAAATGAGGTAATAGAGCATCTATGGTTCTTAGGTCTACACCTTATTTGCACTAGAGTGTCAAAGACCTACCTCCGCCTGGTTTATGAATTTCTGACCACCTTCAAAGCAGAAGACGACCCACAAAACCGCCGTAAGCCATATCCAAAAATCAGTTTTTGACTTCTAGACAAATTCTTTTCTATGGATCTTAAGCGGTTTTGTGCTTTACTTAAGTACAACTATGGAGGGTATAATGATTATCCACCCGCCTTCCATAGTGATACTTTTTGGTCCAAGATTACTAGTGAAACGGTGAACAGAGCTAGAAATGCATAAGCTTCTTCACTCCATAATCAAGTTTTTAGAGTTATGCATCGTCTTTTAAGCACAAGGCCCTTTGCTAAAAATGAGACTCAAGGTGTCGTAGGAAAAAATGATCTTTTCTTCTTATGGTGCATAGTAAAAAATGAGCAAATCAGTTCTGGCTACTACATTGTAAATAAGCTTCTAGAGACCAAAATGAAGAAGCAAAGAGAGGCAGTGACATCATGTGTGGTGGGCTGATCAGTATACTTGCAATGTAGCTCGGCTTAGAGGTGGGTGTCCTAGAACCTGCACTTGGGAAAAACCTTATAGACATCAACTATCTTATTTCTTATGGCTTGATATCAAGACATGGCAGTAGCACAAGTAAATTCAAGGTTTTTATCACAAAGAAGCAGTTCATCATCGTCCCTGATTCAACCCACAATGATATCAGGAAAAAAGCCACTTGGAAGGTGGAGTTAGAGCCTGAACACGGTGAAGAGACACCCACCTGCGGTGCCAGTAGATCTACGCCAACACCTACGCCAGTAGCTCCTACTCCACTTCCACCCTCCATCAGTACTCAGATGGAGTACACTTGGATGATGCCTGATGTGAGGCATCTTTACAGTTACATTCAGCAAAGGTTTGACCACATCGACAGCTGTTTCGAACAGATCAGCACGCAGTACACTGCGATGTACGACATGGTCAATCGTATGGACGCTTGGCATATCTCTCAGGGCCATTACCCTGCCCCGCCACCGTATTAGTCACCACCTCGGCAGCAGCCCGATTTTCCTCCGTCTGATTGCCCACAACAGCCACCTCAGTTTTCATAACAGTAGCCACCTCAGTTTCCAAAGCAGCAGCCTGACTCTTCCACCCAGCCGATGGACATCCCTGACATTGTCAGTCAGTTCTTCCCTAATCAGGAGGGCGGCAGCTCTTATTTCTGATCACATCGATTATAGGTACCCAGTTACAAACTCCATAAGTTCAATTGATGCAGTGAGGACACTGCTAATTTCAAGCTTAGGGGGAGCACAACCGGCCGATAGTTGTAGTTTTTCTTTCATCTTTTCTTTATTTGAGTCAGTTATATCATGTTTTTTTTCCTTTTTATTCCTTGTTATGTTCCTTGATGGTAAAAATTAATATGACTTGAGACTGTCTTGTTAGAATGAACCCCCCCTTGTATGCTGGAACTATTCTATCCTTTATGTGTCTTGGCTACATGAAAAGGAAAATTAAGAGCATGTATGAATGAAATGGAAACTGAAAAATCCCCATGTACATGATTTTGCCTTGTGTTTGTTGTTTGAAATCTCAAATTTTTTACATCCTTCATTTCTCAATATGCGTAACAGTTCCAAATTTTAAGTGAATGAATCAACTTGGCAGCATTTAATAGAATATGGGATACTCTTGCCAAACCTTTAGTGCATCTACAATAAAAAAAAAATCAGTGAAAAACTTTCAAAAGATTGATTTAAATCTTGCTAGATTTAACATTCTTGTTGACTCTTTGGTGTTGTACCATCAATAGTTTATCTTGACCCCATAAAAGATGGAAAATGGCCCACATATTATGCTAGCCTAGTGTGAGTCCGGTCTGGAAATGATGGTTAGGTGATATGAAAATCAAAAGAGGGTAAAAACAACACCCCAACCGGATTTCCTCATGAGCGTAAGCCTAAATTAGCAGCTGAATGGCGGAACCCAAAAATTCCATCATCATATTCTTAAGAAAAAGAGTGCAACTAAGTATTGTTAATGTTAGCATTGGTTTCATCATCTTATACATATACTAGCTGAAAACTTTGTAATGTACATGCACTGATTGTTTGGCTTGATTATCCAAATTCTATTTAAATGTCTTCTAGCTGATCATTTCATTTGTTTTGGAACTAACCCTGCTGGACTTAATTTCTCTATCTTGGATGTTGAAAATTTGAGATGACAACAAGGAACACAAGCACATTGTGCATGGTTGGCTGAGCTGATTACATACCTTCTTTTCTTTTAATCCATGCATAAACTTGATTTTTCTTCTTGAATGTAGCCATGTTCTTTTTTGCTTGAGGACAAGCAATAGTTCAAGCTTAGGGGGATTTGTTGTGTGATTTCTACATCATCTTTTCACATACTATCACACACAAATTTGGTTCATTTTGATTTTATTTAGCCTCTTTTCATATTACTTTTGTCATATTTTTGTCACTTTACTTATCGCATAACTTGCATTGCAGATATGTCCCAAAAGAACTGATTTCAGAGCTTAATTCTGCTAAAATAGCAGAATGCACAGCCTGCAAGACAAATGCACGGCATGCATCACACAAGAAGAAGTTTTGTTTCAACCAAAATAGTAGAATGCAAGGCTTGCAGGACAAATGCATGGCGTGCATCACTTTAGAAGAAGTTTTGTTTCACCCAGACGGTAGAATGCACTGCGTGTACGGGCCAGGAACACGCCGTGTGAGTTTCTAGGAATGTACAGAAAAGCATGTGCACAGCGTGCACTCAACTACACGGCGTGCACCTGGAGCGTAAAGCAACCAAGAAAACTTCTGGAAAGTCACGTGGCGTGCATTGCTTATGCGCACGCCATGCGTAGTTCAACCTGGAGCAACCCGTCAGTGTTGGTGCATAGTGTGCAGACACTTGCTTCCTACTAGGACCATGTTTAGTTTCTTGGTTCTCTAAGAAACAAAACACTGTAGCTCTTTTAACTACTGAGGTTGAGTACATTGTATTTGAAAGTTGTTGTGCCCAAGTCCTATGGATGAAGCAAATGCTCCAAGACTTGAATGGTTTCTATGATGCTTCTCCTATCTACTGTGATAATACTAGTACAATAAATTTATCATACAATCATATATTGCATAGTAATGCTAAACAAATAGAGGTCTATCATCATTTCCTTTGTGATCACATTGCTAAGAAAGACATATATATTAAACATGTGGACATAGAAAATCAACTTGCAAATAATTTCAACAAACTCGATCGACAACATTGTGCCTCCAATGTTAAGTGGGTTATGTCAGTTGATTTCTTCCCTATCATCTAGAGGAAACTGACTAATTGGCCTTCCATTTCATTCACCCTTAAACCCTAGCCACCTCCCAACCCCTTTGTAACCCTTTCAGACCTGCTTTCTCCTTCCCTAATCCCTTCCTAGGTCCATTTAGGTGTGTTGTTGTAGGTTTTTGGTCTGGTTTCTCCAGATATTCTCAACTCTTCTCTCTTCCTTCTCTTGTGCTCACCCACTTGGAATCTAGCAAGAAGAAGAGAAGAACCTCTTCTAGGAACCCAGTTCCTACTCCTTCTTCTCAGATTCTTACATATGATGGAGCTTCCTTCATCCATCAATATGCCATAAATCAATACTAGGAGCTCCTACCCCGTGTTCCCTTTCCTTTTAGACCTTTATTGGTGTCCAAGTACAAGTTTCTAGCTGACATGTTTGATCTTTTCATGGACCAATGCTTAGGTTCTTTGTGTGTAGAGCATTTTTTCTTATTTAATTCATACACAGGCACAAAAGTTGTTCATGAATTCTATGCTAACTTGACTTGGAACTACACTTACTCTTGTTCCTCCACTATCCACCAAACACATGGTTGTCGAAACATGACTATCGATCTTGGAGGATGTCCTCAATTCCTACTTTATTGTAGCCACTACTCTCATGGTGGAAATATGGTTGTCTTCTTATCCTTCACACAATGACTTGCTTTACCCTGAAGAGTTTTATCAAAGTTTTGAACTTGAGCTATCTCTCTCTCTAACATTCATAAAGCTTTGAAACCCCCAATATACCCTTTAGGAAGAATTCTATTGTAACGCCCCTCCAAGCACATATATATCAGTGGAAGCAAACCCCTTGTTGTTCATAACAAGGGTCACTCGGCTTGGAGGAACATCACAAAATCATGATATTCATATCAACATAATTTATGAAACACCATACATTGATTTGCTCACTTAAGAGCTGATAATTGGCATGAATGCCCGTGATTTGGCTAAAATGCCCATAAGGACCCCTTAAGGTCCATGATTGGCTATAAAAGCCCATAATTGGCATGAAATCCCATAACAACCCCTTGAGGCCCGTGATGGAGAGAGCATATAAAACTTAATCAAATTCTTATAACATGATTCTTAATATGAACATTAGCATAATCTTGAACATTAAATCTTTAACATGATGGGATTTCTCCCTCTTGAAATTTGAAGTTTGAATCCATTAATCATTAATAACTGATCATAATCTCTAATCTTAACGAGCATGATAATCATAAGACATAGGATATAGAAATCATCAAGCATTTTATATATGAACATGATTAGAGAATTGAACTTGAAATTGGAAGTATAATTCATAAATCATACATAGCATACAATTCAACCAATGTACATATGTATAGTGGCATGACCCACTTACCTGGATCAAAGCAATTCCTAGTTTTGTCATCCTAGTCTTGAGTCAATCCCAATTTCCCTGAAATTACATGATTTGTATTAATCATCACTTTCAACAGCATCCTAAACCCTAATTTGGGTCTTTTAAGGAAACATGGTCAAGGATAATGAAATTAGGGTTTGAGAATATTGAAAACAAATTTTATTCAAAAAATCATTTCCAAAATATATTTTTCCATAAATTTGCAGTTATCCTTTGATTTACTATGAATTTTCAAAGAATCGACCTACCAAAAAGAAAAGAAAATCCATGTGTATAGTATCATCGAACAGCTAGACTTGGACCCATACTAGCCTAGTCTAATTGGAATCTGCCCATGTGGCTTAACCTATCCAATGATGAGTGTGGATGAAAGACTAAAAGAAACTAGGTGAAGTTAATGTAATGCCCTTGCCATATCAATATCTCAATTTAGCCCACAAGGACAGTGAGGTAAACATTTCCCATGGATCATCCCCTTCATTTGAACATGAGGGGAAGCAACCAAGATTGCAAAACCCCATTCAATCCCGAGACATAGCAATCAACTAAGAATAAGGAGGTCACTGAAGGTTCCTTCATTCCTAGATGAATTCAACAAGCCAAGGCTCAAGCTTTGGGGCATACTAGAGCTCCATGCTCCAACGGTTGTGGCCATTGCTATTGCTGGAAGTGACTGCTAGAGGAAACTTATCAACCAAGGCAGGAAAAGAAAGATAAAGATGTGAAAACATGAGGAGTCATATGAGTCAGCAAGACAAACTACCGTCTGAAACAATTGTTGTGACCCTAGAGCTCACTGAAAGAACATCAGAAATAGGGGAAGGAGGACAAAATTGGAAATCATATGATCATACCCAAAAACTATCCACTAAAGCTCGAAAAACAAACCAACAACAGAGGGGAAGTCGATGGACCCATTTCAGTAGATGGAGGGTTATAGAACAACTGAAGCAAAGAGTTGTCAGTGAGGACCATAACCATGGTTATAGGATACCAAAACTGGGGTACCCACGGTATGAACTAGTGAGGGAAAACAAAATTTGGGATGATGATGACACTTGCAATCGATCAAATCAGTTCAACATGGTTAGAACCTTCAAATATAAGCAGTTGCCACTGGAGATGAAAATTGGGTTCGTCAGGGCATCTCAGAGGGAAGGATATGAAATTGGAAGAAGGTAAGCATTGATCTAGGTCTGGCGATGGTTTCAAGATTCTTAAATAGGGGTTTGGGTCTCAACGATGGCGTCTACAAAAACTCGGGTGGTGAGAGGAGTCCCAGTCCTATTGGGCATTTCATGCACTGACTGGGAAGGGAGGCGAGGTAGGGCTTGTAGGATTTGAGATTCTTTTTAGGTTCAATAGAGCAAAAAATATCATGATAACCTTAGGAAGCGAGAGGGAACCAGATCGGAGAAGGAAACGGTCGAGATAACACTAGATTGTAGAGTCTAGGCTGGACCGGACGTGAGGTGGGAGATGATCAAACGATCATCAGATCTGCATCCAAGGGTCAAAAAACAAGTTTGGTACACGACGTGTGACTCAGGGATATAGGCAAAAATCTCAAAAAAAATAAAGGTGTCACAAGTCCAATAAAATCAAAAGCTTAGGTTACACAATTAAAAACCAAGATATTTAATTAGAAACTATATAGAATCTTCTCTACTCATGTTAGGGGGTCAAATGAAGTCTTAATGACTTCAAATTTGAACCACAAGTTAATTAGAGAGTCTAGAATCTTCCTAAATAATTAGATTTCGATTTTATTTTTCTTTTGTTCATCAAACTCACATATGTCATTATCTTAGTTTTTAGAAATTAAAATATGAAATAAATTGGATTATCCTTCCTTAATGAGTTAGATTTTTTTATACAAAATTCAAGATGTGGAGTTATTATCCACTAGGGCCTGTTCATTACATTTTATGCATATTTGAAGGATTAATCATAAAAGAGAGAGGATAATGTTATTTATCCTTTTTGTACATTGAATTCTTTTAATCCTGAAGAAAAGAAAAGAGGAAACATATTTTGTTTTCTTTTTATATCATTCATCGTATAAATTATTTGATATTTAGGGTAGCTTGCATAAAAATCTAACTTTTGAAATTTATGGTTGGAATTTTGCAATTAAGACCATGAACTTATTTAATTAAAAATTGGGATGTTACATCTATCCTACCCTCCTCTTTAGATCTAAAGTCATATATAGTTGCCTTAATTGTAAATTACAATGTCCACCCCAAGCGTAATCAAACGGACATTGCACAAAACTATGCAATAATTGTGTATTGTATCCTTAAGGGGATCAAAGTCAAGTGAGCCACATCCATCCTACATCAAATGACCAACTTTGACTCTAAGAACAACACATGTGACTCACAACCACCCTACCCTAACCCTATATGTGGTCTCTTCCATACCCTTACTAAAAAGTCACTCTTTCATGATCTAAACTATCCACAAAATTGCAAAGGAGTGTGCATCAGTGAGACCATGGTTAAGAAGTCTTCTCACACTTCTGGTCCTTTTACCTCTGGAGCTTCATCCTCCTTCATCTAGCCTCCACCTCCACCTCCAAGACCTGTAAGGGATCAATTTTTGATGTCCAATGAAATCCTTATGGGTTGCATGATGCACCAACAAGCCTACAACGTGTAGGTCCTGGACCACCTACATTAGGACCTTGTTTATATCATGAGCAACATGAACGTATCATGTTTCCATCCTTATCCTACCTACCAGCCTTCCTTCTCAGGTTCTGATTATGCAACTTATGCCTATGATCAGTTCTATCCATCTAGCCAGTATGCACCTTCTGCTACCCATCATACAATTGGTGTTGGACCTTCTTCTGCTTCCTCCTATCCTCAACGGAGTGTCACTCAACTGCTTGCCCTTCCCCATGGCCCTACCTCCACCTTGCTTGCTGGTTTTGACAAGGTTTCTATACTCAAATTTTAGGAAGATAAGGCGTGGTTTGCTTGTGGCATGTCTTGGGAAGAGCAACATCATAGGTGGCTAGCTACTTACTCTTTCATGCCTAATGAGGATGAGGAGATGACTACTGAGGATTCTAATGATGAGGATACTGATGGTGATGTGACTAGTTCAAATGATGATGGGCACAGTGATAGAGGTGAGGCCATTGTTGTTGTTGACATCTCTGAGCACCTCGAGCCAGCCAGTGATGGGGATTACAATCCCAATGAGGATATAGACTTACAAGACCTAGATGTTTAGTTTTAGGTCTATGAGTGTCCATGTGTTTGCATTTTGTATGCTTAGTGTGTATTATTATTAGGCATCCATATCTTAGGCTATGATTATTATCATTAGTTGTTTTCTTTGTTCATTGTTGTTTTCCTTTCAGACTAATTTTGTTTGAGTTGTAATCTTTATCTCTGTAACATAAACTCTTTACTCAACTATTTTATGGGTTTTGGTGAATGCACACCTATATTTTGATTATGACTCAATGATAGTAGTTCTTTCTAGTTGGTTTGTTCTTGGTGATTATATATGTTGCTTATTGTTGGAAACAACTAGTCCTATCTCTTCTACCCCATCCCTTTATCAAAATGACAAAGGGGGAGAAATAGCTTGGCACCATATTGAATTTCTCTAAAATTGCATATTGCTTACTTATCAAAATTTACATAGCATGTGTGTGTGGTGTTTAGTGTTCTTGGTGGAACTAACCTCACACGTGAAAGGTAAGCATGATTTGAAGGCAAGCAATAACTTTCATACTTTCATGTATCCCCTTACTCATCAAAGGTATAAAATAGTTAACTTTAAGTCCTTTTCAATATGTTAACGAATGGTTTGTCATCTTCAGAAAAGGGGAGAATGTTGATCTATTAGGTATACATTGTCCATATTTTTATGATGACTTAACCATTCCATTCATATGTATATAATATGTCTATTTGAGATTACTTTTAGGTATTAGGTACATGAAGAGAATGATGAGAAAACAAGTCAAAATCAATGCAAATGGGTGTTTTGTGGAATAGGCTATATCTCCTCTAGAACCATGTTGTATATCATTTGTATTAAATTTCTAACTTGTAAATAAGCTTAGAAAAAATCAAGAGTACTTAGTTTGAAATTTTAAGCACTTTTATGATAGTTATCAATAATTATCATAGACTGCCATATCGGTCGAGTTTATCCTGGTGACAACTCTGTCTATGGCATATATAGTTCTTGATAACTCCTAAGGTCATCTGAGTTTGTCTTGGTGACAACTCGACCGACACCCTACACTTGCAAAACAACTTAAAGTTGTCAGCCGAGTTTCATCCAGGATAAACTCGATTGACAACTTCAAATGATTTTGGCATATAGTGTTGTTGGTCGAGTTTCCCAAAAGGTAACGCAGTCGACAACACTTTATGCTGAAGTGCAAAAAGGTGTTTCTAGCTATTGGTGTGTTGCAAAACTTGAAAATATATCCACTAGAACACCCAAAATGGCTAGAATTTGTTCCTAAGTGTCTCTACTGGCCAGTAGGCACCCTCAACTATAAATCAGGGCCCTTGGACTTCATTCCAAGTTTGCCTTCTATGCTCCCTAGTTATAGTTGAGTGTTTTTGCATCTAAGAGCCACCTTTGTCTCTCAATCTTATCTACTAATATACATCCAATCGAGTGAGTTGGGATCACTGTCAGAGAGTTGTTCCAATGTACATATTGTGAAGCTCTCCTCTCCTTTCCCAACATCTCTCTCTCAAGTTGCATGGTGAAAGCTTCTCCTTGGTGAAGGTGAAGAAGAAGGTTGAAGATCCAAGACAAGAGTGGTAATTCCTTGAAGGCGGAAGAATTTTTATAAGAGTAGATAAGTCTTTAGTGAAGGCAAGAGGCACATTTCAAAAGTGGGAAACTCCTTGGCAAGGTAGAAGACTCTTAGTCTTATATAGGTAAGTCCTTTGTACATTATTGGCTCCCTTGTCCTCAAAGGGAAGGCTAGGTACCCTTGACCTTGAATAGGGTGGTATATATGTTGTAGCTCATATAATGGAATATAAGAAGTGTGAGATGGTTGAAAACCCTGGAGGTTGACTCCTCTGTGTAGTAGATGTACATCGCCTATTTTGGAGGTCAGAACCACTATACATAGCTTGTATTAATTGTGCTTGTTCAATCTCTCTCTTCCATGCTATGTATGTTTAGTTGCACTCAAATTTTATATAAGCAACAACTAGTACAGAAACTATCTCTAGTATTAGTTAAAAAACAATCCTATAACATTGATTAGGGGTCGATACTTAAGTGAGCGACACTATAGCCATAGGTCTAAGACGTTAGTTATTTGGGGATAATAAAACTGAAGACAGAGATCCAGCCTCAGTTGTGATGATAAAAGAAATAGACACGGATAGGAGTCTTAGTCGTCGACAACTGGAAAAAAAAACATCATAAAAGCCATACCTGGTCACATTTGTAACTGGTAAAGGACCCTACATTGTCAATTATCGAACAATTGACACCTATTTAGCATTAAAGTCGTCAGCTTCAACTCATAAAATTGATGATTCAGATGTACAGTGACGGTTGAGTCAAGTAAATCGATGACTATGACATGCTACCCATCACGAACGTGTTGTCTAGCACGTCCATTTTAGTTTTTTCCTTTAATGTCAGTTGTATTACTAAAACTGACGACTCAGGCATATAGTGTCAGTTTTGTTTAACAACTGACAACTATATTTTGTTTTTCTTTATAGAAAGCTTGCAGACTTGACCCCGGCTGGTCAGCGGGATGCAGAACCTGCAGTTCAAAACTGGAGTTCTGAACTGTAGGTTAACAACATCCTGTGAGTTCAGCTTAACAACAGGCCACCAAGCCTACAATAACAAACATAATATGCACACAATTATATTCATTCTCCAATTCTATTTCATCACATGTGCAAACATAGTTCTATTCATCTTCACATTCATTCACACATGATACTTCATTTACATATACACCAATTCCATTCTCATGACATGTAGAAACACAATTCATTCATTCATCTTCACATTCACACACATGTATATGGATATCATTCACATATGCACCAATAATTTACTCGCATCAGATTTAAAGTTGCAAGAAGTCATAAGTAGCACATTTATATAGAAATAATGACATCAAACTTTAGAAAAGTCATTCTTTAATCCCAATCAAATTCAAAGTTGACATCCTTTTAGAAGGCTTGTGCATGTTGTTCTCATATCTCATCGAGTTGTTAGTCATATACGGCATTTGTATGTCTTCTAGATTTTCTAGAATATTGAAGTCTTTCGTTGTAAATACTTGCAAGGAGAATGATGTATATAATTAATAAGTTTGATATATTCATATTATCTAATGAGACTATATACTTATGATGAACAAGACTAATATATATGACATTTTGTATCTCTTTGATGTGTAGTGCCCCATATCTGACAATCATGCCCATATACTTCATCCGTTGTCTTGTACAGAACACTATAAATTTCAACATACAACATGTTAATAAATAAAATTAAGCATAGTTGTCATAAATATGCATTGGAGTCAGAAAACTACCTCAACATTCTACCAGACTATCACTTTCTTTTTGTTGTCCGCCTTTCCTCTAGATTTTTTGAATTCTTCTATAGGTCTATACATTAATGTAACACATTGAATGCATTAATAAATAGTATGTAATCTATATATATATATATGTGTGTGTGTGTGTGTTAACGGATATAAATATAAAAAATTACTCACATAAATAATGTCCATTTCAATTTGTGTCCTCCGGTGTCTACTTCATCACCCTTAGGGTCTAGATAATACATAGTTATCTTGGTGGGGACAATAACCAATGACACCCAATGGTTATTCATGAGTGAAAAGAAGGCAAACAAAATTAAACTCAAAATCCTTTTAAGTTAAAATTATAAGCAGAGTAAGTAAATTTACCCAACATTATATGGAGCTAACATCACGCTCTTTTTTTTTACTGAAATATTTAAATGTGGTTGAGCAGTATTGGGTAACATATGTAAGGAATTTAATTACACAGCTTATCAAGGATGGAACTAGAAATGCCACACGGGGCAGTGAAAACTCAGAAGGGATCCTATGTAAGTGGCAGCAAAACATATATCATGTATGCATTAATATATAAGAAAATAGATCAACATATATAAAATGAGGTATATAGCTATATAAGATCTCACCATATCCAAAATTTTGTCACAGATGTATACAACCAAGCATAACCAAACAACTCCAAAACATCTTGCAGAAATATACTAGTATCATGAGGTTGAGCTATAGGGAAATCGGGGCGATAGATAAGGCAGCGAAAAAAATTAAAAGCTCCATTCCCCTGGTTAGCAAATTTGAATCAACAACAATGTATTTAGGAAGGAAAATATGAAAGGTTTTATCTGGTCCTAGAGAAAGTCTAGTGACATTACCCTTGCAGTATTATGCATCTCCTTCAGGCAGCACTGTAGCAGCACGTTCCTTCAACAACAGCAGTACTCGAACATTTGTCTCCACCGACCTCCTGGTGCAGCACCACAGACAGTGGTTGACGATGTCCTCTTAGTGGTAGACGATGTCCTCCGACCTCTAGAGTAGTCCACACATATAAATGGGAACTCCATGTTGCGCTACCAGAGTCAACGGGAAGGATGTATCCCCTTTGGTCGGCGTACTAGTCACTGACATGCTCTCCTACAATTGTCCTCAGTTGTTCTCTCCCTCACTATCCCTCCTTTAATGGGTAGGACTTGCTCGAGCTCTCTATTGGTTACCACAACCAGAGAGGACAATAATGTTTAGAGAAAATGATTCTCAATTGTGTGTGTTGGGAAGCCTTAGTACTCCTCTATTTATAGTAGAGGCCAGGGTCAGGGTTCTCAATCTGCGTGGAAGTATAAGGGTATGGAATCATGAATTTTTAAGGAACCTACAAATGGCAAACCAGTCGGTTCACACATCCAATTGGTCAGTCGGTGCATGAGTCGGTCGGTTCACTAAGTGAACCATTCGGCTCGCGTAGTTTTTTGTTCTGAATCACATTGGTATTCAATGCTTGTTCATGCTAAACATGACAACAACATCAATCCTTGTTCCAATCAAATTGGAAACAGAAACTGAGTGACCCAGAGGGTGAACTGGTCATCTCACTTAGTGAAACAATTGTTTCACATTGTGAGACAGTCATTTCACAAGTGAAATGGTCATTTTGCTTGTCCAGTTCAAGCAAAGTTCAACCAAAATTGATTCCAATTGACTTGACACTCCAACTGACCAGTTCAACACTTGAATCGGTCAGTTTAGAGTCTAGTCAGTCAATTTTGAACCTCAGTTGTTTAATTGAATACCTAAACACCTTTAGTAATCAATATAAACATCATTCATGAATAAAATCCTTTAATCCAAGTGTATCTTATGAGTGTGACCCTATAGGTCCAAAATTACATTGACATTGAATGTCCATAACCAATTATGACATCACAAGCAAACAGTGGTGCCTAGTCACACATCATTTCTACCCAAGTAATTCAAAAGGTTGGAGAACAACTTCAACCTAAAATTTATGATCATTGTTACCGTGATCGTATAGTTCCTTTGTCTCTGATATCTAGATTGAACTCAAGGCATGGAATCATCATCCGCTTAACGTTCAATCCATGTTCCTTGAACTAGAGTAGAATGTCTGAGATGCACATATACTCACATATCACATAGTGAGTCACATGAGTATGGCCATACATTTCTCATTCTTTCTTATCAAGAGGCCCTATATCTCAATCTCTTGTAGAATGGACAAATCCCATCTACATCACTCGCACTCTATCCCCATGTATCACAATGCACCCAATCATCATTTTTATGGCAACCCTTATTCAGGATCAAGTTGGATGATGTCAAAGTACATGAAAAACATGTGATGAATGTAGTGACTTCAGGTTTAACAACCACAATCACCGCTATCACTATGAGAGATGATTCAGACTACCATTCCATGGTCTCCATGTATCACTCTCATAGTGGGTTTGCTTGATACACTATTCTCTAACATGTACATGTGTGCTTGACTTGATATCATATATCATGACTAACGAAACTCTATCAACAATTAACGCACACTCTAGTATTATGTATTACTATTGTCTATTTTGCTTCCACAATAATATCCTACTAGGGACATAACAAGAATGTATGTACTCTTATCATACATATGATATAACATATCATTACTAATGAGACTCTATCAATAGTTAACACACACTCTAGTCTTATGTATTACTATTTTCTATTTTTCTTCCACAATAATATCCGACTAGGGGCATAACAAGAATGTATGTACTCGTATCATATGTATGATCTCATTGTTCAAGTTGTGTGTTTGAAGACATACATCATCGAGTAACATCATTCTTTAGACATGCACTATGTATGTGTCATCATCTCATGATTGAGACAAACATAATAGACTGAATTACCTTTATGACTTATCAAATTAGGTATTTAATGCCACATTCCAATCATCATATGATTGTCTCTCTGGGAATACATACCAACATGACCTACAACGTCCTCCTTAAGATGGACCATCATGGGCGACCCTTCTTCATGTTCACCTATCCATACTGCCATACCTCAGTACTGAGGACCTAGCTAGTCGAATAGGTCTCTTGTAATCCAACCAGGTAATTGAGGAGGAGGTGGAGGTGGAGGTGGAGGTGGAGGACGAGTTGTAAGGGGCTTCTCAGGCGGTATGTATTGCACATACATAATCTTATATCTATGGTGTCATGTATATAAAGATACAAACACAATATAAATTTACCATATATTTGTATAGACAACTCCATATTTGGGTCACATGACCATGTTGCCTTCTGCATCACCTATCTTCTTGTACTCAGAGTGGTCATATGGCAGTGTCGTCTGCGTCGAAGGGGCATATACAGTCTTGCCGCCATGTTTTAGTTGTATTGAATCAGTGTTCTCTTTACATATATGGCATTCTTTGGATCCTTTTATATTGTATCCAGACAAATTCTCATATGCTAGAAAGTCATTAATAGTGTAAAACAACATAGCATGAAAATAAAATGTCTCTCTACGTGAAGCATCATAGGTCAACACACCTTCTCCCTAGAGTTTCTTTAAGTCATCAATTAGAGGTTCAAGATAAACATCGATATCATTGTAGGGTTTTCTAGGGTCGGATATCAACAATGACAACATAACATACTTATTTTTCATACACAACTAGGGAGGAAGATTGTATAGAACAATCATAACATGCCAAGTGTTATGTTGGTTGTTCAATGTGTTGTATGGATTCATCCCATTGGTACAAATACAAGTCTTAGATTCCTGACTTCTTCACCAAATTTAGGGTACAATAAATCAATCTTCTTCCACTGTGGGGAATCATACGCATGGCATACGATCCCATAATTATTTTTCTTAACCTATGCATGCCACCTTAAATTCTCTGCATCCATCAGATTGTCAAATAAGTGTTGCAATTGTGATATTATAGGTAGATACCACATCACCTTGGCATGAGAGCCAGCTTTGGACTTCCCCAAAGTCATCATTTTAGACCTTGACACCCCACACTATGGACAATCTTTCAAATTAACATAGTCCTTTTGAAATAACACACAGTCATTTGGGCATGCATGTATCTTCTTAGCCTTCGTTCCCATTGGGCATAACATTTTCTTGAATTTGTATGTTGAGATTGGAAGATCGTTGCCTTTAGGAAGAATTTCTTTCAACAAAGACATCAATGACGTGAAGCTTTTGTCACTCCATCTATTGTTAACCTTCAAATTATACAATCTCAACACAGCTCTTAGCTTTGTAAACTTAGTACAACCTATGCATAACGGTCTCTCAGCATCATGTAAAATGTTCCTAAATAAGGAAGGTGGATCGGTGTGCTCTACCCCACAACTATCTAGCATTGCGTCAACCATGTCTATTGAAATCGGTTCGTTCACATCTACATCATCAATGGAAATTTCTTCTTCAATACAAGTGCTGATATCGACATCTACTGATCTCATGGTTGGAATCTCTTCATGCCAGTACCATTTTGTATAGCCTTGTACAGTCCCATTGCACATGACATGACTTTTGGTTTCGTCACCAGTGTTGACTTTCAAGTTGTTACCTCAATGCCTACATGGACAATAGAACCTATCTCCAAGTTGTTTCCTATGTTCCTCCACAAATCTACAAACTGATCAAGACCAGTAATAAACTCTGGGTGTAGCAATTTGGAATTGATATTCATGATCTATCCATTCTACAATCAAAGAGAAAACAAGTATCGAGGTTTAGGATTTACATATTAGGTTTCTGATTAATAAATAGATTAGGGCTTATTATCTTGGATTTAGGGATAAGGATTTATAGATTAGGGTTTATGATTTACAGATAGGGTTTAGGGTTCAGTAATGAATGTGTGTACCACCTATCCCATTCTTGAACACCTAATCTCACTAGTAAGTGTATAATGTGTATTCAGTTTTCAAGAAAATTTCAGCAACATTTCCCCATAGTTCTTCAAGTAGACCGATGTAGATGGGCAAATGTCCACCAACATATGTACTTAGAGAACAAACGGGGAAGTGATTATGAAACATCTTGAAAACTGAATATACATTATACACTTGCATACTAAGTGAGATTAAGTGTTCAAGAACAATACCAAATAGGGTACTATCCAAGATTTACTCCTAATGAGTAAATCTTGGACGGGTTTCTAGGATAACAAAATACATGTATGTTTTCATTCCTATACATATGATCATAGTTTCATCATTCATATCCTAGGTTTTATGTAACATTATTTAATTCAATTCATTCTTCCATTTTATTTAGTTCATCCATGCATCATAAACCCTTATTAATCAATATTAATCAACTACACAAATCTTGAAGAGCAATTATTAAATGAAGTTAAATAATCCATTAATAAGAGAGAAATAAAGCAATATTAATTAATTAAGATAACTAGTAAATCACCATTAACAAGAATAAAAAACCCTAACAAGATTGAATCACCATTGACTATTCAATTTGCACTAATAGGCAAGTAACGTAATAAAATTTGAGCAATTCATTAGTAAAGTGGGAGATTAAGGGTTTAAGAAAAATCTACTTCTAATTAACCACTCACCACAATGGTGGATCAGGCTACGACCCCAACGGTTGAAGGTAGAGGTGGAGGTGGTCACGGCTAGAGTAGGCTGGGGGTGGGGCTGCGATGGCAACTAGAGTTGAAGTTGTCATGATGGTGGCAAGAGTAGGCTAGAGCAGGCTGGAGTGGGTATGACTACATAAGCAATGGCTTACTCAAAGCAACATCTTAAAATCATCCAAAGTTGCCTAGGAACCCAAAAATAATCAATAACTCCCCTTACTCAAAGCAACACCTCAAAATGACCAATTTTTTAAACTAACCAATGGCTAGAAATCATCCTATGCTGCCTAGGAACCCAAAAATCATGTTTCCTTATAAAAGATGGCATGTATTTGAGGAACTAATATGGATTAAACACATCGTTCTTCTAACTGGCTAGTGAAACAAATTCATGGAATCGTCACTTTTTTCCTTATCTGGTCACTATTTGAGCATAGTGTGACTAGGAGAATAACCTGGTGCACTGAATGTTGAATCAAGTTGTGTGTTGCTCTGACCTCTCTTATACTCCTATTATTCCATCTTCTTACCTCCCATACATAAAAAAGAAAATAAAAAGGCATAAAAAGTGACAAACTCTAAGTTTGGGGTGGCACATTCCATCCCTACTCTATCCTCTTCTTCCATGCCCCTCTCTATGTAATAATGGCATAACACTAAAACAAAGGATGTCAATGTGCACAAATAAATCCTATCTCAAGTCAAATAGAGGAGATTTACATCTTCCTTACACAACCCTCCTTCGCTCCATTTTCCACCCAAAGACACAATGAATGTCTCATTTTGATATACTTTTCACGCACCCACATCTTGGATCATATGTGTACTTGTTGTCCTGTAGAATTCTCTAAAATTTCATGAAAACTCTTAGATGTGCCTAGTATTGAGGATAGTGGTGAAGATGTGTTCTTGGGAATCAAAATTAGAAATAAAGGCATGGATAGATATAGTATGTGATCTCAGAAAGTTGGGTCACTTAGCATATCTAGTGGTAGGGAAATGCACATGATGTGCAAGTGTCATAATTGCATGGGTTGAGAGTATTCATTTGGTGACTGTTTCAAATTTTATGTTACTTGAGGATGAGAAAAATTTAAGATCAGGGTTATATGATTAATGAACATCCATCCCATCTATAGTTGCATTTTCAGTCTAATTTTTCATTCATCATTTTACCTTAGAACAAGTTTGTATTTAGGTTTTTCTTAATTTTATGATAATTTATAAGAATTCTTAGCTATTATGGTAGTCTTGAACTTCATTGCATGCTAGGAGTGTAGGAGGCTTTTGATGAAATGGACATGATCTTCATTAATTTGAGCCTCCATCAAGCCATATCAGTAGGGCATGTCTCATTGGTTAGAAGCTTCATCAATGCAGGTTATCAGTTGCACACCAAATTCCCCCCCCCAATGGGTTTGTTTCTATAACTGACTTTCATCGGTTGACCACCTATGATTGGGCCTAGCCACCAATGCCTGACCTTTGTTGACCCCCTCCCCATCATTTAGGACCCCCATATGCCACTCTACCTGGTCGGGTAGGTATCAACCCTCGACGGCAATTCTTCCCAATGGGAATTTTGTCTGATAGAAATTTTGCCTAATGAAAATCCTATTCCGACCCTCCAATGGTCAGGAATACCCGAGCTCCAAATGCAAATCCAACCCTGATGATATGGGGTCATACATGGACCTTCAATGGGAAGCCATTTTTTTCTATCAGTGGGAGCTCTTCACCATGCCTCTAATGGTTGGGAAAATTATGTGGTATATTATATCATAAGGAATTTACCTAGGTAAAAGTCCCTAAGTTTTTACCTAATTTAACTTGCGATAATCACCACCCTCAAGCAGGAAGGACTTATCACAATATAGTTCTAGGATAAAACCCAAAGGACAACACAATTAAATACAATTCATATTTTTAGCTTAATTAAAAAACTTGATTAATAGGGATATATCTAGTTGATAGATGATTAACTAAATTAAAAACAAGAAATAAATCCAAATTTAGAAAGAAATATTTTTATACTATGGTAAAATTACCATGATGATAGATTTCACCACCACTACCTACATATCCACACTCTAATGTTACATGACTCATTCATACATATATTTCGATTTGATTCAATGATTTAATATCCTTTTAGAGTATGAAATTCACAAGGACATGTTTCTCTATAGGCTCAAGCTCATGAATCCTTAATCCACACCCCCCCCCCGCCACAGAGAACTCCATGTTGTGGTCTCATCCATGATTCAACAATATCGATTGGTATTCTAGTCCTAGATTTCAAGGTCTCTACATCTAGGATTCCTACAATCATGTTTGACAAGTAGCTAATCTATAGATCAAGCAGTCAATCAATCGATAATCAATCCTAAAATCCAAATAGCATTCTATAACATGAGACTACAAGATTTGGGCAATGAGACTAATCTTAACACCTCATCAAAATATCTACTCCAAAATCTTGTTCATGATGCAAAAATAGAGAGAATAAGAAGAATCTCGTGGAGAAAGTAGCATCATGGAGGAGAAGCTCAGTGGTCTTGTCACAACTCCCAAATGATAGCTACAGTCTACGGTCCAGATCTATGGTAGAGCATGTTTTCACATCAAATTGGAGGCTTTCATATATGGCCTTCCTTTGTGACATCAAGGGTTGTGGATGGGAGATAATAGGTATGAACCCTTGCTCTGTACATATCTTAAGTATTTTTCTATCCTCCCACAAAATATCAAATACAACCAAATAAATCCAACGAATGTCGATTGTAGATTTTCATCATAGGAGTTTGAGTAGCTATAGATCTAATTGGTGGGGCCAAATTAGTTAGTGAATATATTCATTGCATAGATAATCTAATTATATTTCTAATCCAAATTGAATCACTCAATTTTGACATCAGATGTGTAATCTAGAGTTGTTTTAGTACAGTTATATGCTTCCTATATAGATATTGTAATTTCTCATGAACTTCATGATCGGTCAATCTGCCATGCTGGCAGTTTGTCTATCATGTAATGTTAAATATGTTTGTTTTATATATAATTGAATTTTGCAACCAATGGGTATAAATCAACCAATTTCAAATTTGTATGCAAAAGTTATTGCCATTTTAGTGACATCTAACTTTATTGATCTTCACTCCAATTGTTGTAGTTGGAGAAAGAGGATGTGTAATATATAATCATTCTCTTGGAATCTTCATAGAGGGATAAATGATTCTCTCTTATTATTACATCAGCCTATAAATAGAGCAAAAAGGGTATATCAAATACCAAACAAATTGCGTAAACCACTCAAAACATAAACTAAGTGAAAAATGGAGTAGAATGTAATCAAAATATGCAAAACTAAATCTAAAATGCAACTAAAATCATGATGAATAGACACTCATCAGTATACTCCACCACAGTGATGGGTGATCTTCTCTTTATTGACTGATGAAACTTCTACGCCCCACGTGATGGTAGTACTAAATGGTCAAGGCCCTTTGTCTATCTCCCACCATCAGCCCTACATTTCTATGACGGCTGAGACTTCATGCAAGGCAGAAGGGAAAGGTCACAAACCCTAGCCCCCACCAATAATAAAAGACTATTGTCACTGAGAAGGGGATCCGCCCACTACACCTGTAGGCTTTCATTTTGACTCCACATCATCCACCTTCAGCCTCCATCGACCTCTTCATTAGTTTCTTCGATTAATTGACGAACCGATAAGATCCCAACCTCCACGAAGATTCTAAGACTTTGAATTTGAAGGAATTTAGAACCAAGGTGTCTTTCTTCCATAGATACATCATTGATCATCCACCTACTCCATCCCCATACTAGTAAATACATGCCACAAGTAAGAGACATTCAGTAGTTTCCAGTACATGTCTGACAAACATCAAGGAGGTGTCTCTAGGGTGCGGGGAATAGCCTTGCTACCTGATTTTATTCTCATTACTACATCCATTACCATTTGAACCCTTGTATTTTTAGAATCAACCATTTTCATGCTTGTATTCTTGCTTGATCATCAATTTTATATGTTTATTATATTTTGGGTGTAGATAAATTAGAACCTAGAATCTAAGATATGGATTGATTCTAGTTAAACCCTTGATGAGAAATATGGATAGGTGTTTTCTAAGGCAATAGATGCACGATATCTAGGTATCATGATTGCGAGCTTAGAGTGATATATGTCCAAATTTAAATCCTAAATCTAAATGGGGATTTCCCTGGCCTCAACATAGTATTTCCATGCTTATCATGATGGAGTTAGAGAGTCAGTGATTGTTAGTGGTGGTGAAACCCCATTCCATCCAATTATTTCCATCCAATGATAAATCTAGACTTTAATTTAACATTTTATTAGTCACAACCTTAGGGTAATCAACAATCAACTATGTCTGTGCTAAATATTAGTTCTTGTTTGGTCATATTGTTCAAATATATGTTGTGATTTTGGTTCAATCCTAAACTATACTACAATAAGATAGGTGGTGATTATTACATGCCAATGTGGGTAAAAATCTAGGGAGTTTCCTAGGTGAATTTTTTAGTATGGTAGTGTCCACATCAACCAAATCTATGTTGGGATACCACTCCTAAAAGTGAGTTGAGGGTCTTGTATTCTCCCTTATGTAATTATTGATTTCATATGTTTATATATAGAGAGAGAGAGAGTCAGGCTAGAATACACTCGAGTGTATCCGGAGCGGAATACACTCAAGTAGTTTTTCATGATGCAATATTTTTTTGGAAATCTAATACATTGATTTTCTTAAACATCTCGTGAACAACTCATACGAAAAATTTGAGCACATTTGGATATGTATAGCTCATATTATGAAGACCGCAAAAATTATGCATTTCAAATTAGTTTTGTGCGTCGATTTTGTTGCCCTTGGATGAGTGACTTACACTCATCCAAATGGGTTCAAAATTTGTATGTAGCCTAGTTATAGTATGACGGTGAAGATCAATGGTTTACATTTTGCAAAAAATAGTCTTGATATGCAAACACACTTGAGTGTATTCGTGTGATTCGTACACTCGAGTGTATTCTAGCCTGACTATATATATATATATATATATATATATATATATATATATATATATATATATATATATATCTGTGTGTGTGTATATATATATATATGTGTGTGTGTGTGTGTGTGCATTACTACATGTACTTATATGCATGGGAAACTAGGATATCTAATGTGTAATATCAATACTAGATTACCCAACCCATTTTTATTTTCTCTTTTGGAAGGGTAATTATTTCACCTGCATTTTTCATGTTACCTAGGATCATGGTTTAGGGTTAGGTTAGGGACTACATCCTATATGTTAGGGTTCTATGATTTCATTGACCTACTAAGGTTTTCATAACCTACTTATTGGGTTATCCCACTCAAGTCCTTTATGGATGAATAGGTTTTCCCACCCATGCCTAGCCTTTATAAGGTTTATCCTCGCCATGGGGATATAACTTACATGTCACATTTCTCACATCTATTTCTCTGTTTCAAATTATATATACTTTAATTGGAAGAGGATGTGTCAATCCTACTTCTTCCTAAAACCATAATTCAAGACAAGGAGAGAAGTGAATTGTAGTGTTTATAAGGCAAGAATATGAGAAGTGGATGAAACTAAAGATGTGAAAAACTTATGAAAATAATTCCAGGAAATGTCCATGTCAGTATCATACTGGATTAGGGAGTACCCCTATAGCAACTTGATGGTTTGGAGGAAAAAAGTTCCATACCTCAAAGTGACGATCCTTTTTTGACACCATTACCCTTACATCATGTCCTAATAGTTTTCCTTATAATTTTATGGATTGTTTGAATCTATAAACTACAACATATTATTTGATATATTTGGGCTCTAGTATCAAATGTAACGACCCTCACTTCTAATTATTCCCCAATTAAGGTAGATCATAAAGTTGAGAATCAATACCTAAATTTTTGGGGTCCAAATTTAAGAAATTATGAATAATAGTCAACAATTTCCATCAATTGAACTTGATTGGATATAAATGTTTAACCAATACTCCTCTAAGTTGTTATGTAAAATTTCAAAGGAAATGATCATTTACATAAGAAGAAGTGTTGAGGTATATAATTAATCCTCCTTGTGACTTAGTTGATTTCTCTTTGATGCATTCATATGGTTTTCCATATCCCCAACATGTTTATATGTTTGTAACTTAACATGCTGACAAATGAAAGCACAGACTAGTATATTGATATATTATGTATGTGGGTGCATACAAAAATGTACAAGTATGATAACAACATCTATTTCTCAACAATCAAAAATATGAATTCTTGTTTTCATTTAGATAAAATAACTCATGTTTTTCATACTACCTTGGGTGTAATCACCTTTCTCTATCCATCATTGGAATTAGGTGAACTACCCCTTAGTAGGCCTCACCGTAGGTTAGACATGTCATAGTTTGTTTACATTATGCACATATTGACGTTATCATTAAATTGGAATTAAATAATCATCCAAGCATGTATTTATAGCATTAATCATTCATAAATTCTTGGCAAACGTTGGAAGTCGATATATGCAATTATCCATAAATAACCATGTACCTCATTCATGTAGATCACATGCAATCATATACAAGTATTTAAAGCACATATAATCCAATCAAGCAAGCCTTGATCCAAGAAATCACTCAAGCATTCAATCAACATGCATGTACAACCCTAAAGTGTCATCATATATTCATGTGATACAAATAGGGTCAAATCTATAACCTGATATTAGGGTTAGGTCTTGAAGTTGTAACTCAATGTATACTGATCTAATGATATTCAAACACTAATATACATCATCATCATCTTAGGATCTCATTATCATTTGTCAACATCAATTTATAACACAAAATGAATGTATTTAATGTATTCAACAACCTACCCATTAATAATAGAGTTTACATGTAGTTGCATCTTATATTCATCTGTTACCCATACATTGGGGGCTGAAATCAAATATAGGTATTGAAACCATGTAATCAGATTCTACATATTTTTTTGAGAAATATATAATACAACTATCATCCAAGCTACCAATTCATTATTAGAACTATTCTAAATTAATCATTGATAGAACAATCCCACAATGCCATGTCAGCAAGTGTACCATTATCTACAATTGACATTGGTCAGGCCCAGTTCAGTCGCTTGATGCCACATCAATGCCAAAAATGCTAGCGTGTTTGGGGCTTAAGCCAGGGATGAAAACACAATCCTACACTTGCGAGGAAAAATCAGTTATCTCTCACTCATGGTATCAGAGGTAAAACTACCCCTATGATTCTTCTCCTTTGTCTAGCGAGTGCACATCACTGACGTGGAGTCAACTTTGTAGCTGACTCTAGGCTAGAGGCCTTAGTAGCCATGGCTTAGGCTTCCATTGTCTTATTTGAGGTTCTCTGGTCTCAACGCGTCGTGGCGAAGGAAGAATGATAGTTCGAGGAGTCTACTAGGGCAAACTAGAGGAAGAAGAAGATCATGGATCAGAGAATGAGTTTTACTTGAGTTTTTGAGGGAAAATGGTCATGAAAGGTTGCCTAGAGCTTGAGGAAGGTCTTCTGATCTCTATGAATCCCTATGGTGGCACACAACATTATTTTCAAATAACCTTATTCAGAAGGAAAATAGTGACAATCAAG
This sequence comes from Alisma plantago-aquatica, assembly GCA_963693085.1. Lineage (NCBI taxonomy): Eukaryota > Viridiplantae > Streptophyta > Magnoliopsida > Alismatales > Alismataceae > Alisma > Alisma plantago-aquatica. The sequence continues at coordinate 322,924,853 of OY856409.1, forward strand.
AAAGGTACTCAAGACCTCCCTAACAATGTTGAGCCACCACAATGCCTCTAAGGACTTTTTGCAGTTCTCCCTGTCAAGACGATTGGCCCTAGGCATCATGGATGGAGGGAACCATGCGGTCATAGTCTGAGAGTAAGGTTGAGAAGGATGCTAGTTTGTAGGGGTTGTTTCTCTCAATTGAAAAGTTTTGTGTAATTGATATCAGGATCAAACTGTAGGGCCTCATTTGATTTGCGGAATTTCACATAGGATAACATTCAAATCCTACTACTAAATGTAATATTGTGTTTGTTCACCTAAACTATATATTAGGATTACATTTAAAGGGTATTATAGTTCCAATCAAGTGGGATATTCATGTTTCGTATTATCCCTAGGTATTTGTGTGGTACAAGAAGCCTAATAGCCCCCATGCCTATCCTCGCCTTTGCAACTCTTTGCTGCAACTTCTCCTCTCTCCCATTCAAACAAGGAACTACTTCAAATCCTTCCACCTCTAACTCCACTCTGCCTCACACCTCATATTCTCTACTTCACGTCACGTACAATTTGCCTTATTCTTCTCCATCAAAGATTCTTCCTAGATTTCCTATCTAGAGCGGTGTCAAAGACCATGTGACTTTGATGGTTTGGGAAATTGTGCTCCTTTGCCTCTGTGATCTCTTCTATTTACTCATGGATTGAAATTTCAAGAAAGTTGTCAATTTATTTTATTATTAGGACAAGACAAATACCTAACTTGAATTGATCTTGTTGTTGATTCTATACTTGGTTGCAACCAAACATAAGATGGGAAAACAAGAAAATGCATCCCATAAATGTACCAAATTTTCTTTTCCTTTTGATATTCTATGTTAGCCTATGGACATGTTTATAAGCCCGGGATGCCTATTCCAAGTGTCAACCAATTTCCCTAACTTTCGAAAGGGAACTAAGAATTGGGCATTGAACCATGATAACAGCAGTTGTATTAGGTGTAACATACTGAAATCTGGCTATCTTGACTCGATAAAATACTAGTTCTTCAATTAGGAGAATAGTGTGTTTGCATCACTAGAATTGACCCAGAAAAGGTTAATAATATACCTTGATACAAGTGTTTGCACTCTAATGAGAAATTAATGCACATAATATGATTAAATCACATATTAACCCTAATTATAGATACATATGAATATGTCCATGTCATATACAAATAAACCAAATTTTGGTGATGATATGATGTATGGAACCTGACCCTAGACCTAATGCATGTTGATAAGGTGTAGGTGAAGTGTAATGATTATGTTGACCAAAACATAAGTTGTAATCACCTATCCCTAACATGTACATTCTTGTTGAGATTCATGATACATTAGTAACATTAGGATCTAGATCACGTACAATATCTAAATACACTAAAAACTAACATGATAACCTAATCATGGCTTAATATGTAAATGAGATTATTAAATATGTAATATATGTGACTTGTTCACTAGTGCGCATACGATGACATAAATATGCATGAATGGCAATGTGGGTTAAATGTGCATAATTAGTAATAAGAAGAGAATAATTATGAATAATTGATTCATGTGGACAATAATGTGATGAATAGGTATAATGTTATAATGACTATATGTTAATATATGCAGAGATAATTGGTGTGTCATTATTTAAGTTAACATTGAGTTTTATTGACTTATTAAGTAATTTCTAAAAAAAAAACTTAAGTTGTTTAAGATAATATCCCAAAACTCAATTTGTAGTAAGATAATGATAATAAGACATTATTTCCTAAATATTGACAATTAATGTGATATGTAACAATAAATATCAAGATAATAGTCTTAAACCCTAAGTGTATTAAAACTTGCACGAGATAATCTTAAAACTAATTCTAAGCACAAAATTGGATTCATGGGGTCGTAATTAGCTAAGTTGTCAAGTTTCAACCCAATTGGATAATCCTAGCTACCCTGATATGATTAAAGAAGATAATGTGCAAATATCAATCCTAATTTTATTCAGACTTTAGCATTATCCAAGGAATTAGATCAATTTTTCCTAAGGTAGTGTGTCATGCACCCTTATCTTATTCCTTGTGTTCGTGCACATCTGGACTCCCCATAGTCTCATTATTTCTCCCTCCTCCCTAGATTCCCTCTCTCTCTCATCTCTTGTCCCTCCCCTCAGCTCTTTGTCTCTTTACATCCATCTCTTGATCTTGAATCTAGGGATCCCTTAATCGATGGGATTTCCTCTCTCTAATATCCCAATCGATGAAGGGGTTTCCCTGTTCCTCTATTTCCCATCTCTGTTTTGAGGCTTAGTAATGCCAGGCCTTCATGACTATATAATAATTTATCTACCATCACTAAGTCCACATGAACAGTCCCTACAACTCATTTGATTCGGATCATCCCACACTTATCATCCCCAACCTTGGGTGTCTATGGGAGTTGTGTCAAGTCTGGTAGTGTAGACTAGACCACCATATACTGTGTTGGGTACATGGGTTGCTTTGGTGGAGATACTAAAAGCTCCATGTGACTTCATTTTTTCTCAATTCCAGGTATCATGTGTTTCCCTATTTTGGTCTTCTTCGTCATGGGTTGCAATTGGGTTGTGGCTCACATAATTCTGACTTTTGCATTACCTATTTTACCAATTTCCCTCATCGGTTTTGCCTAGTTCTTCATTTTTTATTGATGTTGCACCATAATTTCCCCTCAGTGCGGTGATGTGCTTTTCCTTACGCCTAGTAATGGAGGGGATAGGTGGGTTGAGGTCTTTGTACTTCCCAGACTCTACTTGGGTTCACAAATTCATTTTCTAATGTGGGAGGTGAAGAACCCATCCTCCAACCAGGGCTTGTAGTCTGGGGCAAGGTGGTGGTCGGATTCCTAAATCCTTGAGTAGTTGTGTGTGTCATTGGAGTCTTCACAAGCCACACCACAAAGAAGAAGATGATCCCTTAGTCTTTGGCATTGCTTCCCTCATATTTATTTAATTATGTCACGCTTTTAAGGGGTACTTTTGTATTCTCTGCTTTTTAGTTCATCTGATTTTGCAGCCACCTAGATCTCTATGAAGTTACCAACTTAGCCTGTCACACACAGGGATATGATGATCATATGTTGGGGCAAATTGGTAATTACAAACTAGATTTTGTTTTACAAAATTAGTAAATAGATTTAACTTTAATAATTCATAACTAATTGTATAGTTCTCAAAAAAATAAAGTAAGACAAGTATTGGAATCAGAAAAATATTACATATATTTTTTTTGACCTAATTCCAAAAAAGTAAATTTATGATTTTTATGGGTTTTCCCAATTATCTTTAATTTTCTAAAACTTATATCTAATTATTTAAATATCAAAAATTAATAAATATGTATGTTTTGTAATTGGGAAACCATAACCTATCAGATTATGTAATTTTAACAACCTAAATTAGTAATAATAAAAAAGGGTTGTTTTTAGGGAATGTGGAAGTGTTCTGGCCTAGATTTTTAGATGGTCATAGTTTAATACTTGATCTACATGCAAAAAAATTATTTATTTATTGTTCCCTAATTTGAGATTTAAAGGCAATAAGTTATTATTGTTAGCTTGTTATTTCTTCATATAAGATCTTTGTCTTACTATATGAAAAAATCTTTTAAAATCCATTTGGATGCTCACTTTCTCTCTTTTTCTTAGAAAGCCATGTTTATTTATTCGATTGTCCCTTTACCCAAATATTGTCCAATCATCATTCTATGCACATACTGAATTTTATGTTGATAATGTCCACTTTGTCTTTTAGGGTATGCTTCCAACCCCTTAGGTAGAGAGAGGTGTGGATGAAATTTGACCAGGAATTATCTAGGTGTAGTTGATCTTTCTTGGGAGGTAGATTGAAGTAGTTGTGTTACCCTCTATGGTTGTTTCCTATAGATTTCTTTTATGTACACCCTGCATGTGAAATCTTCTAGAAACTTACTAGTTATCTCAATTTAATTATCTAGGGTACTTATAAGTTTGAAATCTTCTAGAAACTTACTAGTTATCTCAAAATCAGTTCACCAATTATCTCATACTATTATTGGAGTCTTATTGCACAAATTCTAATTTCTTTGACATATATCCCAAATAGTTCAATTGAGATTGGATTGGATCCTATGTCCCACTCAAGTAGTCCAATTGGGCTTGGATTGGATCCTCTGGCCCATGATTCATGTTGTGGCCTTCCAAAGGGTTCATTCTAGTTATGAATTAAAGGCATTGCTCAACATGTTATTTCAACTGAAGTGTTTATATTAATATATCTGCTCAACTTTATATTATTTACTTGAATTGAAAAATTACTCTCAATCTAGAGCTTAAATTTGTCCTCCCAATCTAGTCAAAATCATATTATTGGTCTCATCATTCTAATACTACTCCAATTGTGTTAGAGTGAATCTTAATACACAATTATTGAATTTATAATCATAAAATCTATTGAATTTAGAATTATAGAATATAAATATAAAAAATATGAGGATATTAAATCAACCATGTTGGTTAGTTCTCAAAGTAACACAAATCTTCATGTCTATGTGTCAAACATAGTGTGTGGCTCATAATTATCATAATTAAATTGATCAAACATACATGTAATATGAAAAGCATTCAATGTATCCATATCAAAGAAAGTGTGATTCTCCTTTTTATATCAAAAAGTGAGGGTAGAAGAGAAATTCAAAAAAGGGCGAAGTTCAAACAATTAAGATCAAACAATGCAAACAAATAAAAATCCAATATGGAATTATATGAAGTGCCATAAAAATATGAAAGTATTTGAATCAAACAAATAATTTTCCAATTCAATAATCAAATTTTGAGTAGATAGAGAATAAATAAATATACAACCATACAAAATATCACACGAGGTTTATGTCAGTTTTATTGCATACACAAATTCCATAAGAAGAATTATTCTAGGTTTTGGAACCTTTATTACAATTTCTCACTTACAAGCTAACGCATCAGCTACAATATAGAAAAGGATAAAACCCAAAACACAATGTTTTTATGGATTTGCCTTTGGAACCAATCATTAAGAACAATATTTAAAATCCTTTTTTTGAGTATGATTATCTACTAATGATTGAATCAAAAGATTACAAGCAAATAATAGATTAAAAAGATGGGTTGAGATCAATATAATGAGAAGGTGGGACATTTGAATTTTGCTGCCATCACTACATACCTATCTAAGTTGTTACAACTCTATAATATCAAAAATTAAACTAGGAGAAAGTGAATTTATTTCCTTTTAGGATGTGAGTTACACAAGGACTAAATTCCCAATGGGCTCGAGGTCTTGTTACCCAACGTTCACAATTCAATCATCCTATAGGATCCCTTTCGTGGTCACATCTAAAATCCTACACGTACATTCGAGGATATAATCCTAAGTTTTGTGGTATCTACACTCAAGATTTTATCAAGCATGTTAATTGAGAGATCAGTTAAAGAAGGAAGCATAAATCAAATGAAGAACAATTTATAACATTGAGAAATAATGAGTTCAATAACAACTAAAATAGAATACCAGTAGTGGGGTACTCTACATGCTCTAGTGAGAAGGTCTCTCTCTTATTGACATGGAAATAACACAAATACAAGAAGAGAGAGGAGAAACTGTGTCACTAATGGAGAAGAAAGAAGCAGTCAGAGGTCTTTGGCTTCCACAATCCACTCCAGCAACAACAAGTTTGAAGAACTCCACAAGGATGGTCCTTTTCCTCCCTTTTTCTCTTACTCTCTGCTCCAAAACTGTGCTATATATTTTAAGTGAATGGAATGTATGATAATTAGCTCCATACTCCCTTTTTGTTATGAAAATAACTTTCAATTAGTGGTTGTATAAATTACTATATTCTCTATGCTGACCGGGTGACCGGGTGGTTTGGTCAACCAATCACCCACTTGGTGGTGTGCCTGGTGGAATTCTAGTCAGCTGACTAGCAAGCTTGATTAATGGATCATCATTATAATAACTCTTTGAAAGAGTAAATGGATCAATCAATTCTAGGAGGAGGTCGACCAATCAAGTGGATGCTTGATGTTGTTGTGGGCCTCTAACTTTGGAGGCATGTTTGTTGGTCAGCTAAAGTGGATCGTATGATCAACCTTGTCCTTGAAGTGCTCTGCTACATGTGGATTGGTTGATCAAGAGAGTTGATTTTCCAATCATTTGATCTCAAAAAATCATTAGAGTTACTATCGTTTGGGACAACCTTCTTAGTGGACAATCAGTGATGGAGTTCGGCTGACTTGGTTCTTTGCTTGGAGTAGTCAATCGATCAAGGAGTCTAATTGCTAGATCAACATGCTTGAATTGTATTATTTATCTCTAATTTGTTTTGAAATTCTTTCCATATCTTGAACATGGGTTTATGGAAGGAGATTTGTCTTGCACTTGAGTTGTTTCCTAGACAATAACCTCACATTGAGATGCAAGATCCAGGCTCACCCTGAGCTTAATTCTTCCCATCTATCCTATTATGGTATGCTCAGTTAAGGTCGTGGAAGGTTCTGTGAATCTATGTGTCAAACTCAAAAGATATGAAGTCAATGCTTTAGGAGCATTGCATGCATCTTTGGTACCTAAATACAGACCTGACAATGTCAAAATTTGAGGAAGGATAATTGAAGTATATATGAATGAATATCAATTGAAAAAGAAAATCCTTATTATTCAAAAAAATGAAGTTGAAATCTATTCCATAGTCCCCGAAAATGGTGCCAAAATTTGATGCAAGTATTATTCCACACACAAATTCACTATGAAGAATTATCCTAGGCTTTAAAACCTTTAATACAATTGCAACTAACTCACTAGCAAGCAGACTGCTCAACTATGGTATAGCAAAGAGTCGAACCCAAAATATAACATTTTCAAGAAATTGCCTTTAAAACCAATTGTTAAGAACAATATTTAAACATTTATTTGAGAATTATTATAGACTGGTGATTGAATCAAAAGATTGCAAGCAAAAAAAATTTAAAAGATGGGTTGAGGTCAATATTGAAAGAATATTGGGACATTTAGAGTTCACAGTCATAACATACGTACCTATGTAAGTTGTTACAACTCAATACTCCCAAAATTATACTAGGAACACATGAATTTGCCTACTTTCGAACTGTGAGTTACATGTAGACTTAATTCCGCATGGGCTTGAGGTATCATTTCACAAGGCACACGATTTAGTTTTCCTATAGGATTCCTTCTATGATTGCATCTAGAATCCTATGCATCTATTTGGGGATCCTATCCTAAGTTTCATTGTCTCTATGCTCATGATTGTATCAAACATGCTAATTGAGATATCAGTTGAAGAAGCAAGCATAAATCAAATGAAGACCAATTTAATACACTGAGAAAAGTAAAGCTTGATAACAACTAAAACTGAGTACGGATGATGGGGCTACTCCTCATGCCCCAATGAGAAGGTCTACTCTCTCATTGTCATGGTAAGAACACAAACATAAGAAGATAGAGGAGAAAGCATGTCACTGGTGGAGGAGAAAGAAGTAGCCAGAGGTCTCTAGCTTCCACAATCTATACCAGTAGAAACAAGTGTGAAGAACTCCATGAGAATAGTCTTCTTCCTTCCTTCTTCTTTTAATCACTGCTCTAAATCTATGCTCAAGACTCGGAGTGATGGGAATGTCTGATACTTAGGTCGAGCCTTGCATTTTGTTACAAAAATAGCTTTTGGTTGGTGTCTATGGAAAATTACAATGTATGTTGTGCTGATATGGCGCTCGGGTGGTCTGGTCAACCAATCACCCATTTGGCAACATGCTTGATGGATTTCTAGTTGGTCGATTGATAACTCTTCTGGAGAGTAAGTGAATCAATCAATTCAAGGAGGAGATTAGCTTATCAAGTTAATGCTTGAGGTTTTTTAGGCTTCTAACTTTGGAGGCATATTCACAGGTCAGACGAACATAAAAGTGGATCAGCCGGTTAGCCTTGTATTGAAGTGTTATACTACATGTGGATCATTCGATCAAGAGAGAGCATTGGCCAATCATTTTATCTCAAAAAATCATCAGAGTTACTGTCAGTTGGGATGACCTTTTGATGAATGATCACTGAGGGAGGTCGATTGACCTAATGCTTGGCTTGGAGATGATTTGGATCGACAAGTTGGTTGACTAATCTGGGATTTTGGTAGTCTGATCAACATGCATGATTTGTGTTGTTTAACTCCAATTTGTTTTGGATTCCTCTTAAATCTTGAATGTGCATTCAAGGAAGGAGATCCACCTTATTCTCGAGTTGATGTGTGATTTCTTCTGCATAAGAGCACTAAATCTAATCAAAACTCTAACATTTAGGAACAAGAGTAAAATGATGAAGCTAAGCAAAACATGATGCAAATGACAACTAAAATGAGAAAAACTAATTTATAAATCACAATGAAGAGATGATGATTATGCATTCATCAAAAGTGTAAATGAAATAGTTCAAATATATAAATTCATCATAGGTAAGTATTCTAAAATTAAATCTTTCAAGCTCACAAAATGCATGTCCTAAGGACACTAAATCCTATATCTATACATCTTTGTTGGGATCATAGTCTTCATCTCCTTGTTTCGATTGATGGATGGGACATTTGTGAGCAACTTCTTCCCATAGACATTGACACAATTGATTCTATCACCATTACCTTCTACCTCTTCTTCTTGTTGTTCATTATCATCTTCTTCCATTGCCACATCCTCAAGGACGTGACACTTGATCATGTCTCATTATTTATCCACCATGACATCAACCCATGGTATACAATTGCAATCCTTCTATCCTGATTGAGGATACCCGGACCCACATGGATCAAGAGCAAAAAAGTACCTCATGTAGTATACACATTACTAATGGCACACGTAACACGATGACTACTAGGCCCCTTACCCATCTTATCGACAACTGGGATGGTAGTATCATCATACTTGATCTTCTTATTGGGCTCAATACTACATATGTGATCCATATCCAAAAACACCTTCCACACTAATTATGTGGGAGGCTTTGGTTGCCTCCATAAAATCTATCATATCACAATAACTAGCAGTCACGCTAGGATGGAAGGTCACATTAGGGTGGTGGCCATAGTTGGGCTTATGACAATGAATTTATTCCCCTCCATCTTGACTTTAGCATTTTCTCAAGCATGACAAAATTTCTAAGCTTGGGGTGGATGGTGGGTGGTATGTATTTTTCCAGTACCTTCCTTTCCACCCACACATGTTACTTGTTCTATGATGGAATTGAATTGAACTACTAGCTTTTAGGATTATATCATTGCATCATTAGCATGACACCATTTAGCATAATTCTTTACTATTTCCTATTTTAGTTGTGTTTAGATTTATTAGTATGTTATCTGTCTAGATTGGATTCAATTTTTGTTTATAATTTATGCATTTGCATTTTGGATTTGTTCTACAAACCCCTATGATGATGAAAATTTATGTTATAACCATAATTTCAAAATTATACAATGGTTAGAACCCACATGATGTATCCTAGTGTCTAATCATCATGATCCTTTGAAGAGGTCGCAAGTCATATTGAACCGGTATGGATCACATGATGTTTCGCATACCAATTTGTGAATTATATCCTTGGAAGCACCACTTTTACCTGAGTCATACCATTATTTGGATGCAATGAATATGATGAACAATTCAATGCACTAAAATCATATATATGAGTGTGTTTGTGGTACAACCCTCTTGTACACTTGTTCCACCATCCTCGTACCACACATACTCATTTAAATAAAAATCTAGGAAATGTACCAAACCCCAAGTTTAGGATGGCACACCCCCTTCTCCCTGTATTCTTTCTTCTATACCCTTCTCCATGTGATAGGCATGTAACACCAAAATAAAGAAATGATGCAATGTGCGTAACAAGCAAAGCTTGTAGATAATTTGAGGCATAATAATGAGAAGGGAAAAAACATTTATTCCTCACCCAGGTTCTAAGACGGAGCAAGGGGCCGAGGAGGATGTCCAGAAGTCACAGCCCAAGAAGAAGAGGCAGAAGTAGCAGTAATTCCAGTAGCGATTCTCCACCTCCCAAACCTAACTAGATCTATAGTCTTTACCAAAGGTAGGTATGATGCCCTTCTTTTTGTTCACTTCTCAAATCTACTACTCTTGTCAGATAGCATAGAGAGAAGAGGTTTTCTTCAAGGTGTATCTAGAAGTTATTACTTGTTATTTATTTTGGGACTATGGTTTCCTGGCATTGGTCCTAAGATTTGAGGAATGAACTATTGATTATGTACTCGGTCGTTGATATTGAATGCAACCTGGTCAATAAAAAAAAGTCAAAATAAGCTAAGATGTGTATTTTTTCAAAATGTACCCCATCTCTTTTTCACCCAACGTTCATAAAATACTCCATTATTACCCTTTTACATACTCATGTGTTGGACTATGTGCATTCTAGTGGATTTTTTGGGATTCTTTGATCATTAACAAAATTCTCATTCATGTGTGAGCTTTAGGAACTGTGGTGGGGAATCAATGTTGTGAAGGAAAATTGGGAACAAGTGCTTAGATAGTTATGTTCTATGATTTCCAGATCTTAGGGATTCTTTGCCATATTTGGAGGTAGCGATTTATTCATTATGTGTACAAAAAGCATACACATAGGTTCTTGGTAAAAGGGACGGAAGAGAAGGAAGCAGAAACAAAAACTTTTGTCCCTATTCTTATACTAGCAAATCATGTCAACAGTGATGTATCTAGGAAAAGGGAAGCAAGAGGTATACTTGGTCCTGGATTAAGTCCAGTGACTACTCCTACTTGGTGATGTAGACTCTTTGCAAGACAGACACAGACAACTGGTGATGACCTCCTGGTGTAGTACCACGAGTGGTGGCAGTTGTTTTTCTCCTAATGTGGTGTCAATGGTCTCCACACCTCTACATAGTCCATGCATGGAGCTTGGGTATGCGTTTATCATATGTGTATGCTAGACGACAATGCCAAAGGTATGTTTGGTTTGATTTTTGAGTTTTATCCTTCTGGTATTTACATTATATATGTTTGTCTCTAGATAATCAAGTATAGACCATAGGGCATTGAGGCACTGCCTTAAAAGATCCCATCTTTACTAATAGAACATCAACCATTTTTATAAGAAATTGGAATCCATTCTTTTCCTAACAAGATACCGATATGATGTTCACATTAATGGCGGGAACACAATAGTAGTTCTCCAATTCTATTATAAGCCCACTTGGTAGAGATAACTCATAGGTTCCAGCTGCATTGGCAACAACTCTTGCTCCCTTAGCAACACGCAGTTCAACCTCACCTTTCTTCAAAGGTCTACTTCTTTTCAAACCATTCACATTTGAGAAAATGTGTGATCCAAATCTGATATCTATTATCCAAGAAGGAGAAGTAGTGAAGTTAATCTCAATTATGTATATACTTGACATAGATATCTCTATCCCTTACTTCATCTTCCCTTAGTTTATTTAAGTGAAAATGACAGATTCCTTTTGCACTTATCCTTTTCCTTATTTTGAGTGCAAAAGACTTAGACTTCAACTTAGACTCATCACACTTCTTGGCCTTGCCTTTGTCCATGGATTATATTCCACTAATAACCATCATGGTTTTGTCCTTCTTCATTTGTTCTTCGACATTTATCAACATGCCAAGCAACTCAAACATCAGTTTAGCCAAGTTACTCAAGTGATAACACTCAATAAATTGTCTATATATGATTCAGGCAATGATTGTAGAATCATATATGTGTCCAGATCTTAACCTAAAGGAAATCCCAATCTCTCTATATGTTCCACATGCCCAATCATATTGAGCACATGGGGATTTACTGGATCTCCCTCTATTAGTTTGCACTCAAACATCACTTTGGAGACATTAAACCTTTCTTGCTTTACATGTTGTTTATGCAAATCATAGTTCATACATCCCAACGTAAGATTTTTGATGTCTATTGCAACATTGGCATGCTTTAGGCAAGCATCCATTTCAGCCTTAGGTGCATTTGGAGTGGATTCCTTTGGCAGTGGTGTTCCAAGGATGTAGAGAACATTTCTCTGAAGTCTTGAACCACTTACGGTATTTAATCTCGTTTAGATTTTCCTTCCCAAGGACCGGTCGTAATGATAATGTGTTTTCCATTTATATCTACAAGAGTAAAATTTGCACTTTGTCAAAATGCTTTTGATTTGATTTGATAATATTGACGACGTTAGTTAGACCTTTTATTAATTATCACCCCCTCTATTGTGTTCAAATTGATAGCCCTCACTACCAATTTGAAAGATTGTAGTGTACAACCTTCTAGTGAGCTAAAATCTAAAATAATTAAGTTATTACCCGGCCAATTTCATCTTCCATAACCAATTATTAAGGTAGGCAACATTTGCCAATTGCATCTCATGCAATTCTAGGATAGATGGTGTGCACAACTCCTTGTCACAATCCATTCATATGCTTCTAGGCACTTAATCTCATTAAGGTCACCTAGTCAAGTCTGACTCATAAGCCAACACGATAGCAATGCACCCTACTTGGTAGACCCACATAACTATCATAACACTTCCATAAGATAGACGGTGTACCATGCTTGGTGTGCTTACCCTTGGTCGACCAAGCTTTTCATGTGTGTTGCTTATAGAAAGCATCTAAGACTTAATATTTATTGAGAGATTTTTATACAAATACATATACATATTTAATCACCACATACTTATAGTATGTATCATATGCATGTTATATCCACACACAAAAATAATAAGCAATCACAAACATGTGAGCGATAGTTATGGTCATACTAATGCAATTCTTTGGAGCCACAAAGAATTACTACCACCTAAGGTCATACATATCATGTAGCAACCTATATTGGAAAACTTGTGTTGGCCCGTTCAGTCGTTTGAACCCTTAGTCGATCGGTTGGCCTCCAGTTGATCAGTTGGCTCCTCCTGTGTGTTGGCATCCACGGTCCTCCAATTAATCAAATTGACTCATGCAAACATTTTCTCTTTCCAAAATAGAAATTAAAACTATCATATTCCATATTACATTACAAAAGGGAAAATCTTGAATTACATTCAAGGGGAGTATAGGAAGAAGAGCATTAATTTACATGTGGGAAGGAGGGGAGAGGCTCGATATGAAAACCGAGTAACAACAAGATATAAAACCAAACAACAATGCACACACATCCATCGGGGCTTTGGCCATAACCACACATACATCCACCATCAAAACGCTTTTAGGGCGACGTGTATAGATTATATATATATATATATATATATATATATATATATATATATGTGTGTGTGTGTGTGTGTGTGTGTGTGTGTGTGTGTGTATACATGGATCATATGTGGTAATTAATTGGAAATGCACATTAATCATTTAAATTTTGCATTATATGGAATAAAATAAATCTGATCACATTGATTTAGATCCTTGATACAAGGTAAATTAATCTATCTCTAATACCACTGTTGGGGAATATGGATAATAGAGAAGGCAGTGGAAACATACACTTTTATCCCTATTCCTTTATCAATAGATCGCGTCAACAATGATGTATCTAGTAAAAGGGTAGCAAGAGGTATACTTGGTCCTGGAGCAAGTCCAATGACTACTCTTGCTTGGTGATGTGCACTCTTCACAAGATGCACACAAATAACTGGTGACAACCTCCTAGTGCATCACCACGGATGGTGGTAGTTGGTGTCCTCTTAGTGTGGCAACAACAGCCTCCAAGCCTCTATGTAGTCTACACAAACCACAGGGAACTCCTCGTCATGCTTCCCAAATACAACAAGAAGGAGTAGTCCCTTCGAACATTGATGTGCTGGCATTGACTTGCTTTCCCTTTTTTCTCTCCCTTGTTGTCTCTCCCTTTTATGGGTAACACTTGATCAGCTTGTCTAGTTATCACAACTATGAGATGACAACACTTGACAGAGCTTATTGTTGTGTCTCCTGAAAGACTTGACTACCCCTCTATTTATAGGAGGGTCAGGTTCAAGGTTTCCAAATCAACTGGGAGTCAAAGAGATGGATTTTCAGAAATTTCTATTTGTTGTGAATCACAAATCAGTCGATTCACTTCTGAATCAGTTAGTTTGTATGTGAATCAGTCGATTCAACACTTGAGTCAATCAGTTCACATGTGAATCGGTCGAATGAACACTTGAATCATTCGGTTCACTATATTCCCTAATCACAAACATATTGTCTTTCAATGTGACGATTAATGCACAACATGATGTCAGCATCAATCCTTGATCTAGTCTTACTGATCGCTCAATCGATGGATTCACAATCTGAAACATTTGACTTACATTTTAAACCAATTGGTTCACTTCTAAACCGACCGATTCACACTCTGAAATGGTCACTTCATATCTTAACCGCTCAATTCTGATTGTAGTTCATTCAATTTACAATCAATGTTGTTTAAATTGAATACTTAAACACTTTAGTAATCAATTTAAATCTTATTCATGAGTAAACTCTTATTCCATGTACATCCTATGTGTGTGACCCTATAGGTCCAAAATTGTGTTGGTAGTGAATGTCCATTACCAATTTATGACATCACCATCAATGAACGATATCTAGCAACACATCATTGCTACACAAGTAATGGGAAAGTTGGAGAACAACTTCAACCTAAAATTCATGATCAGTGTTAAAATGAGCATATAATTCCTTTGTCTCTGATATCTAGATTGAACTCGAGGCATGGAATCGTCATCCTCTCAATGTTCAACCCATGTTTATTGAACTAGAGCAAACTATCGAGATACACATGAGCTCAATATCTTATATTGACTCACATGAGCATGGCCATGCATTTCTTAATCTTTCTTATCAAGTGGGCAGGATATCAATCTCCAACAGGAGGGACAAATTCCATCTACATCACTCACATTCAATCCCCATTTGTCACAATGTACCCAATCACCACTTTTACGGCAACCCTTATTCAAGGTCACGTTAGGTGATGTCAAATCTCATCGAATGGCGTGTGATGAGTGTAGTGATTTTAGGTCTAAGAACCATGATCACCACTGTTGCTATGAGAGTTGATTCTAACTACCATTCTATGTTCCATGTATCACTCTCAAGGTGGGTCTGTCAGGTGCACTGTTCTCTATCAAGTACCTATGTGCTTGGTTTGATATCACATATCATGAATAATGAGATTTTGTAATCAACCAACACATATTCTTGTCCTATTACCCTCTACATACCCATGTGTTGGATTATGTTCATTCTACTAGATTTTGTGGGATTCTTTAATCGTTCACAAAATTCTCATTCACATGTGAGCTTTAGGGGTTGTGGTGGGGAATTGATGTTGTGAAGGAAAATTGGAAATAATTACATAGCTAGTCATGTTCTATGGTTTCAAGATTTTAGGGATTCTTTGCCATATTTGGAGGTAGAGATTTATGTATTCTGTGTAGGAAAGGCATACACATAGGTTGCTAGTATTATTTGGTGACTTTTCCAGTTTTTTGTTACTTAAGGATGAGCAATGTCCAAGTTTATAAGTGTATGACAAATTCATATTCATATCAGTACATAGTCACACATTCATCTTAGTTTCCTTTCATGCATTTTACCTATGTTTTGGTTTAAATTATATTTGACCATTTTCTCTATTTTATTATGTTTTTATGGGAAATAAATTGCTCTGATTGTAGGAATACACATAAGACAAGAAGCATGACCAAAATCCTTCTTCCAGTCACATATGAAGCCACTCAATGATGAACTTACACTTATAGATACTTAGAGTTGACAGAGTACTATAGACAATTGAATGGATCCATGAGTCGGTTAGTTGAAGAGTAGCCTTCAACAACAAACCATCCAGCAAATGAGACAACTAGCACATCTTGAACCAATCATATCACCACACTAGAAGGTGTCAGTGAAATACCAGAGTTCTCAGTCAGTCAGATGGACATCCAATTCAATCAAGTGGGCCCTTCTTTAAACTCTATAGTGCAAGTGAGATAGTTGACTCATTCATTGAGATGGTCAGCTTGCAAGTCTTCAGAAGATCAGGCTCAAAATATAGTTGGTCAACTCACATTGTCAATCAGACGACTCATTTGACATCAAAATGCAAGACGATGTCCCACCGATTAGGACAATCCATGAGTCGATCGGTTGGAAATCAGAACATGCATAATCTACAGCTGATACGATCAACTAGTCACCCAATAGATCATCTTGAATCCATGTTGTCCCAGAATTCAACACTAGTTGAGACACTTATGTTCTAATTATGCGGGCATGAAATCTAACTATATAAGAATTTTGATCTAACTTAGAGGGTTCTTCTTACTGTTGTTTGACAAACATGACCTGACACAAAGTAAGGGTGAAGGACAATACAAGGACCTCCATGATTGTTGAGTCTTTCCTCACCATTGTACTAAAGTCTAACTGTCAAAAACCATAGCTCTCCTCGATATCTCTACATTAATGATGACCCCTTCCTCTCTCTATCTTTCTTGTACTATTTCATATACTTTTGTATGAACAATGTTTGACTGTGAATGTAATGATTAAAAGTTTGCTATCTCATCTGGCCAATTTGATTGCATGCCTAGTATATCCTAAGCATATAGAACTTTGAAACTCAGGATTATTATTCCTTTTAATATCATTCTACTTGAGGCTTCAAATCTTGGTATTTTATAATCATACCCACTTAGTCTATTGATGTCCTCGTCAAGGCTCAACCATGACCTCATTATATAATCCCCATTTTAATGTAGATCCAGAATGGCTCACCTACACCTAGCTCATACTCATAGTTACTAACAGAAGGGTTGCTCCATCAACTAGGATAGAGCTTTCCAACATGCCCAGACCACACACCTTAAGACTAGCATGTCACGTCACCATGTGTGCCCACCTACTAGAGGGAAGCTAGATCTGATACCATTTGTAATGCCTAGGCCCATTGCATAAGGCTCTAATATAGATTTGGGAATAAAGATTGTCCCGACTCTTTGCCACTAGCCTCGATTGTGCACTTTGTCCTCACTCACGCATATCCTAGGATCAACTTCCCAATAGGTCACCCATCCTAGCACTACTATGGGTTGAGCACACTTAACCACATAGTTCTTAGCGATGTGCTCTTTCATAAGGAGTTGCACCTTGGTGATATGGCTAGTGCAATCATTCCATTTAAGATCACTATATCTAAGGCCTCAAATGCTAGGATGTTATAGTAGTCATCCTTTGGGATACAATCCTTAAACTATACTAAGGTAAGATTTGTCCGCTTGCGGGTGCAATTATTATACACTTAGATTAGGTAAATCTAGGGCTCCTTGCTTAGTGAATGTGTTGTGTGATAAAAGGAAACCTTCATGTCACAACCCATCTGGTGCTAATTAAAAATTATATTTCTACACAACATCAACAACTATTAAGGAATCAACCTCCATCCTAAGGTTGTAAGTTCCAATGCCAAAATTCTTAGTCAGACTCATTAAACACTACTACAACTACTTGTAACTGAGTGAAACCTAAAAAGTGACTACCATATGGTCCAAACTTGTAGGGAAATAATTGTCTAGAATCAGCCCAAATCTCTCCCTTAGAAGTGTACACTCCTATTATGGAAATTCTGAGGAAGAACGGATGCTTGACCCCTATCTACACCCACACTATGTATTAGAACATTGGTTTTAGGATTAAAGGGAAAGTAGGCAAAACCTATCCTCTCAAATTATGTACTTAAACTGCATTACCATCACATCCCATGCTCAATGGGTAGTTGTGTCTAGAAAAAAGGGTAATAATACCTTCATGAGGAGTTATTAGCCTATAAATTTAATAGTGTTGTGAATTGTGCATGTGTCTCTAAAACAAGGGATCCATCAAAGAAAAAAGATGGAACTCTATTTCACTTATTTCATATATATAGGTCCATGACCAAAATAAAAAATACAAAATAGATACCAAAATCAAATCAAAATACTAAAATTTGTGAATAAATCATGTGCCTTCATGAAGCTCAACTTCATTAGTACATGTGACCTTCAGATGTGGAAACCTCATACGATGCAGCCCATTCTCTTCTATAAAACCATAACCTTATGGATAGGTTTCTACCATCACATTGCACAGTGAATCCAAAGATGCTAAAGGTCAAGTAGCACTACAACCTTATTGCAAGCATTATCATCCTACCATCAAGCAGATAGATCATGCAACGCTCCATAATTGACCTGATGATGCTTGAATTGTCGAAGAGACATGGTCATGCCAAAATAAGTGGGAGTGTATGGACACTCTAACATTGGCATGCATTCCAACATATGCAACCATGAGTAGGCAAACACTCTACCATCTATAAACATTCCAACATACCAGAGTAAAGGTGGACATGCATCCTATGATTATGAATAATGAGTAGACATGATCAACCATTACAAACACAGACAAAAAAAAGACATTCCAACATGAACAATAATGGATATCCATTCCACAACTTCAAAAATGTGAAGAGAACATCAAGAATAAGTGCCACTAGATGATCTTTAAACTCCAAATACATGCAAGCAACATATGTTATACACAAACATGTTTATATGTCAAACACATGTATGAGTAGATGATTCTTCATACTATCATTACGGTGAGAATATGTACATGTTCTACGTGCTCCAAACAAGAAGAACAAGAAAATGTTCAAAGCATGCATTCCAAAATGCCACATCAATAAGAATAGACATATGTTCTAAGGAGAAAATATGGATGACCACACATTTAATACAAGTATTGCATTATCAGAACAATTAAGATGTTCAATCCAACACAAATAGGATGAAAAGATGTTCTACAGGATGACTACAAGGCCTTGCAAATAAGGATGGGCAAACTTTATTTAGGCCTATTACTGAAGTAAAATATTATGAGATGACCAAGATGGGAACAAACACACATTATTTAGGTGTAATAAAAAAGTAAACATGTTATCAGGCCAATTCAATAGGTAATGCAAACATCCAAAAAGCCTACTGGAAAAGAAAACATAGTATGAGGACATCCCAAATAGGAACAAAGAAAAATTCTTCAAGCTAGCCAGTGAAGAGAACCTATTGAGACTGACGCAAACAAGAATGAGCATAGTTTTTTTAGGACTATGAAAAAAGCAAGCACATCACAAAGTTGACACAAACATGACACAAACATGAATAAATAAATTTTGTTTTGGGCCTGCTGGTGAAGAAAACACATTACAAGAATAACATGTATAAGAATGGTTGGACGTTCTTTAGGCCTGCTATGAAGCATAAACAAGAAACAATAGACATATGTTCTACATTATAGGTCATACGACAATGCTAACTTGAAAATGAGTGAATTATATTCTACAAAGACATTGACATTACGCCTCACTGAGGTGAACACAACTCCAAGTCTTATAGAAGAGATCATGACTCTAAGCCTCACTAAGGAGAGATCAATATAAAGTCTCCCCATGTGAGCACAATCTTAAGTCTTGCTCTTGTGATCTTAACCCCAAGTCTCGTCTATGTGAGGACAATGCTAAGTCTCACTAAGATGAGAAGGATGCTAAGTCTCACAAAGGTCATTAGGATGCTAAGTCTCACTGAGGTGAGGCCGATTCTAAGTCTCACTAAGGTGAGTAGGATGATGAGTATCACTGATGTAAGCAGGATGCTAAATCTCATTGAGGTGAGTAGGACTCTAAGTCTCACTAAGGTGAGCACAATTCTAAGTCTCATTGAGGAACATTCCCAAAAATGTGTGTCATTTAATTCCATGGCTTCACCTCTTGTCATGGGTGGGTTCATGTAAAGAGTGGGACCCGAGAGAGATCCACTCAATTTCTATGATACAGAAGACATGCAAAGGTGATGCATCGAAAAAAACAACTATTACAAAGTTACAACATGTACCACTATAAATTTGTTCCTTTTCGTAAAAAGTGGTATTACAAACTAAAACTACGTACACATAAGCCCAATTGTAGAGGGAAACCTGACCATTCCAATCTATCCTCAACTCCAAACTCCTGCAAATGCTCCTCCTAAGTCATGGTCATATATATCTACACCTAGGTGGTTTGGGAACAAAACCTAGAAGAAGAAAAAAAAGCAAAGGATAGGTATGCATTAGTAAAGACTAAGTATGTGCCTTTTAAACATATTAAGCATTTTTGGATAAAAGGAATATAACAAGGGGGATCCCATTCAAGATAGGGTTATTGAAAAAGGTAAATCATATATTTCGTAAGTCATACAAGAGAATTGGGTCTCCTATATATAGGAGCCATGGAGTACATGGGATAAATAGTGCCAAGGGGAGAATACAATGGGCCTAAGACAAACTAATCAAGTGTACTAACATGCCCCCTCAAGCAGGAGAGTAAACATTGTGAAGTCCTAGCTTGGTTCCCATGTACTTGAATAAAGTAGGAGTAAGCGGTTTGGTGAGAATATCAGCAATTTGATCTCATGTATGTATATGAGGTGTAATAATATTTTTAGCTTTAACCAGGTCTCACACAAAGTGAGAGTCGACTTCAATGTATTTTGTACATTCATGGAAGATCGGATTATTAGTTATATGTATAGCCACCTAGTTGTTGCAGTATAGAGTGGCTGGAGTTTGAAAAGAGATCCCAAACTTAGTCAAAATGGATCAGACCCACTGTAGGTCACAACATGCGTGGGCCATAGCCCAATTTTAGTCTCAATGCTAGAGCGAGCCACAACAATTTGTTTTTTACTCCACCAAATAACAGGGTGAGTGCCAATCATGATGCAAAATACCAAAAGTGGATCGACGATCTTGAGAATCACCTACCCAATCTACATCAACGTACCCGAAAATAGAAATTGTCTTGGTACTAGGACATTTGTAGAACAATCCTCTTCCTAGAGCGCCTTAGAGATACTGAAGGATGCATTGAACACTGCTCCAATGGGTCTTGAGAGGTGCACCCATATGCTGACTAATTATCCTAACATCATAGGTAATGTCAGGCCAGGCTATTGTTAAGTATATTCGCTTCCCTGTGAGATGAAGATACTTTTTAGGGTCATCAAAGAGTTCCCCCTCATGTGGGAGCTTGGTGTGATAGTCCATTGAATGGATACAGGTTTGGATTTTGTCATGCCGACCTCCTGAAGTAAGTCCAAGACATAACGTCTCTAAGACAGGTTGATTCCTATGGTTGAGCGAAGGACTTCTATGCCAAGAAAATATCTCAAAGTTCCCAAGTCCTTGGTTTGGAAATGTGCTTGTAATGACTATTTTAGTTGAGAAATACCCACTTTGTCATTTCCAATGATCACTATATCATCAACATAAATGGCAAGCATGATATGGCCTTTAGATGATTTTGAAAAGAAAAGAGAATGATCTGTAGCCGGTCTCCGGAAGCCAAGTTTCTCAAGAACGGTGCTTAATTTATTGAACCAGGGCCATGGAGATTGCTTAATGCCAAATAGTAAACATTGAAGATGACAAACTTTTTGAGAACATTCCCCCTCAGCAACAAAGTCGGGAGATTGCTCATGTAAACTTCTTCCATGAGGTCACCATGAAGAAAGACATTCTTTATATAAAGCTGAAAAAGGGGCCGATCAAAATGAGCTGCCAAAGAGACTAAAATGCAAACAAAGGTGATATTTGTGACTGGAAAAAAGTCTCAAAGTAATCCACACCAAAAAGTTGGGTGAATCCTTTAGCAACTAGCCTTGCCTTGAGCGGCTTAATGGAACCATCAGAGTGATGCTTGACTGAAAACACCCATCGACACCCGACAATGTTCTTTTCAAGACATGGTGTGACAAGATCCCATGTATGATTGGTATGAAGAGCCTTCATCTCCTCCATCATAGTTGGTTTCCAGCCAGGATGTCGTAGGGCATCAGATGGATTTTTGGGAATATATGTTGTGTCCATGGCCATGGAAAACTTTGAGTTAGCAATAGGATGCTTGATAGTGCATGAGAGTGTACCTTTTCTCAGTGCCAATGGTAGGCCAGATTGATATGGAACTAATTATGAAGGGGAAGGAGATGTCAGGGATGCATTTTCCATGTGTCGGTTTAAGGTTTCTGTTGAGGGTGGATGTGAGTGGATGAAAGGATCAAGAAGTGAGACTGTTGTGTCAAAATGAGTTAAGGATGAAGAGGATTATGATAAGAAGAGCTAATCTTCATGGAAGGTGATGTCCTTAGAGATATAAACTCAACATGAGGTAGGGTCAAAACACTTGTACCCTTTCTGAGAGAAGGGGTAGCTGAGAAACACCTTTTAAATAGCTCAAGGTGATAGTTTGTCGGCCTTGGGATCAAAATTATGTATGAAGGCAACACAACTAAAACCTCGAGGAGGTAAAGAAAAAGGTGTAGAGTGTGGAAAGACAACAGAAAAGGGAGTTCATTGTTTAAGAACCGAAGAAGGTTGGCGATTGATGCTAAAACATGCAGTGAGAACTGCATCCAGCCAGAACTATTTTGGCACATTAGCATGAATAAGAAGAGAGTGTGTAATGTCAAGAAGATGATGGTTTTTATGCTCAATAGTATCATTTTTTTGTGGAGAATAAGCACAAGATCGTTGATGAATCATCCCAACATCTTGACAAAAAGAGGAAACAACCTTTTGAGTATATTCAAGAGCATTGTCCGTACGAAGGTCCCTAACGAATGTTGAAAATTGCATATAAATCATTGTTTGAAATGCACGAATCAGTGAAAAAACTTCATTATGAGTTTGAAGGAGGTATAACCAAGTCATTCTAGAAAAATCATCCACAAACATAAGAAAATATTTGAATCCATTATAATTGGTAGTCTAAAAAGGACCCCATACATCACTATGTACTAACTCAAATATTTTTTATGATTATTTAGTTGTACAAGCTGGGAAGGACACATGATGATGTTTCCCTAGTTGACAAGCATTACATAAAATAGATGAACATGAAGAAAGTGAATTATCTAAGAGTTGAATCTTTTCTAAGGGTAGGTATCCAAGTCAGAGATGCATTTTTAGTGGAGTAGAAGCAAGAAGGGCATGCGTCATATGGGGTAGTGGGGCGGAGAAGTAATAGAGATCACCAATGTGCCATCCCTACCCAATCATCTTCAAGTTCCTCCAATCATGTAGCACAAAACCAGAAGGACCAAAGGTCACAAAGCATCTAAGAGAATCAAAAAATTTACATAACATGAGATTATTGTTGGGTTTTGTGGGACAGAGAAGGCAGCGGAAACAAAAAAAATCTCACCACAAACCCATAAAATAGTAGATCGCGTCAACGACTATGAGATAGGAAATATGGTTTTAGCGAGGTGTACCTAGTCCTGAGGCTTGCACAGTGATAATACCTCATAGCTAGTGCGGTCTTCAACCACCTAGTCTTGGACGGTGTCTGTGTAGCTCCTGGTCTCCACTTGGACTGCGGTTGACCATCATCCTCCTGAGCAGCAGAACCCTCCCGCCTCTACAGATAGTCCACACGGACCACCGGAAACTCTAGTCATTCTATCCCACAGGGAACTAGAAGGAGTCGTCCCCTTCTATCGACGTACTAGTTATCAACACACTCTCCCACCACCAATTGTCATCCTGCAGTTGTCTTTCCCTTACTGTGACTCCCTGGTCGGGTACACTTGCTTGGTCTCTCTTAGTTACCAAAACCAGAGAGGACAACTCTACAGAGCAACTAATATTCTAAGTTATCTTCTTGAGAACCCCTCAGTACCCCTCTATATATAGGAGGGGTTAGGGTCAAGGTTCTCAGCCTCAGGAAATGCAGGACTAAAGCAGGAGTAGAAGGGTCCATAATTTCCATGAACTGATTGCACTACGGTAGGCGAGCCGGTCATTTCACAAATGAGCCATTCGGTTGGGAGTGTGAACCAGTCGGTTCACCCAGTGAACCGGTCATTTCACATTCCTGACTGGCCTGCAATTGACTTTCCTCTTATCTTTCTAATTAATCCAAAGATCAATTCTTGTCCCAATCGAATTGTACAAGTGAAACGAACATATTTTCTCACAAACCAGGACAACCCTACCTCGATCATCTGGTCTAGCTGAACTGATTGGTTCATCAAGGTGAATTGGTCATCTCATTGACCATGAACCAATCGGTTCACCAAGTGAACCACTCAGTTGGTGGTCCAGGTTGTGCAGAAATCAGTCATGCAGTTCTCAATCAATCTGACACTCTAATCAGTTGGTTCAACACTTGAGCACTATGTGTCTGAGTCAAGTCAATTGATTGAATGTTTAATTGAGTACCTAAACACTTTAGTAATCAATCTAAACAT
Organism: Alisma plantago-aquatica; assembly: GCA_963693085.1. Taxonomy (NCBI): domain Eukaryota; kingdom Viridiplantae; phylum Streptophyta; class Magnoliopsida; order Alismatales; family Alismataceae; genus Alisma; species Alisma plantago-aquatica. The sequence continues at coordinate 322,949,262 of OY856409.1, forward strand.
CATTCGTGGATAAACTCCTCTTCCAGGTTAATCTTATGTGCGTGACCCTATAGGTCCCATTTCATGTTGGCAGTGAAAATCCATAACCACTTATGACTTCACAAGCAAAGAGCAGTGCCAAGTCGCACATCAGTGCTACCCAAGTGAAAAGGAAAGTTGGAGAACAACTTGCAACCCTAAAATCTGTAATTGGTGTTACAGTGAATGTATAGTTCCTTTGTCACTAATATTCGTATTGAACTCGATGCATGGACATGACATCCTCTACAAACGTTCAATCCATGTTTCTTTATCTAGAGTAAACTATCTGAGATATATGTAAGCTCAATGTCACACATTGACTCACATGTGCATGGCCATGATTTTCTCAATCTCGGTCATCAAGTGGCCAGGATATCATATTCCCTCAGGAGGGACAAATCCTATATCTATCACTCATAGTCAAAACACCATATGTCAAAGTCACCCAATCATCACCTTTATAACAATCCATATTTCAGAACTGTGTTTGATGATGTCAAAGTATACCCAACGACATGTATTGAGTGTAGTGATTTCAGGTCTAAGAACCACAGTCACCACCAATACTATAAGAGCAGATCCTGACTAACCAAGCATGGTTTCCATGCATCACTCTTATGGTGGGTCTGTCTGATACACTGTTCTCTAACATGTATCGATGTGCTTGGCTTGATATTCTATATCATGACTAATGAGATTCTGTCATCAACCAACAGACACTCTAGTCTTATGTGTTATTGATGTCTATGGTTATTTCCACAATAACAACTGACTAGGGACAAAACAAGAATGTATACTCTTAACATATGTATGATCTCATCGTTCAGGTCCTCAACTCGAAGGTGTACATCATTGAGTAAAACAATTCTTTAGACATCTATCATGTTATACCATTATCTCAAAATAGTTAAAACATATAGATAGAAATTGCCTTTATTATTATTTAAATCATTTACAAAGTATCCCATTACAATCATCATATGACTTTCTCTATGGGCATACATACCAACAGACTCCCACTTGCACTTAGAGCCAATCACCCAGGAACCTCAGTCCTTGTGACCTAGCATGACCGTCATGCTTCTGCTGTGAAAGTGCCTTCGTTAAGGGATCAGCAATATTGTCTTCAGTTGGTACTCTACAAATCTTTACATCTCCTTGTTGTATGATCTCTCGTATGAGATGGAAGTGCCTCAGTATGTGCTTGGATCACTGATATGTTATGGGTTCTTTAGCTTGAACAATAGCTCCATTGTTGTCACAATAAAGGTCAATTGCATCACAACTGCTAGGAACCACCCCAAGTTCAGAGATGAACTTCTTGATCCACACAGCCTCCTTTGTTGCATGGGATGCAGCAATACACTCAGCCTCTATAGTAGAATCCACAATTGTCTCTTTCTTAGAACTCTTCCAGCTCACAGCTCTGTTGTTAAGGCAAAATACAAATCATGACTGTGATCTGTAATCATCTTTATCGATTTGGAAGCTCGCATCGGTGTAACCCTTTACCATCAACTCTTCCTCACCGTCGTAAATGAGGAACTGATCCTTAGTCCTTCTCAAGTACTTCAAGATGTTCTTCATGGCTATCTAGTAAGCATCTCTGGGATCTAACTGGTACCTTCTCGTCATGCTGAGTGCATACGAGACATTGGGATAAGTGCACAACATTGTGTACATGATGGATCCAATGGTTGATGCATACGAAATCCCATTCATATGCTCCCTCTCTTTACAAGATCGGGGACACTGAGCTCTAGAGATGATAACTCCATGCACCATGGGTATGTTTCCTCTCTTTGAGTTCTCCATGCTGAACCGCTTCAGCACTTTGTCAATGTACGTGCTCTGACTTAGTCTAAGAAGCCTTCTAGATCTATCTCTATAGATCTTGATTCCTAAGATATATGATGTTTCTCCTAAGTCCTTCATTGAGAATGTATTTCCAAGCCATGTCTTTGCCTTCTATAAGGTAGATATGTCATTCCCCATGAATAGTGTGGCATCTACATACAATATGAGGAATGTAGTCATGCTCCCACTAACCTTCTTATAAACACAAGGTTCATCTTCATTTTGACTAAAGCCAAACTCTTTGACTGCTTCTTCAAATCGAAGATTCCAGCTCCGAGATGCTTGCTTCAATCCATAGATTGACCTTTGTAGCTTACATACTTTATTAGCATTCTTTGGATCTATAAAACCTTAGGTTGTATCATGTACACATCCTCCACTATATTCCCGTTAAGGAATGCAGTTTTAACATCCATCTGCCAAATCTCATAGTCATAGTAGGTTGCAATAGCAAGCATGATCCGGATGGACTTAATCATGGCAACTGGAGAAAAGGTTTCATCATAGTCAACACCTTGAACTTGTCTGAAACCCTTTGCAACCAATCTGCCTTTATTAGTTTGCACATTGCCATCCATATTGGTCTTCTTCTTGAAGACCCACTTGCACCCTATGGGTTTTACCCCTTCAGGTGGTTCCACCAAGGTCCATACCTTGTTGGTATACATGGATTCCATCTCAGATCTCATGGTCTTAAGCCATTTCTCAGAATCTGGTCCATCCATAGCTTCTAGATAGGTAGTTGTCTCATTATCTATTTAGGATTTCTAGGGTTCCAAATTTCTCTATTTAGGATTTCTTAAGCTCCTCCTTGGTGATTTTGAACAAAATTAGTAAGTTTTATCAACTCCTTCCCTATTTTCATGTTTCTAGTCTTCCTTACACCTTCCTTGTGGAAACACATCCCATTATCACGCAGATAACGAGGTGTTACGTGAAAACATGCGGAAATCACCATAACCACAGATTATGAAAACACGGGTTAATTAAAACTGGTTGTGAAAAATAGATAAACTGTGAAACTATTACTTTCCAGTCCTCATTCTGCAAGGAAACATGTCATATATATATATACACGAGATCTGATACGTGTCTACAGCTTACAGAAACAGCTGCTCATCCATCACATGAGTTCACCACCTGTTCATATACATAAAGGCCCACATCCGGTCAATAGCAGGATATGCAAACGTCATCGATCGTTCATCATGAAACATCATCAAAACACTGCCAAGGACCTGAGAGTACAGGGATGACTCTAGACCCTACTACAAAACATCCAAAACAGCAGCATGTCCATTGCTTGCCTTCTACTGCTCCTCAAGCTACTCGGCCGCAACACCACGACCACGACCATGCCTACCTCGACCACCTAAAAAGGGGTTAAACCAGCGGGGTGAGACAATTGAACAATTGTCCCAACGGGAAACATAACTCCCCACCGCAACTACAGAACTTCAGCAAGATAAACTATAACAGCAGATAACTATTTATCAGATACAACATGAGTAGTTTATATAAAGCAATGCTATTCTTACCAACAAGCTTACCAGCTGTTCAAAAGCATATAACCAGATATCTCTCAATGGAACATGATTGACAAGATAAGATATATCGCTATGTAACATGATTATCAGAACAAAGCATATTACCACATACCTGATGGATATAGAAGTAACTATAGATATAACAGAATTAGCTACACAACCAAGGCCTCAACCAATGTTTCGCGTTTAACTTAAGCAGTAAATACTAACGGCTGTGTTACATATTATTATGCCCTGGGGATTTGAACCGTACCGTTCAAATCCAACCTTCGGTTACGAAACCCAAGCCGGTCAGTACACGAGTACAACACAAGCAGGACCGTAGTCACATGCTGATGTGGTCTAAGCCACAGGGTCAGCTCCATAGGCTACCCTCACTCTAGCCCGCCTTGGTACAGGTCTCGGCACTAGTAAAATTGAGCCACGGGCCTATTCACCGTGCTCTGAGCCATGATCACATTCATGCTCTTTACATCACATATCCTGAGCCATGGGTCTGTTCACCATGCTCTTCATACGTATCTGAGTCTGTAACCAAAGTTACACTCTTACCTCCTCATTTTCAGGCTAGGAGAAACCTACACATATTCAACAATATGCGCTTCCAGGCTAACCCGTAGGAGAACCTGTTTCACCATCACCAAGTCCTGACGATGATGGATCTATGGCCAGGGAAAACTACATGATATATTTTATGTGATTAATTAGTATCTTTTAGATGGATTGCAGGATTCAACCAAGTAGTATAACATGCAAGATATAACGGAAAGTAAACAACATTATATTATTATTTAATCACATCAACCTGATCCATCACAAGGATACAACATCACATGTTACCACTTGGCCTCTTGCCAACCATCCAGATCCATCTCGAGGATCATCACATACCATGGGATCTCAATCCCTTATCATGTACTGTCAATGCCTCTCAAGGCTCATATCATCATCATGGAACTTAGCACATTATACATATCATCTCATTAACCAGAGTAATTACCAAGTGATGATACTCATCACATGTGTCTCATAGCCTTTTTTAAGGCTAATCATTACCTGCAGGGTTAGAGTACACAATAATCGTAGATTCAATCATAAGGAAGATGCTACCATCATGAAATGCCATTCAAGATACTCTATCTATCATTCTTACCCTATTTGGTAATCAAGTCACATTATTAACAAGCCATATACATGCTTACTCTTATCTCAAGATTATACAAGTAATCAAGGTGTCCAAACATACAGAACAAGTACTATTGTTACCACCACCATTATGTCACCATCCACTATCATCATTATTATCATTATTATCATTATGCAAGCTACTAGTGTAACCATCACCATTCTCATTTAACAATTAAGTACGAGGATTACTTCATGAATATCATTGCTATCATTATTGTCATCATTATTATGATCAACATCATTACTATCATTCCCATTTATTCAACTACCATTATCATCATTGTTACTATCATTAGCATTATTATTGTTTACAAGGTATCATAATCATTATTGTTATCACTTAACAAGACACCACCCTCGTTTATTGGTGCATAGCTAATCACTTCCACATCACAAAGGACCGTTACTATATGATTACAAGACTCTCACCATAACTCTTATCAACCCTCACTAAGACCCATCAAGGCCTATCGGCCGACACACACACCAACCCTATCGGCCATCACCACCCAAGGATGTCGCCCAACAAGGCTATCGGCCATCTCAACCATATCGGCCAACTCCTCACTAGCTTGACCTTTCGCCCAACACAAGAGCACTTCACCATGTTGCCCATCACAAGGTACCCATCTCGCCCAACACCAAGACAAGGGAGGGTCTCGCCCAACACAAGAACAAAGGGATTTCTTATCATAGGAACCATATCGCCCAATATGGTTACCATGTCGGCCAATGCCCATGCTAAGTCAACCTATCGTCCAACCCTAATCACATATGCCATACATGGCCCTATCATCCACCACATGGACAAGGAGATCACCCAACTCAAGGGCACCCACCATATCATCCATCCCAAGGTACCCATGTCACCCAACACCAACAGACCATCAAGCTCAACACAAGAACAAGGGTGTTGCTCAACACAAGGACCATATTGTTCAACAAGGGTCACTATATCGACCAACACTCACACCAGCTCACCCTGTCGCCCAACATAAGGGCAAGGGTATCGCACATCATCAAGGCAAGAGAGGATGTCGCCCAACAAGGGTCATCTTCAACCTCCAACTTAAGGATACTCAAACCCTAGAAAGCAAGGTGCACAAAGGAACCCTAAACCCTAGAGGGGGATCGACCACTAAAGGTACATAAGCAAGGTACAAAAGCAAAGAACTAAGCTAAACTTCTAACATGCAACAAGATCATAGCTAGAGGTAAAGGAGTTAGGGTTAGAAGCTATGCAACCCGCCTTAAGCTCCAAGCTCCAAGGAAGAAGATGCACTTCAAGCTCCAAGGGATGTCGTCCACCAAAGCTGCTCCAAGAGGGGGTATCGGCCACCACTGCAACTCCAGGAGAGTGTCTCGGCCGACACAAGCAAGAGAGGGAGGAGTGTCGTGCACTCAAGGTGGAGGGGAGACCAAAAGATCAAAGGAAGCTAAGGCAAGGGAAAGAGCTACCTATATAGAAGGGAAGGGAGGAGAAACCAAGGTAGATCCATGCTAAGTGTCATCCACCCAGGGGACACTTGTCCTAGGGTTCAAGCCAACACACTAGCATACCAAGAGACACTTGTCCAAGATATACACCAAGTGTCCACCAAACATGGTCAAGGTTGGACCAAGCAACATGAGCGACACAACTAGCAGCTCCTCTGGGCGACACACACTATTCCTTGGGCGACACAAGCTGGTCTTGGCCGACACAAGGCTCAAGAAAGCCCAAGCAAAGCACCTCAAGGCCCACACAAGCTCAAGCAAGGCCCAAGAAACTCAAACATCAAGCCCAAGCCTTCCTCTCAACCCTAGAGGAAGCAAAGAGGGAAAAACGTCTCACAAGATGGCAAACTTGCACACAAAACCCTAAACTTGGGTCATTTGCAAGCAGCCCCTCGAACTCTCAACAAAGCACAACAAAACCCTAATCACCACTCAAAGGTGCTTAGCAAGCATCAAACCACCAAGGTTAAGCAAAACAAACAGGGTAAACCCTAAACGCAGGTCAGAGTCCTTACAATCTAACCCCCTTTAAGGGATTTCGTCCCCGAAATCCGAAGAGAAAAGCGAGGGATACTTCCTCCTCATCTCTTCCTCAAGCTCCCACGTGGCTTCCTCAACACCACGACGCTGCCAAAGAACCTTCACAAGAGCCAGGTCCTTCCTCTTCAGCTTCTTGATCCTTCTCTCAAGGATCGCCACAGGACCTTCCTCGTAGGTCACATCTGTATCAAGCTCAACCTCAACTGGATGTATCACTGTACCTGAATCCGGATGACTTTTCTTCAACATACTGACATGAAACACTGGATGCAACATGTGCAACTCTGGAGGCAACTCTAACTCATAAGCTACCTTGCCAACACGTGCTATGACTGGGTAAGGCCCCATATACCTGGGTGCCAACTTACCCTTCTGTCCAAACCTTAGCACAGACTTTAAGATACACTTTGTCTCCTACCTGGAATTCCAAGGGTCGTCGGCGATTATCTGCATAAGACTTCTGCCTGTCCTGTGCCACGTTCAACTGTTGTTGTATCACCTTGATCTTTTATGTCGTCTGTTGTACTAACTCAGGACCCAAAAGCTGATACTCATCTGATTCATACCAACACAAAGGAAATCTACACTTCCTTCCATACAAAGCCTCATAAGGAGCCATATCGAAGCTCCGCTGATAACTGTTGTTGTAGGCAAACTCTATCAAACTCAGATGTACATCCCAGTTGCCTAGAAACTGCAAAACACAAGCTCGAAGAAGATCTTCCAAAATCTGAATAGTCCTCTCAGACTGTCCATCTGTCTGCGGGTGAAAAGATGTACTGAACCTCAACTGCGTTCCCAACGCCTTGTGCAACTGTTCCCAAAAATGACTCGTAAACTGAGGACCTCTGTCAGAAACTATCATTGTTGGCACACCATGCAAATGTACTATCTCATCCACATATATTCGAGCTAGTTTCTCAGTTGTATACGTCGTCTTCACTGGTAGAAAATGGGCAGACTTAGTCAATCTGTCCACTATCACCCAAATGGAATCATGATTCCTAGTTTTCCGGGGTAGAGAAACTACGAAATCCATGCTTATATGATCCCAATTCCACTGCGGTATCGGCAACGGTTGCAACGTACCTGCCGGCTTCTGATGTTCAGCCTTCACTTGCTGACACACCGCACATCTCGCCACGAACTCGGCTACATCTCTTTTCAAACCGGGCCACCAATACAAGTCCTTTAGACTATGATACATCTTGGTGACACCTGGATGCATCGCATACATCGACGTATGTGCTTCCTCAAGCACCAACTTCCTCAGATTATCAGCATCTGGAACCACCATCCTATCACGATAGCAAACTAGTCCATCCTCGGACTCATGAAACCCATCACGCTTGTCGCTGCCAAACTCTGATCTGATCAACTGTACCGCATCATCTGTCTGCTATGCATTCTTGATCTGTTGTCTCAACGTAGGCTTAACTTGCATCTGTGCGAAAAGACCAGACAATAAAGAAACTTCTACCTGCACATTCATCTGCCGCAAAGAAACAAACATATCTCACCTATGGCATACCAGAGAACTCAACTGTGTCTTCTTTGAAGAAAGAGAAGAAGACTTTCTGCTAAGCGCATCAGCTACCACATTCGCCTTACCAGGATGATACTCGACAGTGCAGTCAAAATCATTAATCAACTCCATCCATCGTCGCTGTCGCATGTTCAACTCTTGCTGCGTAAAGATGTACTTCAGATTCTTATGATTCGTAAAGATCTGACACACTTCCCCATACAGATAGTGTCTCCAAATCTTTAACGCATGAACCACTGCCGCCAACTCTAAGTCATGAGTTGGATAGTTCTCCTCATGCTTCTTGAGCTGTCGCAAAGCAAAAAAACCACATGATCTTCCTGCATCAACATGCAACCTAAACCTTTCTTAGAAGCATCACAGAAAACAACATAGCCTTTCCCAGGCTCTGGCAAGATCAACACTAGAGCACTGGTCAGCTTCTCCTTCATACTCTGGAAAGCCTGCTGACATCGATCATCCCAAACAAAAGGTACATCCTTCCTGGTCAACTTCGTCATTGGCAACGCGATCGCACTGAAGTCTTTGATAAACCTTCAGTATTATCCAGCCAAACCAAGGAAACTATGAACTTCTTTCGGCGTCTTCGGTTGTTCCCAATCCGCAACGGATTCCACCTTCTTCGGATCTACTTTTACGCCTTCAGCAGATATCACATGACCCAAGAAGGTCACTTCTTCCAACCAGAACTCGCACTTACTAAACTTGGCATACAACTGATGTTGACGAAGAAGAGTCAACGCTCGACGAAGATGTTGCTCATGCTCTAACCTATCTCGACTATAGATCAAGATGTCATCTATAAAGACTACAACAAACTGGTCTAAGAACGGATGGAACACTCTGTTCATCAGATCCATGAAAGCAGCAGGTGCATTGGTTAACCCAACGGCATAACCACGAACTCGAAATGACCATACCTCGTCCTGAAAGCTGACTTTGGTATGTCATCCGCCTTTATCCTCAACTGATGATATCTAGACCGTAGATCGATCTTCGAAAACACTATAGAACCACGCAACTAATCGAACAGATCATCTATCCTCGGCAACGGGTACTTATTCTTGATCGTGACCTTGTTCAACTGCCGGTAATCTATACACAACCGCATCGAGCCATCCTTCTTCTTAACAAACAACAAGGGAGCACCCCACGGCGACGTACTCGGTCAGATAAAACCTTTCTCCAACAACTCTTGCAACTGCTTCTTCAACTCTGCCATTTCTGCTGGAGCCATCCTATATGCTGACTGTGCAACTTACTGTGTCCCTGGAACCAGATTGATTTCGAAATCAATCTCTCGAGGTGGAGGAACACCATGAAACTCCTCAGGAAACACATCTGCAAACTCTCGAACCACTGACACCTCCTCAAAACTAGGACCTTTCGCCTTGGTAACCACAACGGTATCCACCACGTGAGCTAAGAACGCCTCACATCCTTGTCGTAACAACTTATCTGCCACCATAGCTGATACCAAGCATGTCGGAAGGATCTTCCTATCTCCCTGGAAGGTCCACTTCTCTCCAGCGACATCAAACACTGCCTACTTGGAACCACAGTCCAAGACAACCTTATACTTCTTTAAGATATCCATCCCAAGGATAACATCGAAATCATGCATATTAAGATCCACTTGGATACGGTGTCCCGAAAAAGACAAAACACAAGATGGACACTCTTCTCGAAGCAAAGAGGAACCATCAAGAGGGGTTTCTAACAACAAGCTATCCTTCTTACAACTAACAGGTAAACGACAGTTTTCAAGCATACTATAGGCGATAAAAGAGTGTGTAGCACCCGGGTCAACCAAAACAGATAAAAAGCAAGAAGAAGACATATCAGAATGAAATAACTCCATCTGACCTGTCACCGCTCACGGGTTGACTATCGCCTCCGGCTGATTCATGGCATAGAATCGAGCCGTTGCTTGCTATCCACGACCTATGCTCCCTTGAGCAGACGATCCAGCTTGAGACGCTTGACTGTATCCTCGACCTCTGCTACTACTGGCATGTGGCCTCTCTGACCTCTGGAAACTCTGTCTCTACTGCTGTGTCACTTCAACATCTCTATTCGGGCAACTAAGCTTGAAATGCCCGACTTGTCCACAAAGATGACATGACTTGTCCTGAAACTGTGGCCTAGCTCGCCCTGTTACTGCCACTGAAGCTGAACTGTACACCTTAGACAGTGAAGAAACATAACCTCTCCCTTTACTCGGAGACCACTGCGATGGTACACTAGAACTTCTCATCGCTGACGGTGCTGAGAACCTGGGCTTCTTAAAGCCACCAAACTTACGTCCTTGAAACTGAGCAGGTCTTTTAAGAGACATAGACTCTCTTTTCTCCCTTACTGTCCTCTCGATCTGTCGAACTAATTCCACGAACATAGCGAACCGCTCTCGGTTCTCCAACACAGACACCGAGGTTGTCAACTCAGCACTCAAACCCTTCTCAAAAAGCCTGATCCGTTCCTCATCAGTTGCCGCCATGTGAGGACAAAACCTCAACAGATCCATAAACTTGGCTTTGTACTCAGTGACGTTCATCGTTCCTTGCCTCAGATTCTCGAACTGACTCACCTTCTCATCCAGGTACGTCTTCGGAAAGTATCTGGTGACGAACTCGCGTCGGAACACTTCCCAACAGATCACCTCACCAGGCCGCTTCTCTTCTTCGATGGTCCACCAGTGACCAGCACTACCCTTCAAAAGGTAGACAGCATGCTTTACCTTGTCTGCTTCGGGGATGTCAAGGATCTAGAAAGCCTTCTCGAGACTTGTCAGCCACAGATCTGCATCTGCTGGATCAGCCGTTCCAGCATAATCCGAAGCTCCAACACGACGAAGCCGCTCGAAGGTCTTCCCAATACCTGATGCTTCTCCATGGGGAACCTATGCTCGCGGAGGAGGCACTGGTAATCGCTCAACCATGAGATTCATCGTAGCCATTAACTGCCCATAAGTTGTTGGTAAGCAAGATGTTCAAGTATGGTTGGGTTAAATTGGGGGACCTCAGGCACCCGATCTTCATGTGCCTGTCCATCTGCTCCATCAACCGATGCAGCATCACTATACTCAGCAGAGTGTTCTTCATGGTTTCCAGACATCTTGACTTTTCTTCCGCTGAGGGTAGAAGATATTGTAAGAAAACATAGACACTCATAAGAACAGACTCAACCTAGTCCTAAATCTTTGTAGACTCAGCGAACCTAAAGCTCTGATACCAAAACTTGTGGCAACACATCCCATTATCACGCAGATAACGAGGTGTTACGCGAAAACGTGCGGAAATCACCATAACCACAGATTATGAAAACACGGGTTAATTAAAACCGGTTGCGAAAAACAGATAAACTGTGAAACTATTACTTTCCAGTCCTCATTCTACAAGGAAACATGTCATATATATATATATATATATATATATATATATATATATATATATATATATATATATATATATATATATATATATATATATATATATACACACGAGATATGATACGTGTCTACAGCTTACAGAAACAGCTACTCATCCATCACATGAGTTCACCACCTGTTCATATACATAAAGGCCCACATCCGGTCAATAGCAGGATATGCAAACGTCATCAATCGTTCATCATGAAACATCATCAAAACACTGCCAAGCACCTGAGAGTACAGGGATGACTCTAGACCCTACTACAAACCATCCAAAACAGCAGCATGTCCATTGCTTGCCTTCTACTGCTCCTCAAGCTGCTCGGCCGCAACACCACGACCACGACCATGCCTACCTCGACCACCTAAAAAGGGGTTAAACCAGCAGGGTGAGACAATTGAACAATTGTCCCAGTGGGAAACATAACTCCCCACCGCAACTACAGAACATCAGCAAGATAAACTATAATAGCAGATAACTATTTATCAGATACAACATGAGTAGTTTATATAAAGCAACGCTATTCTTACCAACAAGCTTACCAGCTGTTCAAAAGCATATAACCAGATATCTCTCAATGGAACATGATTGACAAGATAAGATATATCTCTATGTAACATGATTATCATAACAAAGCATATTACCACATACCTGATGGATATAGAAGTAACTACAGATATAACAGAATTAGCTACACAACCAAGGCCTCAACCAATGTTTCGCGTTTAACTTAAGCAGTAAATACTAACGGTTGTGTTACATATTATTATGCCCTAAGGATTTGAACTGTACCGTTCAAATCCAACCTTCGGTTACGAAACCCAAGTCGGTGCCATACAAGGTCAATGGAAGAGCCGGACTCCACGACCTCCCACCTCGTGGTCAGTACACGAGTACAACACAAGCAGGACCGTAGTCACATGTTGAAGTGGTCTAAGCCATAGGGTCAGCTCCATAGGCTACCCTCACTCTAGCCCGCCTTGGTACATGTCTCGGCACTAGTAAAATTGAGCCACGGGCCTGTTCACCGTGCTCTGAGCCATGAACGCATTCATGCTCTTTACATCACATATCCTGAGCCATGGGTCTGTTCACCATGCTCTTCATACGTATCTGAGTCTGTAACCAAAGTTACACTCTTACCTCCTCATTTTCAGGCTAGGAGCAACCTACACATATTCAACAATATGCACTTCCAGGCTAACCCGTAGCAGAACCTGTTTCACCATCACCAAGTCCTGACGATGATGGATCTATGGCCAGGGCAAACTACATGATATATTTTACTGTGATTAATTAGTATCCTTTAGATGGATTGTAGGATTCAACCAAGTAGTATAACATGCAAGATATAACGGAAAGTAAACAACATTATATTATTATTTAATCACATCAACCTGATCCATCACAAGGATCCAACATCACATGTTACCACTTGGCCTCTTGCCAACCATCCAGATCCATCTCGAGGATCATCACATACCATGGGATCTCAATCCCTTATCATGTACTGTCAATGCCTCTCAAGGCTCACATCATCATCATGGAACTTAGCACATTATACATATCATCTCATTAACCAGAGTAATTACCAAGTGATGATACTCATCACATGTGTCTCATAGCCCTTTTTAAGGCTAATCATTACCTGCAGGGTTAGAGTACACAATAATCGTAGATTCAATCATAAGGAAGATGCTACCATCATGAAATGCCATTCAAGATACTCTATCTATCATTCTTACCCTATTTGGTAATCAAGTCACATTATTAACAAGCCATATACATGCTTACTCTTATCTCAAGATTATACAAGTAATCAAGGTGTCCAAACATACAGAACAAGTACTATTGTTACCACCACCATTATGTCACCATCCACTATCATCATTATTATCATTATGCAAGCTACTAGTGTAACCATCACCATTCTCATTTAACAATTAAGTACGAGGATTACTTCATGCATATCATTGCTATCATTATTATCATCATTATTATGATCAACATCATTACTATCGTTCCCATTTATGCAACTACCATTATCATCATTGTTACTATCATTAGCATTATTATTGTTTACAAGGTATCATAATCATTATTGTTATCACTTAACAAGACACCACCATCGTTTATTGGTGCATAGCTAATCACTTCCACATCACAAAGGACCGTTACTATATGATTACAAGACTCTCACCATAACTCTTATCAACCCTCACTAAGACCCATCAAGGCCTATTGGCCAACACAGGCACCAACCCTATCGGCCATCACCACCCAAGGCTGTTGCCCAACAAGGCTATCGGCCATCTCAACCATATCGGCCAACTCCTCACTAGCTTGACCTTTCGCCCAACACAAGAGCACTTCACCATGTCGCCCATCACAAGGTACCCATCTCGCCCAACACCAAGACAAGGGAGGGTCTCGCCCAACACAAGAACAAAGGGATTTCTTATCATAGGAACCATATCGCCCAATATGGTTACCATGTCGGCCAACGCCCATGCTAAGTCAACCTATCGTCCAACCTTAATCACATATGCCATACATGGCCCTATCGTCCACCACATGGACAAGGAGATCACCCAACTCAAGGGCACCCACCATATCGTCCATCCCAAGGTACCCATGTCGCCCAACACCAACAGACCATCAAGCTCAACACAAGAACAAGGGTGTTACTCAACACAAGGACCATATTGTTCAACAAGGGTCACTATATAGACCAACACTCACACGAGCTCACCCTGTCGCCCAACATAAGGGCAAGGGTATCGCCCATCATCAAGGCAAGAGAGGATGTCGCCCAACAAGGGTCATCTTCAACCTCCAACTTAAGGATACTCAAACCCAAGAAAGCAAGGTGCACAAAGGAACCCTAAACCCTAGAGGGGGATCGACCACCAAAGGTACATAAGCAAGGTACAAAAGCAAAGAACTAAGCTAAACTACTAACATGCAACAAGATCATAGCTAGAGGTAAAGGAGTTAGGGTTAGAAGCTATGCAACCCGCCTTAAGCTCCAAGCTCCAAGGAAGAAGATGCACTTCAAGCTCCAAGGGATGTCGTCCACCAAAGCTGCTCTAAGAGGGGGTATCGGCCACCACTGCAACTCCAGGAGAGTGTCTCGGCCGACATAAGCAAGAGAGGGAGGAGTGTCGTGCACTCAAGGTGGAGGGGAGACCAAAAGATCAAAGGAAGCTAAGGCAAGGGAAAGGGCTACCTATATAGAAGGGAAGGGAGGAGAAACCAAGGTAGATCCATGCTAAGTGTCATCCACCCAGGGGACACTTGTCCTAGGGTTCAAGCCAACACACTAGCACACCAAGAGACACTTGTCCAAGATATACACCAAGTGTCCACCAAACATGGTCAAGGTTGGACTAAGCAACATGAGCGACACAACTAGCAGCTCCTCTGGGCGACACACACTATTCCTTGGGCGACACAAGCTGGTCTTGGCCGACACAAGGCTCAAGAAAGCCCAAGCAAAGCACCTCAAGGCCCATACAAGCTCAAGCAAGGCCCAAGAAACTCAAACAACAAGCCCAAGCCTTCCTCTCAACCCTAGAGGAAGCAAAGAGGGGAAAACGTCTCACAAGATGGCAAACTTGCACACAAAACCCTAAACTTGGGTTATTTGCAAGAAGCCCCTCTAACTCTCAACAAAGTACAACAAAACCCTAATCACCACTCAAAGGTGCTTAGCAAGCATCAAACCACCAAGGTTAAGCAAAACAAACAGGGTAAACCCTAAACGCAGGTCAGGGTCCTTACAATCTAACCCCCTTTAAGGGATTTCGTCCCCGAAATCCGAAGAGAAAAGCGAGGGATACTTCCTCCTCATCTCTTCCTCAAGCTCCCACGTGGCTTCCTCAACGCCACGACGCTGCCAAAGAACCTTCACAAGAGCCAAGTCCTTCCTCTTCAGCTTCTTGATCCTTCTGTCAAGGATCGCCACAGGACCTTCCTCGTAGGTCACATCTGTATCAAGCTCAACCTCAACTAGCTGTA
Organism: Alisma plantago-aquatica; assembly: GCA_963693085.1. Lineage (NCBI taxonomy): Eukaryota > Viridiplantae > Streptophyta > Magnoliopsida > Alismatales > Alismataceae > Alisma > Alisma plantago-aquatica. Next base: position 322,964,909 of record OY856409.1, read on the forward strand.
TCATTGTACCTAAATCCGGATGACTTTTCTTCAACATACTGACATGAAACATTGGATGCAACATGTGCAACTCTGGAGGCAACTCTAACTCATAAGCTACCTTGCCAACACGTGCTATGACTGGGTAAGGCCCCATATACCTGGGTGCCAACTTACCCTTCCGTCCAAACCTTAGCACATACTTTAAGATACACTTTGTCTCCTACCTGAAATTCCAAGGGTCGTCGGCGATTATCTGCATAAGACTTCTGCCTGTCCTGTGCCACTTTCAACTGTTGTTGTATCACCTTGATCTTTTCTATCATCTGTTGTACTAACTCAGGACCCAAAAGCTGATACTCACCTGATTCATACCAACACAAAGGAGATCTGCACTTCCTTCCATACAAAGCCTCATAAGGAGCCATATCGATGCTCCGCTGATAACTGTTGTTGTAAGAAAACTCTATCAAACTCAGATGTACATCCCAGTTGCCTAGAAACTGCAAAACACAAGCTCGAAGAAGATCTTCCAAAATCTGAATAGTCCTCTCAAACTGTCCATCTGTCTGCGGGTAAAAAGATGTACTGAACCTCAACTGCGTTCCCAACGCCTTGTGCAACTGTTCCCAAAAATGACTCGTAAACTGAGGACCTCTGTCAGAAACTATCGTTGTTGGCACACCATGCAAATGTACTATCTCATCCACATATATTCGAGCTAGTTTCTCAGTTGTATACGTCGTCTTCACTGGTAGAAAATGGGCAGACTTAGTCAATCTGTCCACTATCACCCAAATGGAATCATGATTCCTAGTTGTCCGGGGTAGAGCAACTACGAAATCCATGCTTATATGATCCCAATTCCACTGCGGTATCGGCAACGGTTGCAACGTACCTGCCGGCTTCTGATGTTCAACCTTCACTTGTTGACACACCGCACATCTCGCCACGAACTCGGTTACATCTCTTTTCAAATCGGGCCACCAATACAAGTCCTTTAGACTATGATACATCTTGGTGACACCTGGATGCATCGCATACATCGACATATGTGCTTCCTCAAGCACCAACTTCCTTAGATTATCAGCATCTGGAACCACCATCCTATCACAATAGCAAACTAGTCCATCCTCGGACTCATGAAACCCATCACGCTTGTCGCTGCCGAACTCTGATCTGATCAACTGTACCGCATCATCTGTCTGTTGTGCATTCTTGATCTGTTGTCTCAACGTAGGCTTAACTTGCATCTGTGCGAAAAGACCAGACAACAAAGAAACTTCTACCTGCACATTCATCTGCCGCAAAGAAACAAACATATCTCACCTATGGCATACCAGAGAACTCAACTGTGTCTTCTTTGAAGAAAGAGAAGAAGACTTTCTGCTAAGCGCATCAGCTACCACATTTGCCTTACCAGGATGATACTCGATAGTGTAGTCGTAATCATTAATCAACTCCATCCATCGTCACTGTCGCATGTTCAACTCTTGTTGCGTAAAGATGTACTTCAGATTCTTATGATTCGTAAAGATCTGACACACTTCCCCATACAGATAGTGTCTCCAAATCTTTAACGCATGAACCACTGCCGCCAACTCTAAGTCATGAGTTGGATAGTTCTCCTCATGCTTCTTGAGCTATCGCGAAGCAAAAAAACCACATGATCTTCATGCATCAACACGCAACCTAAACCTTTCTTGGAAGCATCACAGAAAACAACATAGCCTTTCCCAGGCTCTGGCAAGATCAACACTAGAGCACTGGTCAGCTTCTCCTTCAGACTCTGGAAAGCCTGCTGACATCGATCATCCCAAACAAAAGGTACATCCTTCCTGGTCAACTTCGTCATTGGCAACGTGATCGCACTGAAGTCTTTGATAAACCTCCGGTAGTATCCAGCCAAACCAAGGAAACTATGAACTTCTGTCGGCATCTTCGGTTGTTCCCAATCCGCAACGGATTCCACCTTCTTCGGATCTACTTTGACGCCTTCAGCAGATATCACATGACCCAAGAAGGTCACTTCTTCCAACCAGAACTCACACTTACTAAACTTGGCATACAACTGATGTTGATGAAGAAGAGTCAACGCTCGACGAAGATGTTGCTCATGCTCTAACCTATCTCGACTATAGATCAAGATGTCATCTATAAAGACTACAACAAACTGGTCTAAGAACGGATGGAACACTCTGTTCATCAGATCCATGAAAGCAGCAGGTGCATTGGTTAACCCAAACGGCATAACCACGAACTCGAAATGACCATACCTCGTCCTAAAAGCTGACTTAGGTATGTCATCCGCCTTTATCCTCAACTGATGATATCCAGACCGTAGATCGATCTTCGAAAACACTATAGCACCACACAACTGATCGAACAGATCATCTATCCTCAGCAACGGGTACTTATTCTTGATCGTGACCTTGTTCAACTGCCGGTAATCTATACACAACCGCATCGAGCCATCCTTCTTCTTAACGAACAACAAGGGAGAACCCCACGGCGACGTACTCGGTTGGATAAAACCTTTCTCCAACAACTCTTGCAACTGCTTCTTCAACTCTGCCATTTCTGCTGGAGCCATCCTATATGCTGACTGTGCAACTGACTGTGTCCCTGGAACCAGATTGATCTCGAAAGCAATCTCTCGAGGTGGAGGAACACCAGGAAACTCCTCAGGAAACACGTTTGCAATCTCTCGAACCACTGACACCTCCTAAAGACTAGGACCTTTCGCCTTGGTAACCACAACTGTATCCACCACGTGAGCTAAGAACGCCTCACATCCTTGTCGTAACAACTTATCTGCCACCATAGCTGATACCAAGCATGTCGGAAGGATCTTCCTATCTCCCTAGAAGGTCCACTTCTCTCCAGCGACATCAAACACTGCCTGCTTGGAACCACAGTCCAAGACAACCTTATACTTCTCTAAGATATCCATCCCAAGGATAACATCGAAATCATGCATATTAAGATCCACTTGGATACGGTGTCCCGAAAAAGACAAAACACAAGATGGACACTCTTCTCGAAGCAAAGAGGAACCATCAAGAGGGGTTTCTAACAACAAGCTATCCTTCTTACAACTAACAGGTAAACGACAGTTTTCAAGCATACTATAGGCGATAAAAGAGTGTGTAGCACCCGGGTCAACCAAAACAGATAAAAAGCAAGAAGAAGACATATCAGAATGAAATAACTCCATCTGACCTGTCACCGCTCGCAGGTTGACTATCGCCTCCGGCTGATTCATGGCATAGAATTGAGCCGTTGCTTGCTGTCCATGACCTATGCTCCCTTGAGTAGACGATCCAGCTTGAGACGCTTGACCGTATCCTCGACCTCTGCTACCACTGGCCTGTGACCTCTCTAACCTCTGGAAACTTTGTCTCTGCTGTTGCGTCACTTCAACATCTCTATTCGGGCAACTAAGCCTGAAATGCCCGACTTGTCCACAAAGATGACATGACTTGTCCTCAAACTGTGGCCTAGCTGGCCCTGTTACTGCCACTGAAGCTGAACTGTATGCCTTAGACGGTGAAGAAACATAACCTCTCCCTTTACTCGGAGACCACTGCGATGGTACACCAGAACTTCTCATCGCTGACGGTGCTGAGAACATGGGCTTCTTAAAGCCACCAAACTTACATCCTTGAAACTGGGCAGGTCTTTTAAGAGACATAGACTCTCTTTTCTCCCTTACTGTCCTCTCGATCTATCGAACTGATTCCACGAACGTAGCGAACCGCTCTCGGTTCTCCAACGCAGACACCGGGGTTGTCAACTCAGCACTCAAACCCTTCTCAAAACGCCGGATTCGTTCCTCATCAGTTGCCGCCATGTGAGGACAAAACCTCAACAGATCCATAAATTTGGCTTCGTACTCGGTGACGTTCATCGTGTTGGTATGTATGCCATGAGAGCCAATCATGGGATGATTGGTGGGATACATTAAGATTGATTTGATAAACATCAAAGGCAAGCTTCCAATTCTTTCTGGTTCAGTCATATGAGATAGTGATAGAACAGATTGAATGTCTAGAGAATGACAGTACTCAATGACGTATGCCTTCAGGTTCATGACCTGAATGATGAGATCATACGGATGCTAAGAGTTTGTACATTCTTGATATGTCCCTAGTCGGATGTCATTGTAGAAGGTAGATAGACAGCAATGACACACAAGACTAGATTGTGGTGTTGGTTGATGACAGAATCGCATTAGTCATGATATAGAGATATCAAACCAAACACATAGGTACTTGTTAGAGAACAAGTGTACCGGATAGACCCACCGTGAGTTTGACACATGGAACCATGAGATGGTAGTCACAGTCAGTACTCACAGTGATGGTGGTGAGTGTGATTCTTAGACCTAAAATCACTGCACTCAACACATGTCGTTGGGCACACTTTGACATCATCAAACGCAGTCCTGAAACATGGGTTGTTATAAAGGTGATGATTGGGTGGCTTTGACACATGGGGCTTTTGAGGGGTGAGTGATAGATATGGGATTTGTCCCTCCTGAGGGAGTTTGATATCCATGGCCACTTGATGAGTAGGATTGAGAAAGGCGTGCACGCATGTGTGAATCAGTATATGATACTGATGTCATACATATCTCTTCCAGTCTACTCTGAGATCAAGGAAGTGAATGAACGTTGACAGGATGACTGTTCCATGCCTCGAGTTCATTCGGGATATCAGTGACAAAGGAATTATACATTCGCTGTAACATCATTCACGGATTGTAGGATGAAAGTTGTTCTCCAACTTTCTACTTTCACTTGGGTAGCACTGATGTGTGACTAGGCACCGCTCTTTGCTTGTGAAGTCATAAGTGTTATGAACTTTCACTGCCAACGTGAAATGGACCTGCAGGGTCACACACATAGGATTTAACCAGGAAGAGGAGTTTTGTCCACAAAGCAATGTTTAGATTGATTACTAAAGGAGTTTAGTAGTTCAATTAAACACTCAATCAGTCGATGGCTCAATATTGTATGGTTCAAGGTGTTGGACGCATTGATTGGAGTATCAGATTGATTGAAATCACATTTGACTAATTTTGCCCAACCTGTGCTCCCAACCGATCGACTCATGTGATGAACCGGTCGGCTGAGGTTGCTGAACCGATCGGCTGGAGTGTCCAGGCCGATCGGCTCATGCCCAGGTTGAGACGACCGGTTCAAGAGTTGAACCGATCGGCTCAACTGGTGCAACCGACCAGTTGGGAAAGTCATGTCGGCAAGAATTTTCCTTTCGTTTCAAATTGCCCAATTCGATTGGGAATAATATTGGTATTCGATACCAATTGGGAAAGAAATAAGGAAAGTCTTTTTGAGCCGGATTAGGACCATGAACCGATCAGTTCAGGGCACCAATCGATCGGTTGGAGTGCCCCAAACGATTGGCTCAGGTCCAACCGATCGGCTCAATGGCCGAACCGATCGGTTCAGTTGTGAACCGATCATTTCAAGTTGTGAACCAGTTGCTTTTTGTGGAAAATTCTCGAACCCTTCTACTCCTGCTTTAGTCCCGCATTTCCCGGGATGGAGAACCCTGTCCCATGACTCTCCTATATATAGGGGTATTGGGGGCTTCTCACAGTACAGCTCAGTGCAACCAGTTGCTCTGCAAGTTGTCGTTCTCTCTGGTTTTGGTAACCGTGAGAGAGCCCGAGCAAGTGCTTCCCGCAAAAGGGAGGTGCAGCAAGGGAAGGACAACTGCAATTGCAACAGGAGGCAGGAGAGCGTGTTGGCGACTAGTACGTCAACAGGAGGGTGCGACTCCTTCCACTTCCTTGTGGGACAAGGAGTGTGGAGTTCCAGGTGGTCCGTGTGGACTACTACAGAGGCAGGAGGACACTGCCGCTTAGGAGGACAACTGTCATCCGACAGTCCGGTTCGAGTAAGAGTTGTCAGTCCCGGTGCGACCAGGAGCTGCACAAACACCGTCGAAGTCCGGAGTTGAAGACCGCGCATTGCGCGAGGTATTGTCACCGAGCAAGCCTCGGGACAAGGTATGATTCCACAAACCATCCTTTCCTATTATATAGACGTTGACGTGTTTCCTCGGTATGGGTTGGGGAGAAAATTTTTGTTTCCTCTGCCTTCTCTGTCTCCCCTAAAACCCAACAGTGGTATCAGAGCCACATCAACTGCTCTATATTTTAGGAATATCGATATGATCGATTTTGGTTTGTCGCCTTTATTTATTGCATGCGATGCGAATAATATCGGCTTTATGCATGTCCAATCCTAAATCCACAAATCCCTAATTACATATATGATATGTATTAATAATGCACTTGATACGCGTCGCCCTTAAACAAGTTTTGTGGTGGATGTATGTAGCATGATTATGGCCTATAAACCCCTATATGTGATTGGTTGTAGTTGCTTGCATCTCGATCTGCGCACCGATCTTCCCTCTCCTATTCCTGATGTAACTCGAAATAATTCGAGATTCTTTCCTACCTTTGCTCCCCCCCGAATGTAACTCGGGGTTTCCCTTTTAAAGCAATGTAATAAATAGAATAGGATTTTATTTCCTGTTATGTCAAAGACCGGCGGACATCAAGACGACTGCTCAGACGATCGGTTCAAGGAGTGAACCGATCGGTTGACCTTCCAGACGGTCGGTTCAAGGAGTGAACCGATCGGTTGATGACCGGTTCGAGGAGCAAGACGAGCGGGTGGCGGACATGACGAGATGCATGACGACCAGGCGAACCGATCGGTTGGAGGAGCCAACCGATCGGCTGGTGGCACCCAGACGACCGGCTGGAGAGTACAGATCATTCATGTGATGAGTTGATCAACTCGGATGGCAAGGCACAGATGTTCATCTTGTACAGGTTGCATGTGATGTTGACCTAGATGACCGTGATTCCTCTTGGCTCGAGGAATCACATTAGGATGGCCATAATCATCGCTTTTATCGTTTTGTGCATGTTTTCTGTGGGATATAGCATGTATATGATACGTACTATGTATTGTGGTGATTGGATATGTATATGTATATAAAACCAAATCCCTCATTAAATATTAAGTTTTAGATGCCTTCCAAATGCAACACACGTGAAAAGCTTGATCGACCAAGTGTAGGCACGCCCTAGCGTGGTGCACCGTCTATCTCGTGGAAGCGTGAAGGATGAATGTGTGGGTCTGCCCTAGCAGGGTGCATATTCATCGTGTTTGCTTTGGGTCGGACTTAACAAGGTGATCTAGATGGGATCTAGTACCTTGAGGCATGGAGATGATCATTGCAAGGAGTTGTATATGACATCTTATCAAGAGTTGCATATGATGCAATTGGCAAAAGTTTCCTACCTGAGAGATCTATGTTGTGGGTGACAGCCCTAGCTGGTCCATGACTTAGAGGATTTCAGGATCTTGCCCACTAGAAGGTTGTACGCTGCAATCTTCCGAATTGATGGTGAGGGCTATCAATTTGAACTAAAATAGTGGGAGCGATAATTAATTAAAGGCCTAATTATATCGTCAAACTTTCAAATCAATCAAATAAGTCAAAAATGAGTTTTGGACTAAAATTGCATATTTTCCTTTTTGTAGTTCAAATGGCAACAAACAACAACAACTTATCTTTGCGATCGGTCCTTGACAAGGACAAGCTAAATGGGACAAACTTCCACGACTGGTATCGGACATTGAGAATTGTTCTCACTCAAGAGCGTAAGCTCTATGTCCTGGATACTCCAATTCCAGAGGAACCCACTCCTAATGCACCAAAGGCAGAAAGGGATGCTTACAAGAAGCATTCTGATGATGCCATTGATGCAAAGTGCTTGATGCTATGTTCAATGAACCATGAGTTGCAGAGGCAACATAAGAACATGGGTGTCATAGAGATGATTCTGCATCTCAGGAACATGTATGAAGATCAGGCACGGCAAGAGAGGTACAATGTTTCTAGGGCGTTGTTCAAGTGCGTCATGACAGAAGGAGATCCAGTTGGTCCTCACACACTCAAGATGATTGGGTATGTGGAGAACCTGCAAAGACTGAGATTTCCACTGAGCCAAGAGTTGGCTACTGACGTGATACTGCAATCGTTTCCAGAATCTTACAGTCAGTTTGTGATGAACTACAACATGAACAACTTTGATAGGCCACTGTCAGAGTTGTTGGGCATGTTGAGGACAGCCGAGTTACAGATGAAGAAGGACAAGCCTAAGTCCGTGATGGTGATCACGAGCAAGAAAGGCAAGTCCAAGCGCAAGGGCAAGGGCAAAGCTAAGAAAGGTTCTGAAGCTAGCCAGGAGTCCAAGCCATCTTCAGCTCTCAAGGCCAAGGGAGGCGTAACCAAGAAAGGAAATTGACACCATTGTCAAAAGCCAGGACATTGGAAAAGGAATTTTCCTCTCTACCTGGAAGAACAAAAGAAGAAGGAGGCGACTGAAGCCTCTACTTGAAGGTGTCATGTAAATAAACTTGTAACACTTTTTGAGATATATGATATCAAGATGTAAAGTGTAAAGCATTCTTACTTGGGGCAAGTGTTGCCTTTATATATAGGAATACTTTAGTTTATTTTCAGCCAATAAGGCATGTAATACAGTTATGAACTGCTATTTCATACTTGCCAATAGATAGAAACACTTTATTTTTGCATATTGTGTGACAATGATGGCAATTAATAAAGAGATGTTTCAATTTATAAAGATGTGATCTTTGTGGAAATGCCTTATTTATCTTGTGATATTTGATATGCATAAGATAAGACGATACCTAAAAGTTATAGATAACTCAAACAATTTAATTAGCATTAATCATGAGAAATTCATTTCTAGTTTCCATGTGATGGATAAAACTAGACTCTTTTGGTTAGAGAACCAGTAAGGGACATGAATATCTTGGACATGATTAATCAATCTTCACTAATGTAGTGGGAGAGTGATTATCCTATTAGGCATAATACATGTGATGTATTTACATACCTATTGGAATAAATGCTAATACTTCAAATGGTGTTTAGAGAAATACCAATATGAATATCTTGAAGTGTTCAAGATTATCATAAATGAAGTACAAATTTGGTAAAGTATTAATTCTTGATGAGATCAATGAATGAAATACTTGGACCAAATGTTTGAGATCCTTATGAGTGATTATGATAGTGTATCATAGTAAACTCATGATTAAGGCATGGTGATGTCTGAATCAAGAAGGAATCATACTCTAAGGAGTTAGAGAATTATTATCAAATAACTGAATTCTTCTTAATAAATGAATACCCCACACTAATAAAAGAAATTAAGAATCACAAGGGTTGTGAGTTCTTATATCTTTAACAGATACACCTCAATTATCTATGTGATCAATTGTTCATGTGATGAGTCAACTATCAAGATGAATATGAGGAACCGAATCTTGAGTTATGGTTTAAAACCATTACATCCTAAATGACTTCCATGTGAACCATAAGGTATGACCTTGATGGTAGCACTCATTGGATCATATCCATAAGTGCAGATGAGTCTTAAATGTTAAGACACATGGATAAACATTTTGAAAAGGATGATGCTTGTTGATTGCAACTTAATGACTAAGACATTTGGCATATGGATACTAAAACCGCATTCCTATGAGGAATAAAACTAGGATGTGTACGTGACACAGCCTATAAGGTTTATGAATCCACTAATGCAAATGAAGTTTATAAGTTACAATGGACTAATCAATGTGATTGATTGAGTACAAGCAACTCAAAATTGGATCTTTACTTTGATGATATAGTCAAAGGGTTTGACTGATATGTCAAAGATAAAGAAGGGATCTGTGGTTTAGTGGGAGCGTGTTCACATTCCACATATTGATGTGAAATGGAAATGTTCTAGATTGGAAATCCTAATGTGGAAATTATCTTTAAGGAAGATAGAGATGTTTCCTATGTGATAGGAATAGAGATCTATAGAGATAGTTCTCGAAAATCTCTTGACCTGGAAAGAGAGAGCATACATTGACAATCTGTACTGAAGTGTTCAGTATGCACAGATTCAGTGGGAGAAAACTTGTCCATGTTACATGGAGTTAGTATCCCAAGGCCAAGTGTCCAATTCTTATGAAGAATGGGAACACTAAGAATAGATATGGATCTATCATGTATGTAATCATCCCATTATCTTGCATGTATGACATGGCAAGAATAAGATGCATTCATTATCTTGCATGTATGACATGGCAAGAATAAAATGCATTCATCATCTTGTATGTAGGACATGGCAATATGATGTGCTCATCCTGATAACTCGTATGTGTGACATGACAAGTGGATGTCTGTCTATTTCCAGTAAGGGTTACTGGAATACCATGAGAACTTGATAAGTGCTTGTGAAGTACTAGTTCTATGGAGATAAGGAAGAGTTCGATGTAAAGAGTTACATTGATGCGAACTTCCGAAAGGACAGAAAATTAATCGCAAAATATACATAAGATGTATAAAAGTGAAAGTTTGTTGATAATTGGAAGTGTTCCAATAAAGCCATTTAAAAGGGAAATGCCGAGTATCTAGGTGTTAGTGAACAGCAGTGGATACTATATGGATCTGAAAGTTCATGAGATGAACTTATATTCCACTCATTGATGACAAGTCTGGAATCCTTGATCATGAAATGTGGCTAAAGGTTAGCAAAGGAATACTAGATCGCATATTACGGCAACTCCATCTCATACGTGCGACGTACAGTGAAGAGATGTGAGGCATGCAATTTGTACAGACTTTGGCAAGGTGTTGCCATTACTCACTATGTTTGCACTAAGAGCACAGTAACATGTGGGACATGTTTGAAGATCACTATGAATATGATTCATGGGTGATTGGCTCGCAGTGCAAGTGGGAGTTTGTTGGTATGTATGCCCTGAGAGCCAATCATGGGATGATTGGTGGGATACATTAAGATTGATTTGATAAACATCAAAGGCAAGCTTCCAATTCTCTCTGGTTCAGTCATATGAGATAGTGATAGAACAGATTGAATGTCTAGAGAATGACAGTACTCAATGACGTATGCCTTCAGGTTCATGACCTGAACGATGAGATCATACGGATGCTAAGAGTTTGTACATTCTTGATATGTCCCTAGTCGGATGTCATTGTGGAAGGTAGATAGACAGCAATGACACACAAGACTAGATTGTGGTGATGGTTGATGACAGAATCTCATTAGTCATGATATAGAGATATCAAACCAAACACATAGGTACTTGTTAGAGAACAAGTGTACCGGACAGACCCACCGTGAGTTTGACACATGGAACCATGAGATGGTAGTCACAGTCAGTACTCACAGTGATGGTGGTGAGTGTGATTCTTAGACCTAAAATCACTGCACTCAACACATGTCGTTGGGCACACTTTGACATCATCAAACGCAGTCCTGAAACATGGGTTGTTATAAAGGTGATGATTGGGTGGCTTTGACACATGGGGCTTTTGAGGGGTGAGTGATAGATATGGGATTTGTCCCTCCTGAGGGAGTTTGATATCCATGGCCACTTGATGAGTAGGATTGAGAAAGGCGTGCACGCATGTGTGAATCAGTATATGATACTGATGTCATACATATCTCTTCCAGTCTACTCTGAGATCAAGGAAGTGAATGAACGTTGACAGGATGACTGTTCCATGCCTCGAGTTCATTCGGGATATCAGTGACAAAGGAATTATACATTCGCTGTAACACCATTCACGGATTTTAGGATGAAAGTTGTTCTCCAACTTTCTACTTTCACTTGGGTAGCACTGATGTGTGACTAGGCACCGCTCTTTGCTTGTGAAGTCATAAGTGTTATGAACTTTCACTGCCAACGTGAAATGGACCTGCAGGGTCACACACATAGGATTTAACCTGGAAGAGGAGTTTTGTCCACAAAGCAATGTTTAGATTGATTACTAAAGGAGTTTAGTAGTTCAATTAAACACTCAATCAGTCGATGGCTCAATATTGTATGGTTCAAGGTGTTGGACGCATTGATTGGAGTATCGGATTGAGTGAAATCGCATTTGACTGATTTTGCCCAACCTGTGCTCCCAACCGATCGGCTCATGTGATGAACCGGTCGGCTGAGGTTGCTGAACCGGTCGGCTGGAGTGTCCAGGCCGATCGGCTCATGCCCAGGTTGAGACGACCGGTTCAAGAGTTGAACCGATCGGCTCAACTGGTGCAACCGACCAGTTGGGAAAGTCATGTCGGCAAGAATTTTCCTTTCGTTTCAAATTGCCCAATTCGATTGGGAATAATATTGGTATTCAATACCAATTGGGAAAGAAACAAGGAAAGTCTTTTTGAGCCGGATTAGGACCATGAACCGATCGGTTCAGGGCACCAACCGATCGGTTGGAGTGCCCCAAACGATTGGCTCAGGTCCAACCGATCAGCTCAATGGCCGAACCGATCGGTTCAGTTGTGAACCGATCATTTCAAGTTGCGAACCGGTTGCTTTTTGTGGAAAATTCTTGAACCCTTCTACTCCTGCTTTAGTCCCGCATTGCCCGGGATGGAGAACCATGTCCCATGACTCTCCTATATATATAGGGGTATTGGGGGCTTCTCACAGTACAGCTCAGTGCAACCAGTTGCTCTGCAAGTTGTCGTTCTCTCTGGTTTTGGTAACCGTGAGAGAGCCCGAGAAAGTGCTTCCCGCAAAAGGGAGGTGCAGCAAGGGAAGGACAACTGCAGTTGCAACAGGAGGCAGGAGAGCGTGTTGGCGACTAGTACGTCAACAGGAGGGTGTGACTCCTTCCACTTCCTTGTGGGACAAGGAGTGTGGAGTTCCAGGTGGTCCGTGTGGACTACTACAGAGGCGGGAGGACATTGCCGCTTAGGAGGACAACTGTCATCCGACAGTCCGGTTCGAGTAGGAGTTGTCAGTCCCGGTGCGACCAGGAGCTGCACAGACACCGTCGAAGTCCGGAGTTGAAGACCGTGCATTGCGCGAGGTATTGTCGCCGAGCAAGCCTCGGGACAAGGTATGATTCCACAAACCATCCTTTCCTATTATATAGACGTTGACGCGTTTCCTCGGTATGGGTTGGGGAGAAAATTTTTGTTTCCGCTGCCTTCTCTGTCTCCCCTAAAACCCAACACATCGTTCCTTGCCTCAGATTCTCGAACTGACTCACCTTCTCATCCAGGTACGTCTTCGGAAAGTATCTGGTGACGAACTCGCATCGGAACACTTCCCAACAGATCACCTCACCAGGCCGCTTCTCTTCTTCGATGGTCCACCAGTGACCAGCACTACCCTTCAAAAGGTAGACAGCATGCTTTACCTTGTCTGCTTCGGGGATGTCAAGGATCTGGAAAGCCTTCTCGAGACTTGTCAGCCATAGATCTGCATCTGCTAGATCAGCCGTTCCAGCATAATCCGAAGCTCCAACACGGCGAAGCCGCTCGAAGCTCTTCCCAATACCCGATGCTTCTCCATGGGGAACCTGTGCTCGCGGAGGAGGCACTGGTAATCGCTCAACCATGAGATTCATCGTAGCCATTAACTGCCCATAAGTTGTTGGTAAGCAGGATGTTCAAGTATGGCTGGGTTAATTTGGGGGACCTCAGGCACCCGATCTTCATGTGCCTGTCCATCTGCTCCATCAACCGATGCAGCATCACTATACTCAACAGAGTGTTCTTCATGGTTTCCAGACATCTTGACTTTTCTTCCGCAGAGGGTAGAAGATATTGTAAGAAAACATAGACACTCATAAGAACAGACTCAACCTAGTCCTAAATCCCTGTAGACTCAGCGAGCCTAAAGCTCTGATACCAAAACTTGTGGCAACACATCCCATTATCACGCAGATAACGAGGTGTTACGCGAAAACGTGCGGAAATCACCATAACCACAGATTATGAAAACACGGGTTAATTAAAACTGGTTGCGAAAAACAGATAAACTGTGAAACTATTACTTTCCAGTCCTCATTCTGCAAGGAAACATGTCATATATATATATATATATATATATATATATATATATACACACGAGATCTGATACGTGTCTACAGCTTACAGAAACAGCTGCTCATCCATCACATGAGTTCACCACCTGTTCATATACATAAAGGCCCACATCCGGTCAATAGCAGGATATGCAAACGTCATCGATCGTTCATCATGAAACATCATCAAAGCACTGCCAAGGACCGGAGAGTACATGGATGACTCTAGACCCTACTACAAAACATCCAAAACAGCAGCATGTCCATTGCTTGCCTTCTACTGCTCCTCAAGCTGCTCGGCCGCAACACCACGACCACGACCATGCCTACCTAGACCACCTAAAAAGGGGTTAAACCAGCGGGGTGAGACAATTGAACAATTGTCCCAGCAGGAAACATAACTCCGCACCGCAACTACAGAACTTAAGCAAGATAAACTATAACAGCAGATAACTATTTATCAGATACAACATGAGTAGTTTATATAAAGCAACACTATTCTTACCAACAAGCTTACCAGCTGTTCAAAAGCATATAACCAGATATCTCTCAATGGAACATGGTTGACAAGACAAGATATATCGCTATGTAACATGATTATCAGAACAAAACATATTACCACATACATGATGGATATAGAAGTAACTACAGATATAACAGAATTAGCTACACAACCAAGGCCTCAACCAATGTTTCGCGTTTAACTTAAGCAGTAAATACTAATGGTTGTGTTACATATTAATATGCCCTGAGGATTTGAACCGTACCGTTCAAATCCAACCTTCGGTTACGAAACCCAAGTCGGTGCCATACAAGGTCAATGGAAGAGCCGGACTCCACAGCCTCCCACCTCGTGGTCAGTACACCAGTACAACACAAGCAGGACCGTAGTCACATGCTGAAGTGGTCTAAGCCACTGGGTCAGCTCCATAGGCTACCCTCACTCTAGCCCGCCTTGGTACAGGTCTCGGCGCTAGTTAAATTGAGCCACAGGCCTGTTCACTGTGCTCTGAGCCATGAACACATTCATGCTCTTTACATCACATATCCTGAGCCATGGGCCTGTTCACCATGCTCTTCATACGTATCTGAGTCTATAACCGAAGTTACACTCTTACCTCCTCATTTTCAGGCTAGGAGCAACCTACACATATTCAACAATATGCGCTTCCAGGCCAACCCGTAGGAGAACTTGTTTCACCATCACCAAGTCCTGACGATGATGGATCTATGGCCAGGGCAAACTACATGATATATTTTACTGTGATTAATTAGTATCTTTTAGATGGATTGCAAGATTCAACCAAGTAGTATAACATGCAAGATATAACGGAAAGTAAACAACATTATATTATTATTTAATCACATCAACCTGATCCATCACAAGGATCCAACATCACATGTTACCAATTGGCCTCTTGCCAACCATCCAGATCCATATCGAGGATCATCACATACCATGGGATCTCAATCCCTTATCATGTACTGTCAATGCCTCTCAAGGCTCACATCATCATCATGGAACTTAGCACATTATACATATCATCTCATTAACCCGAGTAATTACCAAGTGATGATACTCATCACATGTGTCTCATAGCCCTTTTTAAGGCTAATCATTACCTGCAGGGTTAGAGTACACAATAATCGTAGATTCAATCATAAGGAAGATGCTACCATCATGAAATGCCATTCAAGATACTCTATCTATCATTCTTACCCTATTTGGTAATCAAGTCACATTATTAACAAGCCATATACATGCTTACTCTTATCTCAAGATTATACAAGTAATCAAGGTGTCCAAACATACAGAACAAGTACTATTGTTACCATCACCATTATGTCACCATCCACTATCATCATTATTATCATTATTATCATTATGCAAGCTACTAGTGTAACCATCACCATTCTCATTTAACAATTAAGTACGAGGATTACTTCATGCATATCATTGCTATCATTATTGTCATCATTATTATGATCAACATCATTACTATCATTCCCATTTATGCAACTACCATTATCATCATTGTTACTATCATTAGCATTATTATTGTTTACAAGGTATCATAATCATTATTGTTATCACTTAACAAGACACCACCCTCATTTATTGGTGCATAGCTAATCACTTCCACATCACAAAGGACCGTTACTATATGATTACAAGACTCTCACCATAACTCTTATCAACCCTCACTAAGACCCATCAAGGCCTATCGGCCGACACACGCACCAACCCTATCGGCCATCACCACCCAAGGTTGTCGCCCAACAAGGCTATCGGCCATCTCAACCATATCGGCCAACTCCTCACTAGCTTGACCTATCGCCCAACACAAGAGCACTTCACCATGTCGCCCATCACAAGGTACCCATCTCGCCCAACACCAAGACAAGGGAGGGTCTCGCCCAACACAAGAACAAAGGGATTGCTTATCATAGGAACCATATCGCCCAAAATGGTTACCATGTTGGCCAACGCCCATGCTAAGTCAACCTATCGTCCAACCCTAATCACATATGCCATACATGGCCCTATCGTCCACCACATGGACAAGGAGATCACCCAACTCAAGGGCACCCACCATATCGTCCATCCCAAGGTACCCATGTCGCCCAACACCAACAGACCATCAAGCTCAACACAAGGACCATATCGTTCAATAAGGGTCGCTATATCGACCAACACTCACACCAGCTCACCCTGTCACCCAACACAAGGGCAAGGGTATCTCCCATCATCAAGGCAAGAGAGGATGTCACCCAACAAGGGTCATCTTCAACCTCCAACTTAAGGATACTCAAACCCTAGAAAGCAAGGTGCACAAAGGAACCCTAAACCCTAGAGGGGGATCGGCCACCAAAGGTACATAAGCAAGGTACAAAAGCAAAGAACTAAGCTAAACTACTAACATGCAACAAGATCATAGCTAGAGGTAAAGGAGTTATGGTTAGAAGCTATGCAACCCGCCTTAAGCTCCAAGCTCCAAGGCAGAAGATGCACTTCAAGCTCCAAGGGATGTCGTCCACCAAAGCTGCTCCAAGAGGGGGTATCGGCCACCACTGCAACTCCAGGAGAGTGTCTCGGCCGACACAAGCAAGAGAGGGAGGAGTTTCGTGCACTCAAGGTGGAGGGGAGACTAAAAGACCAAAGGAAGCTAAGGCAAGGGAAAGAGCTACCTATATAGAAGGGAAGGGAGGAGAAACCAAGGTAGATCCATGCTAAGTGTTGTCCATCCAAGGGACACTTGTCCTAGGGTTCAAGCCAACCCACTAGCACACCAAGAGACACTTGTCCAAGATATACACCAAGTGTCCACCAAACATGGTCAAGGTTGGACCAAGCAACATGAGCGACACAACTAGCAGCTCCTCTAGGCGACACACACTATTCCTTGGGCGACACAAGCTGGTCTTGGCCGACACAAGGCTCAAGCAATCCCAAGCAAAGCACCTCAAGGCTCACACAAGCTCAAGCAAGGCCCAAGAAACTCAAACAACAAGCCCAAGCCTTCCTCTCAACCCTAGAGGAAGCAAAGAGGGGAAAACGTCTCACAAGATGGCAAACTTGCACACAAAACCCTAAACTTGGGTTATTTGCAAGAAGCCCCTCGAACTCTCAACAAAGCACAACAAAACCCTAATCACCACTCAAAGGTGCTTAGCAAGAATCAAACCACCAAGGTTAAGCAAAACAAACAGGGTAAACCCTAAACGCAGGTCAGGGTCCTTACAATCTAACCCCTTTAAGGGATTTCGTCCCCAAAATCTGAAGAGAAAAGCGAGGGATACTTCCTCCTCATCTCTTCCTCAAGCTCCCACGTGGCTTCCTCAATGCCACGGCGCTGCCAAAGAACCTTCACAAGAGCCAGGTCCTTCCTCTTCAGCTTCTTGATCCTTCTGTCAAGGATCGCCACAGGACCTTCCTCGTAGGTCACATCTGTATCAAGCTCAACCTCAACTGGTTGTATCACTGTACCTGAATCCGGATGACTTTTCTTCAACATATTGACATGAAACACTGGATGCAACCTGTACAACTCTGGAGGCAACTCTAACTCATAATCTACCTTGCCAACACATGCTATGACTGGGTAAGGCCCCATATACCTAGGTGCCAACTTACCCTTCTGTCCAAACCTTAGCACACCTTTCCACGGCGAGACTTTAAGATACACTTTGTCTCCTACCTGGAATTCCAAGGGTCGTCGGTGATTATCTGCATAAGACTTATGCCTGTCCTGTGCCACTTTCAACTGTTGTTGTATCACCTTGATCTTTTCTGTCATCTGCTATACTAACTCAGGACCCAAAAGCTGATACTCACCTGATTCATACCAACACAAAGGAGATATGCACTTCCTTCCATACAAAGCCTCATAAGGAGCCATATCGATGCTCCGCTGATAACTATTGTTGTAGGCAAACTCTATCAAACTCAGATGTACATCCCAGTTGCCTAGAAACTGCAAAACACAAGCTCGAAGAAGATCTTCCAAAATCTGAATAGTCCTCTCATATTGTCCATCTGTCTGCGGGTGAAAAGTTGTACTAAACCTCAACTGCGTTCCCAACGCCTTGTGCAACTATTCCCAAAAATGACTCGTAAATTGAGGACCTCTGTCAGAAACTATTGTTGCTAGCACACCATGCAAACGTACTATCTCATCCACATATACTCGAGCTAGTTTCTAAGTTGTATACGTCGTCTTCACTGGTAGAAAATGGGCAGACTTAGTCAATCTGTCCACTATCACCCAAATGGAATCATGATTCCTAGTTGTCCGAGGTAGACCAACTACGAAATCCATGATTATATGATCCCATTTCCACTGTGGTATCGGCAACGGTTGCAACGTACCTGCCAGCTTCTGATGTTCAGCCTTCACTTACTGACACACCGCACATCTCACCACGAACTCGGCTACATCTCTTTTCAAACCGGGCCACCAATACAAGTCCTTTAGACTATGATACATCTTGGTGACACCTGGATGCATCGCATACATCGACGTATGTGCTTCCTCAAGCACCAACTTCCTCAGATTATCAACATCTGGAACCACCATCCTATCACGATAGCAAACTAGTCCATCCTCGGACTCATGAAACCCATCACGCTTGTTGCTGCCAAACTCTGATCTGATCAACTGTATCGCATCATCTATCTACTGTGCATTCTTGATCTGCTGTCTCAACGTAGGCTTAACTTGCATCTGTGCGAAAAGACCAGACAACAAAGAAACTTCTACCTGCACATTCATCTGCCGCAAAGAAACAAACATATCTCGCCTATGGCATACTAGAGAACTCAACTGTGTCTTCTTTGAAGAAAGAGAAGAAGACTTTCTGCTAAGCGCATCAGCAACCAAATTCGCCTTACCAGGATGATACTCGATAGTGCAGTCGTAATCATTAATCAACTCCATCCATCGTCGATGTCGCATGTTCAACTCTTGCTGTGTAAAGATGTACTTCAGATTCTTATGATCCGTAAAGATCTGACACACTTCCCCATACAGATAGTGTCTCCAAATCTTTAATGCATGAACCACTTCCGCCAACTCTAAGTCATGAGTCGGATAGTTCTCCTCATGCTTCTTGAGATGTCGCGAAGCAAAAAAACCACATGATCTTCCTGCATCAACACGCAACCTAAACCTTTCTTGGAAGCATCACAGAAAACAACATAGCCTTTCCCAGGCTCTGGCAAGATCAACACTAGAGCATTGGTCAGCTTCTCCTTCAGACTCTGGAAAGCCTGCTGACATCGATCATCCCAAACAAAAGGTACATCCTTCCTGGTCAACTTCGTCATTGGCAACACGATCGCACTGAAGTCTTTGATAAACCTCTGGTAGTATCCAGCCAAACCAAGGAAACTACGAACTTCTGTCGGAGTCTTCAGTTGTTCCCAATCCGCAACGGATTCCACCTTCTTCGGATCTACTTTGACGCCTTCAGCAGATATCACATGACCCAAGAAGGTCACTTCTTCCAACCAGAACTCGCACTTACTGAACTTGGCATACAACTGATGTTGACGAAGAAGAGTCAACGCTTGACGAAGATGTTGCTCATGCTCTAACCTATCTCGACTATAGATCAAGATGTCATCTACAAAGACTACAACAAACTGGTCTAAGAACGGATGGAACACTCTGTTCATCAGATCCATGAAAGCAGCAGGTGCATTGGTTAACCCAAACGGCATAACCACGAACTCGAAATGACCATACCTCGTCCTGAAAGCTGACTTTGGTATGTCATCTGCCTTTATCCTCAACTGATGATATCCAGACCGTAGATCGATCTTCGAAAACATTGTAGCACCACACAACTGATCGAACAGATCATCTATCCTCGGCAACGGGTACTTATTCTTGATCGTGACCTTGTTCAACTGTCGGTAATCTATACACAACCGCATCGAGCCATCCTTCTTCTTAACGAACAACACGGGAGCACCCCACGGCGACGTACTCAGTCGGATAAAACCATTCTCCAACAACTCTTACAACTGCTTCTTCAACTCTGCCATTTCTGCTGGAGCCATCCTATATGCTGACTGTGCAACTGGCTGTGTCCCTGTAACTAGATTGATCTCGAAATCAATCTCTCGGGGTGGAGGAACACCAGGAAACTCCTCAGGAAACACGTCTGCAAACTCTCGAACCACTGACACCTCCTCAAGACTAGGACCTTTCTCCTTGGTAACCACAACGGTATCCACCACATGAGCTAAGAACGCCTCACATCCTTGTCGTAACAACTTATCTGCCACAATAGCTGATACCAAGCATGTCGGAAGGATCTTCCTATCTCCCTGGAAGGTCCACTTCTCTCCAGCGACATCAAACACTGCCTGCTTGGAACCACAATCCTAGACAACCTTATACTTCTCTAAGATATCCATCCCAAGGATAACATCGAAACCATGCATATCAAGTGGTATAAGATCCACTTGGATACGGTGTCCCAAAAAAGACAAAACACAAGATGGACACTCTTCTCGAAGCAAAGAGGAACCATCAAGAGGGGTTTCTAACAACAAGCTATCCTTCTTACAACTAACAGGTAAACGACAGTTTTCAAGCATACTATAGGCGATAAAAGAGTGTGTAGCACCCGGGTCAACCAGAACAGATAAAAAGCAAGAAGAAGACATATCAGAATGAAATAACTCCATCTGACCTATCACCACTCGCGGGTTGACTATCGCCTCCGACTGATTCATGGCATAGAATCGAGCCGTTGCTTGCTGTCCACGACCTCTGCTCCCTTGAGCAGACGATCCAGCTTGAGACGCTTGACCGCGTCCTCGACCTCTGCTACCACTGGCATGTGGCCTCTCTGACCTCTGGAAACTCTGTCTCTGCTGCTGCGTCACTTCGACATCTCTATTCGGGCAACTAAGCCTGAAATGCCCGACTTGTCCACAAAGATGACATGACTTGTCCTCAAACCGTGGCCTAGCTGGCCCTGTTACTGCCACTGAAGCTGAACTGTGCGCCTTAGACGGTGAAGAAACATAACCTCTCCCTTTACTAGGAGACCACTGAGATGGTACAGCAGAACTTCTCATCACTGACGGTGCTGAGAACCTGGGCTTCTTAAAGCCACCAAACTTACGTCCTTGAAACTGAGCAGGTCTTTTTAGAGACATAGACTCTCTTTTCTCCCTTATTGTCCTCTCGATACATCGAACTGATTCCACGAACGTAGCGAACCGCTCCCGGTTCTCCAACGCAGACACCAGGGTTGTCAACTCAGCACTCAAACCCTTCTCGAAATGCCTGATCTGTTCCTCATCGGTTGCCACCATGTGAGGACAAAACCTCAACAGATCCATAAACTTGGCTTCGTACTCGGTGACGTTCATTGTTCCTTGCCTCAGATTCTCGAACTGACTCACCTTATCATCCAGGTACATCTTCAGAAAGTATCTGGTGACGAACTCACGTCGAAACACTTCCCAACAGATCACCTCACCAGGCCGCTTCTCTTCTTCGATGGTCCACCAGTGACCAGTACTACCCTTCAGAAGGTAGACAACATGCTTTACCTTGTCTGCTTCGGGGATGTCAAGGATCTGGAAAGCCTTCTCGAGACTTGTCAGCCACAGATCTGCATCTGCTGGATCAGCCGTTCCAGCATAATCTGAAGCTCCAACTCGGCGAAGCCGCTCGAAGGTCTTCCCAATACCCGATGCTTCTCCATGGGGAACCTGTACTCGCGGAGGAGGCACTGGTAATCGCTCAACCATGAGATTCATCGTAGCCATTAACTTCCCCATAAGCTGTTGGTAAGCAGGATGTTCAAGTATGGCTAGGTTAAATTGGGGGACCTCAGGCACCCGATCTTCATGTGCCTGTCCATCTGCTCCATCAACCGATACAGTATCACTATACTCAGCAGAGTGTTCTTCATGGTTTCCAGACATCTTGAGTTTTCTTCCTCTAAGGGCAGAAGATATTGTAAGAAAACCTGGACACTCATAAGAACAGACTCAACCTAGTCCTAAATCTCTGTAGACTCAGCGAACCTAAAGCTCTGATACCAAAACTTGTGGCAACACATCCCATTATCATGCAGATAACGAGGTGTTACGCGAAAACGTACGGAAATCACCATAACCACAGATTATGAAAACACGGGTTAATTAAAACCGGTTGCGAAAAATAGATAAACTGTGAAACTATTACTTTTCAGTCCTCATTCTGCAAGGAAACATGTCATATATATATATATATATATACACGAGATCTGATACGTGTCTACAACTTACAGAAACAGCTGCTCATCCATCACATGAGTTCACCACCTGTTCATATACATAAAGGTCCACATCCGGTCAACATCAGGATATGCAAACGTCATCGATCGTTCATCGTGAAACATCGTCAAAACACTACCAAGGACCTGAGAGTACAGGGATGACTCTAAACCCTACTACAAAACATCCAAAATAGCAGCATGTCCATTGCTTGCCTTCTACTGCTCCTCAAGCTGCTCGGCCGCAACACCACGACCATGACCACGCCTACCTCGACCACCTAAAAAGGGGTTAAACCAGCGGGGTGAGACAATTGAATAATTGTCCCAGCGGGAAACATAACTCCCCACCGCAACTATAGAACTTCAGTAAGATAAACTATAACAGCAGATAACTATTTATCAGATACAACATGAGTAGTTTATATAAAGCAACGCTATTCTTACCAACAAGCTTACCAGCTATTCAAAAGCATATAACCAGATATCTCTCAATGGAACATGATTGACAAGACAAGATATATCACTATGTAACATGATTATCAGAACAAAGCATATTACCACATACCTGATGGATATAGAAGTGACTACAGATATAACAGAATTAGCTACACAACCAAGGCCTCAGCCAATGTTTCGCGTTTAACTTAAACAGTAAATACTAACGGTTGTGTTACATATTATTATGCCCTGAGGATTTGAACCGTACCGTTCAAATCCAACCTTCGGTTATGAAACCCAAGTCGGTGCCATACAAGGTCAATGGAAGAGCCGAACTCCACGACCTCCCACCTTGTGGTCAGTACACCAGTACAACACAAGCAGGACCGTAGTTACATGCTGAAGTGGTCTAAGCCATAGGGTCAGCTCCATAGGCTACCCTCACTCTAGCCCGCCTTGGTACAGGTCTCGGCGCTAGTAAAATTGAGCCACGGGCCTGTTCACCGTGCTCTGAGCCATGAACACATTCATGCTCTTTACATCACATATCCTGAGCCATGGGCCTGTTCACCATGCTCTTCATACATATCTGAGTCTGTAACCAAAGTTACACTCTTACCTCCTCATTTTTAGGCTAGGAGCAACCTACACATATTCAACAATATGCGCTTCCAAGCTAACCCGTAGGAGAACCTGTTTCACCATCACCAAGTCCTGACGATGATGGATCTATGGCCAGGGCAAACTACATGATATATTTTACTATGATTAATTAGTATCTTTTAGATGGATTGCAGGATTCAACCAAGTAGTATAACATGCAAGATATAACAGAAAGTAAACAACATTATATTATTATTTAATCACATCAACCTGATCCATCACAAGGATCCAACATCACATGTTACCACTTGGCCTCTTGCCAACCATCCAGATCCATCTCGAGGATCATCACATACCATGGGATCTCAATCCCTTATCATGTACTATCAATGCCTCTCAAGGCTCGCATCATCATCATGGAACTTAGCACATTATACATATCATCTCATTAACCAGAGTAATTACCAAGTGATGATACTCATCACATGTGTCTCATAGCCCTTTTTAAGGCTAATCATTACCTGCAGGGTTAGAGTACACAATAATCGTAGATTCAATCATAAGGAAGATGCTACCATCATGAAATGCCATTCAAGATACTCTATCTATCATTCTTACCCTATTTGGTAATCAAGTCACATTATTAACAAGCCATAAACATGCTTACTCTTATCTCAAGATTATACAAGTAATCAAGGTGTCCAAACATACAGAACAAGTAATATTATTACCACCACCATTATGTCACCATCCACTATCATCATTATTATCATTATTATCATTATGCAAGCTACTAGTGTAACCATCACCATTCTCATTTAACAACTAAGTACGAGGATTACTTCATGCATATCATTGCTATCATTATTGTCATCGTTATTATGATCAACATCATTACTATCATTCCCATTTATGCAACTACCATTATCATCATTGTTACTATCATTAGCATTATTATTGTTTACAAGGTATCATAATCATTATTGTTATCACTTAACAAGACACCACCCTCGTTTATTGGTGCATAGCTAATCACTTCCACATCACAAAGGACCGTTACTATATGATTACAAGACTCTCACCATAACTCTTATCAACCCTCACTAAGACCCATCAAGGCCTATCGGCCGACACACACACCAACCCTATCGGCCATCACCACCCAAGGTTGTCGCCCAACAAGGCTATCGTCCATCTCAACCATATCGGCCAACTCCTCACTAGCTTGACCTATCGCCCAACACAAGAGCACTTCACCATGTCGCCCATCACAAGGTACCCATCTCGCCCAACACCAAGACAAGGGAGGGTCTCGCCCAACACAAGAACAAAGGGATTTCTTATCATAGGAACCATATCGCCCAACATGGTTACCATGTCGGCCAACGCCCATGCTAAGTCAACCTATCATCCACCCTAATCACATATGCCATACATGGCCCTATCATCCACCACATGGACAAGGAGATCACCCAACTCAAGGGCACCCACCATATCGTCCATCCCAAGGTACCCATGTCACCCAACACCAACAGACCATCAAGCTCAACACAAGAACAAGGGTTTTGCTCAACACAAGGACCATATCGTTCAACAAGGGTCACTATATCGACCAACACTCACACCAGCTCACCCTGTCACCCAACACAAGGGCAAGGGTATCGCCCATCATCAAGGCAAGAGAGGATGTCGCCCAACAAGGGTCATCTTCAACCTCCAACTTAAGGATACTCAAACCCTAGAAAGCAAGGTGCACAAAGGAACCCTAAACCCTAGAGGGGGATCAACCACCAAAGGTACATAAGCAAGGTACAAAAGCAAAGAACTAAGCTAAACTACTAACATGCAACAAGATCATAGCTAGAGGTAAAGGAGTTAGGGTTAGAAGCTATGCAGCCCGCCTTAAGCTCCAAGCTCCAAGGAAGAAGATGCACTTCAAGCTCCAAGGGATGTCGTCCACCAAAGCTGCTCCAAGAGGGGGTATCGGCCACCACTGCAACTCCAGGAGAGTGTCTCCACCGACACAAGCAAGAGAGGGAGGAGTGTCGTGCACTCAAGGTGGAGGGGAGACCAAAATATTAAAGGAAGCTAAGGCAAGGGAAAGAGCTACCTATATAGAAGGGAAGGGAGGAGAAACCAAGGTAGATCCATGCTAAGTGTCGTCCACCCAAGGGACACTTGTCCTAGGGTTCAAGCCAACACACTAGCACACCAAGAGACACTTGTCCAAGATATACACCAAGTGTCCACCAAACATGGTCAAGGTTGGACCAAGCAACATGAGAGACACAACTAGCAACTCTTGTGGGCGACACACACTATTCCTTGGGCGACACAAGCTGGTCTTGGCCGACACAAGGCTCAAGCAAGCCCAAGCAAAGCACCTCAAGGCCCACACAAGCTCAAGCAAGGCCCAAGAAACTCAAACAACAAGCCCAAGCCTTCCTCTCAACCCTAGAGGAAGCAAAGAGGGGAAAACATCTCACAAGATGGCAAACTTGCACACAAAACCCTAAACTTGGGTTATTTGCAAGCAGCCCCTCAAACTCTCAACAAAGCACAACAAAACCCTAATCACCACTCAAAGGTGCTTAGCAAGCATCAAACCACCAAGGTTAAGCAAAACAAACAGGGTAAACCCTAAATGCAGGTCAGGGTCCTTACATTCCTCCACGTCAAAACTGTGGCCTTCCATTGTGAAACCCTACCTAGAACCCATAAACACCTCATTTCTATGTTCTTTTGCTAGGGGTTTTCACCTCTAAAGTGGAGAAGGTACCTCTTGCTCGAGATATGAGCTTTGTTAGAGAAACCAACCTCTCTAAGCTTGGGAACCTTACTTATTGGACCTGTCCACCTTTCCTAGAGGTTATTTGGAGGCCTAGGTTTGGATCTAGGACTGACTTGGATTGTTCAGACTCTGAAGTTGAGGTATGATGTATCTCATATTCTTATATGTTGAGCAATTCACCTATGCTTATTCATTCTCTTTGTCATGTGGACATTAGCCTATACACAATGTCTTTTCTTTTGAAAACTATGGTTCACGTGAACTACCTTATTTGATATTGATCATGTAATCATGGATATTCTTTTGAACTCTTGTCTTATGCTTTGTTCATGATGGAACTTTAAAAGATGACATGTGATGTCTTTTTCCCACTTATGAGGTGGATGTATATGTTGGTCACTTATGTGGTGACTAGTCTATATATTCTAACTATACTTTCTACTTGCCTCTACATTTAGCATGCTATGTGATTCAGTAGCACTAGAGTAGTGTAATTGCATTGGGTTTTATGGCAGATGTGTTATTTCTTGCCGAGCAGATGTGACATTTTCTGCTCTTTTGGGATGGAAAGGAACCTCATATCCATGGCAAGATGTGTGATTCTTGGCCCATGTTTTATATATTTTGGAGATTGGAAGTGTTCCTTACTCTATCAGGTTTCAAGTTTATGAGACTTGGTCGGCCTTTGTGTTTATATTGTTCTAGGACTATGCTTATCTCACATGCATGCAAGTTGATGATGATTGTAGGAGTGTGTGCCCTACTTTCTTTACATGTGCTAGTA
Organism: Alisma plantago-aquatica; assembly: GCA_963693085.1. Lineage (NCBI taxonomy): Eukaryota > Viridiplantae > Streptophyta > Magnoliopsida > Alismatales > Alismataceae > Alisma > Alisma plantago-aquatica. Next base: position 322,992,271 of record OY856409.1, read on the forward strand.
TGGCACAACTTTATTGTTTTAATTATGGAAAGTATCTCTTTTGTTATTGAAAATCATTTCTATTGATACCCACTTGGGTTGTCCTTATCTTTTTCATGGGAAGCCTTTACACTTTGATGTCCTTTATTCCATATATTGCTCAATTTCCTATTTAGTATGCACATACCAGCCTTTACTGATGTCATCTATTTTCTCTTCTTGCTAGGGTATGCTTCCAACCCTAGGTGAAGGACTTAGATGATAAGGCATGAAGTTTTGGACTAGCTTAAGGAGTTAAAGCTTGGAGATAAAGTTGTTATAGTTTAGATTTCCCTCTACTAGATCCTTATGTTGAGTGATACATGTAAACCCTTTGTGGGAGATTATGACGTTCTTTTGTAACCTTGTGATAAATTGAATATAGTCAACATTTTTATTCCGCTGCTATACTTTGGTTGTTTTAAATACCATTTATTGAAGATTGAAAATTTTTCACCTATTCCAGCATACCTTTCAGTGTGTTTGGAATGGATGTTTTATTCTTCAAATTTTTAGTAAGGGTGTAATGACCCTGACCTGGGCTATGAGGTAACCCTATTTGTTTTGGATAAGTAAGTTGCTTAGAAATTTAATATAATCCTCTAAGGTGTTTTGTTATCATGTGACACACTTATGTTCCAAGTTTGGTCCTTATTGAATGTCGTTTGAGCAATATTCCTTTGTTTTGGACCAAAGTGCAATTTACCCAAGATGAGGGGTTATATTGCAATATGTTACATGTTGAACATGCATCAAGTGTTTTAGCATTATAATAAATAGAATGATGCTAAGTGGTGACTTGTGGAAAGCCTAAATACCAAGTTTGAACTTGTTTGAATAATGCTAGTACCTTGTGCACCAATTTTGGTACAAATTGTAATTTACCCAAAATGTAGGGTTGATATGCAAAACCTCTAGAGTGTTCCTACTTCCTCTATGTATCATTTAGAGGAGAGAGAATGAATTAGACACCATTTTTGAATCATTTATGAGTGGTAGTATTCTTGGTGATTAAAAGACCAAGAAAGGGGTTTAATGGAAACCCTAAATTGAGCTTGTATTGAGTGTATTGGGTTGTAGTGTTAAATGGGAGTCCCTATCGGCCAAGGAGCCAAAGAGGAGACCCCCATATCGTGTTGTTAACTCTTTGACTTTGCAAAAACTAGCTAAGCACCTCAATAAAGCAATGGATATCGACTTGCAACTTTCCTTGGGAAAGGTTGCATTGAATTGTAAATATAATAATGTGAGTGGAAGTGGCTTGTCCTAGAAGATAACCAAAGGGAGCGGACCATTATCCCTTGCATTATCCTCAAGTTTTTATTTTGCATGGCTAAACAAATATGTAAATGCATGCAAGTACATGTGTCAATCCATGCATGGCCATGTGGCACCTACTAGTAGTAAGGTGATGACACCTCTTACACTCTCTCCCGTGAACTTTAAGTATATATACCCTTCCTTTCACCTCTTAGTGAAATTTTTCGAATCCTACCACCTCCTTGCTCTTAGATATTGTGCTTAGAGTCTTTGTATGGTGCATAGGTGAAGTGTTATTGTGCATAGGGCCTTGGGTATCGGCCATAGAAAGTGATATCGGCCATAGCGTGTTGATATCGGCCATAGCAAGTTGATATCGGCCAAATGAAGTGATATTGACCACAAGTGAAAGGGATATCGGCCACAAGTGAGGACATATCGTTCATGAGTAGTGAGGTATCATGCAATATTCTAATGAGAAAGAAGGATCTCAAATCTTAACCCTAAGGTAAGGCCATGATCATCTTCAACCTTGGATTGAAGCATGGATCTAGGGTTATGATCTTCTTTTCTTTTCTTCTTCACCAAGTTCTTAACTATGGTGATCCCTTGTATATGAAGGAGTTGTGAACGAGCCTTGGACTTTTTATAAGTCATATTAAACCTTAGGAACATGAATCTTTGGAGCTTAGAGCTTTGAAGTTGTTCTTGAGGCGGGTCATATAACTTGAACCCAAACATGTTATTATTCACCATCTTTCTTGCTATATTTGATGATCTACTTTCAATTCCAAGATTTTCTTGAATACTTGATATATCCATGAGTTCTAGTAGTTTCTTAGACATGTTATACATGTACTAGAACAAGTAGAACGAATATCTAGAGCTTGAAGATGATGGTATCACCTTACAAAGTGATATCGGGTTCAAGCACACAAGCAAGCACCTCTAACTCGATATGGTGATGTACATACACCAATAAAATGATATGGATATGAGTTTATACTTCCTTGCACGACATGGTAATGTAGTATACACCTCTTGGACGATATGAGGTCAAGCATACACCTCTTTGCCCGATATGGTGTGAAGCACACACACACCTCTTTGCCCAATATGGTGTGAACCACACACACACCTCTTTGCCCGATATGGTGTGAAGCACACATACACCTCTAAGGTGATATGGTAAGCACACATACACCTATAAGGTGACATGGTAAGCAAACATACACCTCTAAAGTGATATGGCGAGCAAGCACACACCTCTTACCTGATATGGTAAGCAAGCATACACCTCTTAATCGATATGGTAAGCAAGCATACACCTCTTACCCAATATGGTAAGCACACATACACCTCTAAGGTGATATGGTAAGCAAGCATACACCTCTAAACCGATATTGGGTTAAGCATACACCTCTTGGACGGTATTGTGTTGAGCACACATCTCTAAAATGATATGGTGGGTAACCCAATACACTAGATGACAAAATGGTAAGGTGGTTAATACCTTAGAACATGTGATGGCCAATACATTAAAGTAGGATGTGGCCAATATCTTCAAGTGAGGTGAGGATGTTACACCCATGTATGGTGAAGGTGATACACCATATGATTGGTAAGGTTGATACCTTGATGATTAAGGGTGTGAGGGATATGATGATGCCTAGCTCGATATACACCTAACCCAATACATGTGTTCAACTTGACATACATGATTCAACCCGATACAACTTGTAAAGGTGAGGGCAAAGCACTCTTAGGAGTGATGAGTATAACACCAAGTAATGGTGTAGCTAATACCTTGATAGGTGAAACACCTAAAGTGGTTTATAATGGTCAACCCTATATCAATAATGCCTTAAACTGAGATGAGTCCATATCACTTGATGATAGTTGGGTAATTCAAGTGTGTGACTTATGGCCAATACACTACATGATAAATGTGATGAGTTAGTGCATGAAGTATTAGGACGGGAAATATCCTAATACAAGGTAAGTTGATGAACTTAAGTAAGATAAAAGTGATGAGGGAAGTGATACATCAAGGCATGATAAATATTATATCCAACATCTCAAGGTTGGTACACCTTAATGCACCTCAAATCCAACATACTTGGATGAGTAACACTTGAAGTGTGTCATGTCAATTGTTACATTAAGATGTAATGAGTTTAATGCACTTTGATAAGTGTAGGCTAGCATACCTTGAGAGAGGGTTAAGCCAAGATAATAAAGTATGATGTAATCAATATCCTAGTAAGGAGGAGAAATATGGAAATGCATGCAAGTACATGTGTCAATCCATGCATGGCCATGTGGCACCTACTAGTAGTAAGGTGATGACACCTCTTACACTCTATCCCATGAACCTCAAGTATATATACCCTTCCTTTCACCCCTTAGTGAAATTTTTCGAATCCTACCACCTCCTTGCTCTTAGATATTATGCATAGAGTATTGGTATCATGCATAGGTGAAGTGGTATCGTGAATAGGGCCTTGGGTATCGGCCATAGCAAGTTGATATCGGCCAAATTAAGTGATATTGACCACAAGTGAAAGGGATATCGGCCACAAGTTAGGGCATATCGTGCATGAGTAGTGAGGTATCGTGCAAGATGCTAAGGAGAAATAAGGAGATCAAATCTTGACCCTAAGGTAAGGCCATGATCATCTTCAACCTTGGATTGAAGCATGGATCCATGGTTATGATATTCCTTTCTTTTCTTCTTCACCGAGTTCTTAACTATGGTGATTCCTTGTATATAAAGGAGTTGTGAACGAGCCTTGGACTTTTTATAAGTCATCTTCAACCTTGGGAACGTGAATATTTGGATCTTGGAGCTTTGAAGTTGTTCTTGAGGCGGGTTATATAACTTGAATCCAAACATGTTATTATTCACCATCTTTCTTGCTATATTTGATGATCTACTTTCAATTCTGAAATTTTCTTGAATACTTGATATATCCATGAGTTCTAGTAGTTTCTTAGACCTGTTATCCATGTACTAGAACAAGTAGAATGAATATCTAGAGCTTGAAGATGATGGTATCACCTTACAAAGTGATATTGGGCTCAAGCACACAAGCAAGCACCTCTAACCCGATATGGTGATGTACGTGCACCACTAAAATGATTTGGATATGAGTTTATATTTCCTTGCACGATATGGTAATGTAGTATACACCACTTGGACGATATGAGGTCAAACATACACCTCTTTGCCTGATATGGTGTGAAGCACACAGACACCTCTTTGCTCGATATGGTGTGAAGAACACACACACCTCTTTGCCCGATATGGTGTGAAGCACACATACACCTCTAAGGTGATATGATAAGCACACGTACACCTCTAAGGTGATATGGTAAGCACACATACACCTCTAAAGTGATATGGCAAGCAAGCACACACCTCTTACCCGATATGGTAAGCAAGCATACACCTCTTACCCGATATGGTAAGCAAGCATACACCTCTTACCCGATATGGTAAGCACACATACACCTCTAAGGTGATATGGTAAGCAAGCATACACCTCTAAACTGATATTGGGTTAAGTATACACCTCTTGGATGGTATGGTGTTGAGCACACATCTCTAAAATGATATGGTGGGTAACCCTATACACTAGATGACAAAAGTGGTAAGGTGGTTAATACCCTAGAACATGTGATGGCCAATACATTAAAGTAGGATGTGTCCAATATCTTCAAGTGAGGTGAGGATGTTACACACATGTATGGTGAAGGTGATACACTATATGATTGGTAAGGTTGATACCTTGATGAGTAAGGGTATGAGGGATATGATGATGCCTAGCTCGATATACACCTAACCCAATACATGTGTTCAACTTGACATACATGATTCAACCTGATACACCTTGTAAAGGTGAGGGCAAAACACTCTTAGGAGTGATGAGTATAACACCAAGTAATGGTGTAGCTAATACCTTGATAGGTGAAACACCTAAAGTGGTTGATAATGGTCAACCCTATATCAATAATGCCTTAAACCGAGATGAGTCCACATCACTTGATGATAGTTGGGTAATTTAAGTGTGTGACTTATGGCCAATACACTGCATGATAAATGTGATGAGTTAGTGCATGAAGTATTAGGATGGGAAATACTCTAATACAAGGTAATTTGATGAACTTAAGTAAGATAAAAGTGATGAGGGAAGTGATACATCAAGGCATGATAAATATTATATCCAACACCTCAAGGTTGATACACCTTAATGCACCTCAAATCCAACATACTTGGATGAGTAACACTTGTAGTGTGTCATGTCAATTGTTACATTAATATGTAATGAGTTTAATGCACTTTGATAAGTGTAGGCTAACATACCTTGAGAGAGGGTTAAGCCAAGATAATAAAGTATGATGTAATCAATATCCTAGTAAGGACGAGAGAGAAACTCATACTTTGTGTTGATAATCATTTAATGATAAATGATGAGAATAAATAAGTATGATTGAATACTTATGATATCAATGTATGCTCCTAGATGTGTGGAGCAATGAATTAGGGTTTGCATTGATAATATGAATTTGAAACCCTATTCTGCTATAAAGGGAAACCCTAACCCTAATAATGGGCCTTGTAAGTCAAGTGAATAATTGTTACCTAGTGAGAGGTGACAAGATGTTTAATGGTCTTGTGAGCCATGTGAATAGTTGTTGCCTAATGATAGGTGATAAGATGTTTAATGGCCATGTGAGCCATGTGAATAGTTGTTGCCTAATGAGAGGTGACAAGATGTTTAATGGCCTTGTGAGCCATGTGAATAGTTGTTGCCTAGTGAGACGTGACAAGATGTTTAATGGCCTTGTGAGCCATGTGAATAGTTGTTGCCTAGTGAGAGGTGACAAGATGTTGATCAAGAGATTGATGTCCCATAATGAAAGTGAAAGAGAAACATAAAGGTATATCAACTACTATGGAATCCTTAGTTATATGGCCATGATCTCATAGGATTGGTATAATCCAATACTTGGTTGTACTCTCAAAGTGATCTCACAGGATTGGAGCAATCCAATACATGGCTGTAATATCACATGATTGTCATAGTCCAATACCTGGCTGTGATCTCACAAGATTGGTACAATCCAATAACTGGTTGAACTCACACATGATTGGGATAACCCAATACTTGGCTGAACTCTCATAGGATTGGGATAACCGAATAACTGGCTGAACTCTCATAGGATTGGGATAACCCAATACCTGGCTATGATCTCACATGATTGGCATAATCCAATACCTTGCTGTAATATCACAGTATTTGTATAATCCAATACATGGCTGTAATATCACAGGATTGGCATAGTCCAATACTTGGCTGTGATCTCACAAGATTGGTACAACCCAATACCTGGTTGAACTCTCAAAGGATTGGGATAACCTAATACCTGGCTAAACTATCACAGGATTGGGATAACCCAATACCTGGCTATGATCTTACAGGATTGGTACAATCCAATACCCGACTGTAATATCACATGATTGGTACAATCCAATACCCAGTTGTAATATCACAAGATTAGTACAATCTAATACCTGGCTGTAATATCACAGGATTGGTACAATCCAATGCCTGGTTATAATATCACATGATTGGTACAATCAAATACCTGGCTGTAATATCATAGGATTGGTACAATCCAATACCTTGTTGTAATATCACAAGATTGGTATAATCTAATACTTAGTTTTACTCTTATAAGATTGGTATAAAGTTGGAACATGATGATATTATTACAGGATAAGCTTGAGATGTTGGTATAATATGATGGGTAAATGATACACATGTTCTTCATATTCCGTATAAATTGAATAGATGATTTCCTTCTCTACCATAGACAATTGCAATGCTTTGAAAGATGAGAATGTTCTAATCTGCTTATCAGTAGTGATTAACCTTGCTTATTAATATAAAAGAACCTCTGCTCAGTTTTATACTGTTTACCTGTGATAATAATATTGTTGGTGGAGAGTTATATCTCTCGCTGGGACAATTGTCTCATCCCGTGAGATCCACAATTTTTAGGTGTACGTGCACGAGGAGGTAGAGATCGTTCTGTAGAGGAAGGACAATAGCAGCAGGGACAACATTAATAGCTCACGTTGAGTATACTGTCTGTTGCGTCTTGTAGATAGAAGTCATATGTGTCATCTCTGTACTCTCAGGTCCTTGGATTTAGTGCGTGACAGTTTTATGAACAAACTGAGATTTTGGCTTGTATGCCCCGAGGTTTTATGTTGCTTCAGTACATGTTTTGACAAAGCAACTGTTATATGTTAACCTCGAGATAAGATGGTACAGTGTATGTACAATGTGAACCCTGATGTATATAAAGTTTTGGTTCTTTCATTAAGAGTTTTACAGGAAATGGATTTCTTTACAAAAATGGTTTTAATTTTTAGTGATTTTTGGTAATCCGTTGTTTATGGTTATTCCACATTATTAGTGACAATTTAGCTATCTAGTTTGGTGGCAGTCGTTATAAGGGGGTGTTCCCACCTCTTTACAGCATATTGTAACATCCCAGGATTTGAGGTCTCAGATAAAATGATCTTATAAGGAATGATTGGACTACCCATATCACCAAGGTGCACCTCCTTTTCCGGGAGCCCATCACTAAAGAACTCCATAAGTAAGTGTGCTCAGCTTGGAGTAGTACTAGGATGGGTGACCAGTCGGGAAGTTGACCCTGGCTTGCGTGTGAGTGAGGAATAAGTGTGCAGTTAAGGCTAGTGGTGGTCTGTGGGGCCAGTTGTCATTCTTGAAACTCTACTAGAGCCTAGGGCAGTGGGCCCGAGTGTTACATTTTGTTTGATAATGATTATGTTCTATTTTTTATCTCATTTCCCATAACTTGCTTTGTGATTTGTGCTTGAAATCACCTAGGATTCCACAAAAATTACTTATCTATGGTTAATTTGAGAATTGCTCATAGATCCAATTAGTGGATCCCTAGATAGCTATTCACCTTCCTACATGCTAATCAATTCTCCTACACCTAGGTGAGAGATTGAAGTAGCTAGTTTGGAAGCATTCAGTGTAATTGGCTTGGAGCTTCCTAAATGCAAGATGGCAGGTGATGTAAGGCCCAAAAACTCATTCCCACCTTCCATTACTACCCTTGGCCCCCAATTTCCCCTAGGAGTTTCTATCCTAGAAACCTAGAGTTGATTAGATCCTGATAGAATTCCACCCAAAACCTAATCGAAGTGAGCCTCGCAAGGGTGGACAGGAGGTGAAAGGGACAAGTTCCCCTATACACACCCCTCCTCGTCCATGGCCAATTAGCAGTTTAGGGCAATTTATCAACATACATATTGATGTTTGGCTTGGTAATCTACATGAAAGAGTAATGCTCACATTTTATCACCCCCAATTGAATTGACAAGTATATTCCCCCAAATAGCCCACACTTCCCAGAATTGTCTATAACCCTAATTTTTATCATCGTTTAGCTAGTCTTTACTTGTTTAGCTCTTTACTTGCTTAATTAGACCATTGCCTCACTCTTGCCTTATTTGTCTAGTTTAGACATTTAATTTCCTTATAGTCCTAATTCCTAGTTTAGTGTAGTGTTATCTCTTACTTTGCCCGCCTTGGTGTAATTTTCTCCTTTCATTGATTACTTTCTTTCATTGCCCATTAGAACTTAATTGTCTAGGGTTAATATAGGTTTTGGTTGCTTGTTTCTTTTAGTTGCTTGTTTAAACAATATAGTGTAATCAAACAACCCCCAATCAAACCCTTGAACTTTAAACTCCGCATTAGAAACCTAGCCAAAACTAACTCATCTCTAGTGTCCCCATCTTGGATTTGATTCCTAACTTGCCACTTCCCTATATTATAATACGACCCCATGTGCTTGCGACTAAGTGTGTAAGTCTATCTGAGCAAGCCTAATAGATCTTGATAAATTTTGAAAGATCTTGAGTGTGTTCTACCTCTGGGTGCATCTAATCAAGACTCAATTGATTAGGTGTAAGCCTGAAGTTAGTGTAAACACACCAAGCTTTCTAGCATCATTGTCAGGGATAGAAAGCGCCAAAGCTCCCTAGTGGTAGTGGCTTGACACTCCACTGTCTTTTGCCAATTTACTTAGTTGTGTGGAAAAATGCACCAAGCTTTCCATTGCAAATGACATGAATGTATATTCATTCAAGTAGTTGAGAAAAAGTCAAAGACTATGCACGATGAAATTGCACATTTTGCATTTTCTATGGGTATTACCCCAAGAGACAATATGGAAAATTTATCAAATTCCTTTAAATGAAATGCATCCATATGTCACATGTATGCAACTTCATCTTGAGGATAAGCAAACTGTGATGTTCCATGAAGACCAAAAAAATTTCATCCATAGTACAAGATGATAATTTATCAAGAGCACAATATTTTAGGAAAAATTGCTTTGACGATTAAACATGAGGGCTTGAGCATAGGTATGGGATAAAAAAATCAAAACGTTTGAATAGAAGAAAGCAAGGGAAGTCTATTGGAAGCCTTTTTTTTTTACAAAACCTATTGAGATGAACAATACTACCTCGGTAGTTTACTAAACCATGTAAGAGGTGCTAAATGTTTTGGTCATTTGAGGAATGTGAATGGAACTCAATACAATACATTCCAAGAGGCAATTGAAAACTTTGGTTTATTACAAATGGATGCCAACATTAAAGAATGTCTTGAAGAAGCTATCATGTTTCAAATGACTTTAGGTTGTTGAAAATTATTGGGACGACCGCTATCAAACTGATAGCCAAATCATCACAGTAATTACGCGGAATAATCATTAGCAACAGATTAATGAAAATCACTGAAAATTAAAACCATTTTGCAAAGAGATCCATTGCTAGGAAACTCTTAAAGAAAGAACCAAAGCAATATATACATCATAGTTCACATTGTGCATACATTGTACCATCTCATCTCGAGGATATCATATACCAGTTATTTTGCCCAAACATATACATAAGCAACATGAAACCTCGAGGCATACAATCCAAAATCTCATATCGTTTATAAAACCATTACGTACTAACTCCTAAGGACCTGAGAGTACAGAGACGACATATAGGACTTCTATCTACAAGACACGACATACAACACACTCAACCTGAGTTGTTACTGATGTCCTTGTTGTTGTTGTCCTCCCTCTGCAGTACGATCTTTACCTCCTTGTCCACGTCTACCTAAAAATGTTGGGGCCAACGGGGTGAGACAAAAGTCCCAACGAGAGATATAAGTATATGCCAACAACATTATTATCATAGGTAATCAGTATAAAACTGAGCAGATGATCTTTTATATTAATAATCAAGATTAATCATTGTTTATAAGCAGAACAAAGCAATATCATCTTTTAAAGCAATGCATCTATCTATGATAGAGCAATAAATCATCTATTCACTTTATAAGGAATACAAAGAACACATATAACATCTATCCATTTAAGATGTATAAAAGTAGTGTAACATCAACCAATATTTCCATATTCAATCCTTAAGCAAATACACTACACAGTTGATTACATATTTACAATCACACTTATGCCTTGAGGAGATGAGGCATATCACTCATGCTCCAACCGACCACAGCTACGTAAAGCATCAGTACCATGCAAGGTCAAAGGAAGAGCCAGCTTCCTAGACCTCACCTGTCTCGATCAGTACGAGACCACTGGCAGTGGCATCACGTGTCAAACTACAATTAGCTTAACAAGGTATAGTGGTATCTTCGCTATAGAGTTACAACTGCAACATGCACTCTCTTCAGGGAGATAACTTAACAACCCCGATATATTAATATTGAGTCATGGCATATAGCCATACTCTTATGATGAAGGGAGAGATCACACATCAATCCCTATTTGGACGTAAGGATATTTTCGCCCATTACCCCCATATTCAAAAATATGCTCTCTAAGTTAAACTCGTTTCACCATTCAGCGAATTCTGATACTAAATGGATCTATGGCCGGGGCAACTACATGATAAGGTTCCACTTGATTAATTAGATGCATTACAATATCTTTTAGCATCAACCAAGTTAGAAGCATGAATTATAACAGATACTACAAAGAAAGGTGTAATACATTTATCAAGTACTTTCATAACACATTGAATGCATAACACTCATGATCTCAGTCCATTATCACATTACTGGGAATTCTCATCCCTTAACATTATCATCATCGAGATTGCTAGATCTGAGTATTTAAACCCTTAGTTCATCATTGAACATTATCACATCTTATCAGGCAACTATTACCTCTAGGTCCTTAGACTCATGTATTCATCATACTTCTTGCACAAGTATTTCACATGGCTCACAAGGCCCAGTTAATCTGTATCATATGAAACATCATAGCTCATACCTGGCTATGCTCATCATCTCACAATACCTGCATGGTTAGTATTTCATGATAAAAATAATATCAAGTAAATATCATCACCATGCAATACAAGGGAAATACAACCTTCCCATTATTAGGGTCAGGGTTTCCCTTTTTAGCCGATTTAGGGTTTCAAGTTCATATTATCAAGAATCAAAACCCTAATTCATAGCTCCACACATATTAGGGGCATACATTGATATCATAAGTATACAATCAAACTTGTTTATTCTCATCATTTATCATTAAATGATTATCCCACAAAGTATGAGTTTCTCTCTCATCCTCACTAGGATATTGATTACATCATACTTTATTAAGTTGGCTCAACCCTTTTCTCAAGGCACATTAGCCTACATTTATAAAAATGCATTAAACTCTTTACATCTTAATGTATGATTTGACATAACACACTTCATGTGTTACTTAATCAAGTATATCGGATTTGAGGTGCTTACCTCCATATTGGTTTTGATGTGCTTCCACCATATCGGGTTAGAGGTGTATGCTTACTACCATATCGTCCAAGAGGTGTGTACTTACCACCATATCATCCAAGAGGTGTGTGCTTATCACCATATCATCCAAGAGGTGTGTGCTTATCACCACATCATCCAAGAAGTATATGCTTATCACCACATCGTCCAAGAGGTGTGTGCTTACCCCCACATCATCCAAGAGGTGTGTGCTTATCACCATATCATCCAAGAGGTGTGTGCTTATTACCATATCATACAAGAGGTGTGTGCTTACCACCATATCGTCTAAGAGGAGTGTGCTTACCACCATATTATCCAAGAGGTGTGTGTGTGTCACTTAAATTGGGTTATTCAAGTGTAGGGTTTTGCCTATCGGGTTAGACCCTTATGCTCATACCTTTTCAAACCTTCAAAGTATCAACCTACCATGTGTTGAATGACATCCTAGACAATTGGTTAGTCATTTTTCAACCAATCCAAATGTAAAAAATGATAGGGGTGTGGGGTTCCAAGGTATAACGGATTCATATTACCATATTGGGTTTCATTACCATATCGGGTTAGAGGTGCTTCAACCTGGTATTGGTTTGTGCCATGATGACGTCATCATCATCAAGCTCTAGACTTTCGTCCCTTACCATTCTAGTCCATGGACAAAAGTCCTATGCAACTATTAGAACTCATAGAATCATCAATCATTCAAGAAAAATCGAAATTGAAAGTAGATCAACAAGTATAGCAAGATTGAAGGTGAATAATAACATGACTGGATTCAAGTTATATAACCGCCTCAAGAACAACTTCAAAGCTCCAAGCTCTAAAGCTTCACGTTCCCAAGGTTGAAGATGAACTTATCAAAGATCCAAGACTTGTTCACAACTCCTCTATATGCAAAGAATCACCATAGATAAGAACTTGGCGAAGAAGAAAAGAAAGGAAGAATCACAACCCAAGATTCATGCTTCAACCAAGGTTGAAGATGACCATGGCTTCACCTTAAGCTTAAGGATCAAGCTCCTCCTTGCTCCTCAACTACTATGCATGATATATAAGAGAAAGAGAGTTCTAATATTCGAAATGTTTCACTAGGAGGTGAAAGGAATGGTATATATAATTGAGGCTCATGAGAGAGAGTGTATAAGAGGTGTCATCACCTTATACTACTAGGTGACACATGTCCATGCATGGGTTAACACGTATCCATTCATGCACACATATTTATATTGACATGAAAAACTCTTGGGGATTATCTAGGGATAAGATTTCAGCCATTAGTTATCTTGTTGAACAAGATATTTCAACCCAACATCACTTTATTCACAATCTGATACAATTTTTCCAAAGAAAGTTGTAAACCGACATCCATCACCTTATTGAGGTGCTTAACTCATCATGGCCTTTGCCAAGAGTTGAAAAAATGATATGGGACCTCCTCTATGTCTTCTTGATCGATAGGCACTCCCATATAAGCTCTACAACTCAATACAACTCATTTTAGGGTTTCAACTATACAACTCTTCTTGGTCTTTTCATCACCAAGAATACCATCACTCTATGATTCAAACATGGCGCCTCTTTATTTCTCTCTCCTATAGATGATGCTAAGAGAGAGTAGGGACACTCTAGAGGTGGTAATTTGCATATCAACCCTACATTTTGGGTAAATTGCAATTTGCACCAAAATTTGTACACAAGGCACATACATTATTCAAACAAGCTCCAACTTGGAACTTAGGCTTTCCAAAAGCCACCCCTTAGCATCATTCTCTCGCTTATTATGCTAAAGCAATTAATGCACGTTCAAAATGTGACATGTTACAATATAACCCCCCCCCATCTTGGGTAAATTGCAATTTACACCCAAACTATCATATAATGCATAAACAATTTGCAAATAAACTCAAACTTGAAAATTAAACTCTCCTTGAGTCTTAATTACTTTTAAAAAGTTTAAAACAAGTTTATAAATATCTTACTTAAGCAAAACTTCCAGGGTTATGGCATAACCCAAGTTAGGGATGTTACAATTATATCCAATAATAATGCTCTATTGTGCATCAATCAACCATACAACTATTTGGGTAGAAATCAAGAAACAAATTAATGAGTGAAGGCTTTTATGATGCACATAAAAAAATTAGGGAGTGCTTATAACTGTGCTCTGAAGAACGTCAATACTTGCCTAGAATCTATGGGAAAAATCTTATCAAATTTTAGCTCACTATCTATCATTCAAAATGAGCATGAAAAGTTATACAAAGAAGTATAAGAGGAACTGCAAATTCTTGTGTCTTATGATGAAATTTGCACAATTTCACAATTGAACCATGATCAATTTTTTATTATAAAATCATTATGGATTGAGTAAATAATGGGAAATAAGGAGAACTTTTTATAGACGGTTCAGGAGGACATGAAAAAACTTAATTATATCGTGCTTAGGTTGCTAATATAAGATTAAGTGGTCACATAACACTAGCAACTGTATTGTTTGGATGGCAACATCTTTGCTACCTTGTGGAAGAACTGCACACTCAATGTGTAAAATACCTATGAATGCTGAAGAACAAAAGATATACAATAACTAAACTAGAGTAGTTTGGGAGAGCTCATTCGGAGAATTGAACCTACTATTTAGGGTGAAGTATGTATGGCAAAAAGAAAGCAATTGAGCCATTAGATCTATTACTACAAGATATTACAAGCAACACCATGCTTTTTGTAGGATTTGTTTTGGTGTGTTTGGAGGTGATTTTAGACAAATTCTTCTTGTTGTGCCATGAGGAGGGAAAGAGAAAACAATTGTAGAAAGTTTTGTAAATATGAAGTTATTGAAACATGTTGAAAAATTTGCAACTAAATACAAATATGAGAGCTCTATCAAATTCTTCTTCTGGTGCACATTTAGTTTTGGTTGGAAATAGTACATTGCAAACTATAGTCGATGATCAAGTGTGAAATCCTCCATGCATGGCGATCCCTTTAACTAATAAAGTAACATCTTGAAGTGAACTTATACCTGTATTTTTTCCCAATCTTACTGGCTGACTGAGATAGCATGTATTCCCTTACAGATCATGCGATTCTAACTACGAAACATGAGTTTGTTGATGAAATAAACGAGCTTTTAATTGAGGATCCCCTTGGAGACAAGAAAAAATACTTCAAATTTGATTCAACTATCAACAACACAAATCAATTTCAAGAAGAAGGAATTTTAGATTCATTGACACCTGCGGTCACCCACCATGCAAGTCGATACTTAAATAAAATTGCACTATTATGCTACTTTAAAAAATTAATCCATTTTTAGGTCTTTGTAATGACACATGAATTATTTGTAAAAGCCGCAGTAAAAACATTATTGATGTCGAAATAGCAGTGGGACACAATGAAAGAAAAATAATGGTTATCCCAAGAATTCAAGGAAAAGTAGTGGTTATCCCCAAAATTCATTAACTGCTTAAGATCATTAGAAGATTCCATTTATCTTTGAAAGGGTAAAATTTCCAGTATAGTTATGTTTGCGATGACAATCAACAAAGCATAAGGACAAACTCTAAACACAGTTGGGATATATATACCTGATCCAAATTTTATCACAGTCAACCATATGTAGCTTTTTCAAGGGAGAAATGACCTTAAGATCTTAATGTTTTCATCCAGCAAACTTCAATGCAAAACAAACATATCACTTCAACTAGAATCAAACTCTATAATTAAGTTATGTATATCACATGAATATTTCTTTCATCAATGTTTCACTAACTTTTGATATATGATCTAATGCAGTGTCTACAAATGAAAAGAGCTCACATGTTTCTATATGAAATCAATGAAAACATTATATTCTAGAAAGTTAAGGGTAATGACCTTGACACATGTTATGCATGATGAAATAAATTGTTATGTTCCAAGTTATGAATATGTATACGACGTAAATAGAACTACAATATCAAGAATGAGAGTGCGATAATTAGGGCCTGTTTGGTAGGGTGTTTCTTGTACTCAATGAGTTTAAACACCGTGTTTTTATCTTTAATTTTGTTTGGTATGGCCTGATGCAGTTACAGTTCATTGTTTTAGAACCCCATCCGACTGCACACTTGGGCTGCAACTCCCGAAATATGTACCGCGCTCAAATCGCGTGTGGTCGCATGCGGATCGGAGTGAAGCATATGTGGGTCCCTGTAGCGCGTTGTCTCTCCAGCTATCGAACGAATCCTGACCGGTTCGTCGCAGGACAGTTGCCTACTAGCCGATTTTCACGGTTGCTGTTTGACTGCCTCAAGCCGGTACCCACCGAAGAGCATGAGCATGATGCCGGTAACAGGTGAAGACACGAGAAATTGTCGCGCCATCATTTTTCACTCACCAAACAGTTCGTTTGTACTCAATGAATCTGTATTGCGTTGTACCAAATACATCTTGCGTGGTGCAAAAGGCTTGATTACATTTGACTTGTTTTAGAAATCTCAGAACTACACTTTACTACATCGTACCAAATTAGCCCTTAGTTAATATGTTATTATGTTATCGCCATAATTCAATAATAACTCACGTGCTTAGCATTAGCATATGGCTTTTACGGTCATATTAGTATAATGTATATATAATATATATACTATATAAAGTGATGAACTATAAGGCGACATTTCGGATAAGCTGTCACATCCTTCCACGTGCCATGTACTTGCTCAGCGGTGCCATTATCCTGAGGGAAAAGGGTTAACGGTGCAGATCTCCCATCCTGGACTCGATGTCTCCGTTCGCGGATCACAACCAGCGACTAGAATTAGACCAAACAACCCTTCGTTGCTGTCCCTGTTCAGCGTTATTAGTGGTCGCTCAAAAGCGACGCACCAGGGAGTTTCTTGTCCCGCTAATAAATAATCGGGATGAGGAGATACACGTCATTTCGCGTGACAAGGATTAGGTTCGTGCTATATTGTACCCATTCGTGGTAGGCGGCTAGGGTTCTTCTCCCACCACCATTCAACCTGTCGCGGTTGCTCTCTCTGCCGCTACACAAAAACCCTAGGATTCATCCAGGTCGGTAGATGCTTTCATGAGTATGGAAGAAACGGGTAGTTCTTGTTAAAGGACATAGAGCATCCTCTCCCCCGCCTTGAACTGCCTTTTCTCCTTCCGGAGTTCCTGCCAGCGGAAATGTCTACCGTCAATCCCTTCGATCTCCTTGGGGACGATGACAACGATGACCCGACCCAGCTTATTCAAAAGGTTGCCGCCGCAGCTGCCAAAAAGCAGGCCGCCGCTCCGGTTCAGGCTCCGGCCAAGCTCCCGACGAAGCCGCTCCCTCCCGCTCAAGCAGGTGAGTTTCGTACCGGATGCCGCAGGGCTTACGAAAGCTGATGCCTTTGCTTTTCTGTTTTAGACTGAAAATGTTACCGGCGTTTCTCACTCCTCCCCGATGTTACCCTTCGTGATGCAGTGAGGGAAGCGAGGAGCGGAGCTGCTTCAGCACGCGGTGGCGGGCGTGGAGGGCTAGGGCGCGGCAGGGGTGGACGCGGAGGGGGATACGGCGCGAACGGGAACGCCGATGGCTTCTCTGTTGGGGCAGGCGGCAGGGGCGGGGGAGAGGAGGGCGATGCTGGTAGGGCTGCGGACCGGGAGCGTGGGTCTTATGGAGGGTACCGTGGTGGCCGTCGTGGAGGGTATGGTGGGTACGGCTATGGGAATGGGGAAACTGGTGAGGATGCTGAGCGTCCGCCAAGGAGGACGTTTGACCGCCGCAGTGGCACTGGGCGTGGCAGTGAGTTCAAGCGTGAAGGCGCTGGCCGTGGAAATTGGGGAGCTCCGGATGAAGTTATTGCCCAGTTAAGCTCGTCTTTTTATTCTGTTCCAATAATTATCTTTGTAAGCATATTGTTTTGTGTTTGAAATTTCTCGCATTCACCGAGTAGGGAGGTTCAGGAAGCTTTGACAGCTGAAGACACTACAGTCGGTTCTGAGAAGCTGACCGAGCAGGATAAAGCCCCTGCTGGTGAGGTTATTAAGGATAATAACGGAGCTGGAGCTGAAAACAAGGAAAAGGAAGAGGAGGAAGAAGAGAAGGTAGCTTCTGCCTATTTGTTTATTTGGTCTATCAATACGTTATGCTACTACTCGCTAATTTCTTTTGAAACTAAGAGGAATTGGCCAGAGTGCCTATCGTCATATCTGCATTATTAAATAGAAGCCATATTATGATCTATTGACTTATTGTCGTGATTTGTTAACCCTTCACAGTACATACAAAGTATTCTGAATTTCCGTTTGACAAATAAAACAGTAATACGAATGCATTTTTCTCGTCCTTATTTCTTCAAAGTTGCTTCGCGACATATATACTCGTCTAATCCTTGCTTTCGACTGTTAATTTGCTCAAATTCTGCACTCGTAATTAGGCCATCTCAATGTATAAGAGGTGGACTTGATAAATGTTAGCGGATTGTGATATCCTTGCAAAATGCCTCTCATAACAGCTAAATAATACACTTTGTATGATGATTTCCCATTGCATGTTATTGTCAATTCGTTTTCTTTGAATGATATAATAGAGCAAATTGGACTCTTTAAGGGCTCAACTTTTATTATTATGTACCAGTTTTTCTTTCGGGTCAGAATATTGTTCAGATGACTTCATTGCTCTGAAGGGGTCAATAGTTTAATATGGGTTCAAGTAGATATGACATTATGACATAAAATTGTATTTTTTTTGCATTGAAAGATCATTCTTAGCTGCTTCTGCATACACTTCCATTCTGTAATGATATGTTTAACGGGCATTCATGTCAAGTTTTGGTTTTCCCTGTATTAATCTTGAAATGAACTCCCAATTCAATGTGGCACATCTGGAATTTAGAGGCGAGGGGGCATAATTGATAACAAGAACAGATGAAAAGAAGTGGAGGAGAGGAATAGAAGATCGGGAGGGAAATAATAAAGGAGGTGATGGACGGGCTCCTGGATGAGCAGCGGCACTGAATCAGAGGAGGAAATATGACGGTTCGAAAATGGATACATATGTAAAAGGTAGTGGTGCAGGGGTAAGATGGGAAGCAAACCTATACAAAATATGTTCCAGTCGTCTACTAAAGAAATTTGGTTCTAATAAAGGAGGTGATGGACGGGCTCCTGGATGAGCAGCGGCACTGAATCAGAGGAGGAAATATGACGGTTCGAAAATGGATACACATGTAAAAGGTAGTGGTGCAGGGGTAAGATGGGAAGCAAACCTATACAAAATATGTTCCAGTCGTCTACTAAAGAAATTTGGTTCTATATTTCGAGGAGACATCTTTAATTAGAAAAGTTCATGAAACTGTAGCTCAAACGTTCCAATTGTAAAACAATGGAATCCTGCATTATATGGCTAGTGATATACTCAGATGTTAATATGCTTTCGGTCCACTCGGACTGTGAGCTGATTAACTGTGCATTTGGAATTTTGTGCTTGTAGTCTGGGTTTCTGAGAGTTACTATTTAGCGTATCATAATTACTTATGTTATATACTATAGTAGACTACTAGTATCATTAAATCGTTGTTGTACGTTCTTAACTAACATTTTTGTAAGCACTTTCTTATAATTGGACATTTACTAAACGAGGGGTGCTGCAATTTCATTTTATGATATGTTTGGCTTGCAATGGTATTTTTTAGTTGACAGCAATTTGATTTGTCAATGTGTTAGTATCCCTCGTCATACATACAATTGCTGTTTATCATGTACTAAACTGTTCATGTAATATGTCAGTTATTATCATTCTTGTTCATAGTACTCTTAGTTACTCATGCAATGTCTTACACTAACGTACTAGACTTTCATTTCCTTTCTCTATAAAGCCTATTTGTAACACTTTATAATTATTGATGAGTAAATGATATGTAAATATGCTTTATCAATATTTTGGTTATTTACAGTTTTTCCCTCTTGCTGCAGTCTTCATTCCAAACAGTTAGATTGGAGTAGTATCACTCGTTTTTCCCAACACACTAACACTCTAGTGTTCACACTTTTGCCCAGGACACACTGAATCCCCATTAATTGTCCAAATAACATATGCATTCACTTCATTGTAAGGAGACCTGACCTGTGGATCCACATTGTCCATAGTAGGTGTGCATGTTCATTGGTTGTCTTTGTTTTTTGATATGATCCTTAGTATATCACTATAATTTTTTTTAATGCTTGATTGATGAACTGAGCTGTATATAAAATATAACCCTCATTATAGTTACATTTGAGACATAGACAAAGTAATAATTTAATACAACATAGATCATTATTAAAGACAGTAGGCAATAATTATCGACTTTGAAATTAAAATCACATAGACCTATCAGTAGTTACTTTTGTTAGGATTTTTACATAACCATCTTTTGCACAAGCTTTATAGAAAAGCAACCTTAACTCATTATTCTTGAAAAACCAACAGCTGAGTAAACAAGTAAAACAATGAAAGCTGCTCCTAGATGTCCTTTGAAAGTATGGCTACTAAGCTCTAAAGAGAATGTGTGATTCCACATGCCAATAGTAAGTTTTGTCAAAAACCAGAATTTCCAAACACATTACTACCTGATAACCCAGTCCTTGGCAATTGCTGTATGTCAATAATAGAAAGGATTCATTTATTTTGATTTTTTATAATGCCTAGCCTATCATCAGGCCAGCTTTTAAAAGTTTCGAAGGGGAACATATAACCACATGTTATATGGTTATCCTCGCAAATAATAGTATTCTGGACAATAAGTGCTTTAGCTAAAACAGATTTGTTAATCATATAATCTCAAGAGACAGCGAATATTTAAATCTGGGGCCAGTACTCACAAGGATATCCATTGAGTTCTTAGAAATAAACTTGATTAAGATATCCCCATTTAAGGGAATTAACTTTTTTATTTTCAGTTAGCAGGGTGTCTTTATTTGTAAGGCATGTTAGTAAGCATGTTTCAAATCACGTTGATCGGTAAATGATTTTGTCTTTATTTGTAAGGCATGTTTCAAATCATGCTGATCGGTGAATGATTTTGAGTGATGCTTTCATTGGTTGTTGTAGCCAGAATCCCACCGTTGTATTTAGAGATGCGCTCGATCAAGAGAATGACCATTGATTGGAATGCACTTTAATATTGCGCAAGGGGGGTCTATTTGTTTATGACACATTAGTAGGGTTGTTTCAAGTCATACTGATTGATAAATGATACAAGTGATGCTTTCAATAGTTATTGTTGTAGAACAGTTGTGGTTAGCATTCCACTGTTTTTGAGAAATGAATTGCAAGTGTGTTTTAAATGGTGTATATTCCAATTTTTATATCCGTGGTATAATTAAGGTATATGACTATAAGTTAGCATATCTGCATTGAGCACTATTTGAATATCATGTTCATACTATACTTGGAAATGATTAATGCATTGGATTAGAAGGATATAGTGAGATTTTTTAACATGATTCATTTTCTCTTTATGCAAATGCATGAGTTGTTTATATTTTAATGAAATCAACATGTAGCATTAGACTTGCTATACAACGTCATTTTTTAGGTTTCAATTTTTAATAAGATGTGTTATAGTGTATAATACTATAATGTTTGCTAAAGTGTTACTTGCATGTTAATGTCTTGATTTGTCAATTGAACTTCGAATACAGTGGAAGTGCTATCTTATTTTTGTCAATAATTCATGTATTATGCTAAACCCCCTGTTGTCTTATAAACTTTAAAATAATATCTTAACATGATGCAACAAACAAACACTCGTTATCTGTAACCTTTCAAAACATTCTTGAAATTCCTTCACAGCTGTAATGGCGTCTATCAATGTGTCTAACGAGCATTTGGCTAGTTGAAACTCCAGACAATTCTCATGTATTATGCTAAACCCCCTGTTGTCTTATAAACTTTAAAATAATATCTTAACATGATGCAACAAACAAACACTAGTTATCTGTAACCTTTCAAAACATTCTTGAAATTCCTTCACAGCTGTAATGGCGTCTATCAATGTGTCTAACGAGCATTTTGCTAGTTGAAACTTCAGACAATTCTTATTACTTCTCTCATTGTCTACCACCTTTATAGGCAATTGGGTGTGCACTTGGTTGCTCTGGTATAAATGAATCAGCATACTTCGATGTTGATCCTTAGAACAACGTGTCCACAGTTTGGCAAGAAATTGGTCAAATTTTTACCCTAATATCTTGGCGTTATAATCAGCACCTGTAAATGCAGCACGGCTGTGTTGTGGGCCGCCAAAACCAGCACTACCATCACCACTCCACCAGTTTAGCACAGCTTCACCATATGTCGGTGATTGTTGTGCTCTGGCTAAACTAGTTTTTTGCCTTATGTCCAAAAACTCATTGGGAAAGAGGTCATTCCATTTAGAAAATAAATAAACCAATCAATCTACTTTACAAATTGATTTTTTGAACAATGATCCAAAAATTGTTAACCGGTTTGGGGCATAATATTACTTCAAATTTTATCATCATCTTTATCTTCAATATGTACTACCTCCACCTTCTTCCTCACCATTGTGCCTTCATGTAAATTGTCTATAGAGTACCTGCCTGTGGCCATTTTTGCCTATAAATGACAAACAAATTGTTCACTGAAATTAGCAAAAAAATCTTCCACTTCAATATGTACCACCATCACATTGGCTTCATGCTGTTATTCTGTTCTCTGCAGCAGTGTTTGTAATTGGCAGTTTCAGTTTTAATGTAGGTGTGTGAATTGAATGAAGGTCTATTGATGGGAGTTCGTTCCAATTATAAATAGGGTTAGGCCTTGGAAGGGAGATGAGATTATATATCAAATCTTTGAACTATCCACTGCAGGGCCGTCCTCCTCATGTTAGTCGTTTGAGTTGATATCACATAATGTGACGCTAACTGGGATGAACTTTAACTAAGAAATTGATTAGCAGATAATATAAATTTTCAGGAATTTAGTAGTAGATGATTGAACTTTTATGAAAGTGAACAATCAACTCTGAGATGGGCTCTATAACACATGAAGTGAAATTTCAAACAATTTTGAGATTGAATATTCTATGGCAGAACTCGTAAATCAGTTTCAATGTCTTAGTGTACACCTCACCATATAAAGACCAGTGTAAGTACACAACAGTTGCTGCATGTGATAGGGGATGTGAGATTAGCCTCACACCATTGAGTTTGATGGTGATTCTTGGGTTTATAAGGTGTGAGTGGGTCCTTAACTCATTGGCAGTTGTTAATGAGTTGAATGCCCACATTCAGACGCGACATTTGATAATGTGAATATTGGATTATAGTACACGATGGTGCACAGTGCTACAACATAAAACGGTACCAATGTGGCTTTAATTACCAATGATCAAAATTCCAACTCTGACATGGTACATATTAAATGTGCGTGATAAATAAATTGATGATTTTATGTTCAAGATGAAATAAAATGCTGCAATTCAAGGACCATGATGATACAAACATAACTGGGAAGTTACCTACAAATAAGAAAGCAATGCCTGTTTGTCTTGACTTTGTTGGAAGTGAAATCTGAAATGAACTTGTTTATTAATAATGGATATCCTTTTAGTTAAACTACTGAGTTAAATCAAACTAACACATTGCTCTTGCATTCATTGGAATGAGTATGTTGGGATGGGGATCTCAAGCATTACAGGCAGCTGGAATATGTCCTTGAGGTTCTTGTTAAACCTTTTTTCTGTTTTGGTTATATCGCTGCAGATATACCTATGATGTTAAAGGCTGGCCAACAGAAACCAGCCATGCTTTAGCAAAGCCAGCATCTACTCCTATCCTCCCAGTGTCCACCGGTATAAGCCTAGGGACATTTAGCTAGAGACTGCTGGAGATTATGCAGGTTGTACTGCTGCTAAGAACTGTAGCCACTCTAGTACAATAGTACCTGAGCTGAGGTGGATGTGAGTCTAAACAGAGTCAGAATCTTGGTGGTTTGGCAAATCAGTTGCTTTTTATTCTAGATGAACATGCCTTCTTGGGTACCGAAAGAGGAAAATCAAAATGCGGATCCTGAAGTGGTGTGGTTTACTGGATCATGACCAATGTCATTTTATCATTGCTGGACCATGAATGTACTTGTTCCTGGCGGAGTGATTCACCTTCTCTGACCTTAAGAGAATACTGATTTTAATAAACTTCACAACTTAGGTGATGCACAGCTTTTGTGTATTATACCACTTTAGATGTATATATCAGATGATATGATGCTCCAAGCCTTAGAACAACCTTAATTAGTAGCCACTTAGCAGTTAGCAATTACTACTGCTTGTATTGATGATCTACTCATTTTGTATTTTCTTTTTTAAGAAGTTTATCAGATATTCTGGTACTCTTTTAGTGATGATATGATTAAGAATTGGGCTAGTGCTGTGCTAGTTTGGTTTAGACCAAATTGGAATCAATCCAATATGGTCTGCACCTTTAATATTGCCTTCTTTTTCATGTTAGATGGACAAGGTTGGCTCGGTATTGGATTTCTATATAGGTTGACTGACTGACTGATTTAATCTCAAAACAGGGATCATAATCCTGGTTCAGTCTCGTTTTACTTGAGTGGCTACCCAAACTCATCTGGGACTTAATCTATTCGCTTCCATAAAGAAATGCCCTCAGAAGAACTCCAAAGGCCAAGTATCATCTCAAAATCGTGACTAGCTGACCTTTCAATCACCCAACTTCTTGGTCTTAGTCTAGCATTTAGTACTGCTGTCAAATATTGATTTTGTTATTTGTGCTCTGTGAATTTTGTTGGTGAGCTTACAATTGATTTTTGACTATTTAATAGCAAATGACGCTCGAAGAGTATGAGAAAATCAAGGAGGAGAAACGGAAAGCACTACTTTCCCTAAAATCAGAGGAGAGGAAGGTTAACGTTGACAAGGAATTTGAATCCATGAAACAACTTTCAATCAAGAAGGAGAAGGATCCTATATTTGTAAAACTGGTATGTTATGACCCCCTCTTCCTCAATTTAATGGAACAATATGTAATCTTGTGTCTATTACAGGGATCTGACAAGGATGCTAGGAAGAAAGATGCTGTCGATCGTGATGAGAAGTCTAAAAAGGTATTGTCCTCTTTTATATGTTTTGTTTTGGTTTAGCCTGTATCATAAACTGACATGGTCTTTTATGTTTCCCTTCTTAAAGAGTGTCAGTATTAATGAATTTCTGAAGCCGGCTGAGGGTGAAAGGTATTACGTTCCTGGTGGACGTGGCCGTGGACGTGGTAGGGGCCGTGGAGACAGGGCTCCATTTAGAACTGAATATGGTCGCGGGGGAGAATCGGCTGCCTATCCAGAGGCCATTCGTATTGCTGATCCTGGACAGTTTCCTTCTCTTGGAGGAAAGTAGTTCATGTCCTAGTATTAAGAACCTGTTCCTTTGTTCTTGTCATCTTTATATAGGTATTGTTTATTTAATATGCACCGAGTGATGTCTGAATTTAGGGGAATAAACACTATCCCTGTTACTAGACGACTAACTTTTTCAATTTTGTATCACCATAGTCTGTTTTATTGTGGAATCAGTTTTAATTTAGGTATTTCTATATTAATTGGCGAGCACACTTCCTTTCATGTCATGTCTAACAAAAATGGCCTGTCAGATTATCAGCGCAAGCTTTCTGGTTTTCAATGAATCAGAATTTCCATGCGGTAGATGGAATCTACTGACTGAAATTTATGAATTTTTCATTTGCTATTTTTAATATTTAGCTGTTGAAAGTTTTTTTGATTCGCCTGTTCTGGCAAGCAACACATTCCATTTATGAACAGCTGCAAGTGATCACCGTTGGCAGTTAGCAATTTTGATGCCGTACTTGGTGTAGACTGTTTACTTCATGACGCTAGCTTGACATTAGCACACTCATTTTTGTCAAATATGTGTCGATGCTAACTGATGGCGTGGCTCATTTTAGTTAGCTGCCAGTTGTGGGTGTGTTTGGACTTTTTTGCTACCGGTATCTTACGGAAAATGGCACAGGAAACAAATAGAAGACGGTGTAAAAGCAGGGTGTATATCTCTGCTTGTTTGCATGTTTAACAGAATGTGTTATTTGACTACAAAGTATGAACTATTTACTGCGACCCTAGTTCTGGTGTTATACAGTAAGCAACCTAGGCTTTCCTTTAAGCTCAGAGACAACTAGCAGTGTGATCTGAATATTAATGCCTTAGTTGGGTGTAGAATAGGTTCGTCTTTGTGTATACTATAACGGTGATAATCAATATTACGGACCATAGATGATCAATATTATGTAATCTGCAATCTCACAGCCGTCAAGTGTCAGGGGCCGTTCGGCCCCTGCAATTATGAATACCGACATTTTTATACATAGATGGCACAAGATTCTGGGACCACGGCGACACCAGCAGATAAAATCTATTGTTAACAACAGCAGTTCGGCATGTAAAAAAGCTAATCTTGGCTTGGACACGGCATTTCTAAGATCCGCCGTGCATGGCGTGATTTAAAATCTCGCATGATATAGTGATGCAACTACCGAATCAAATGCAGATATACATTTTAACCATGCATCTGACTTCTAGTTTCTGTAGAAAATACCGGTAATTTAAATGATGGGGGCAGAACGGCCCCTGAGTAATGATTGTTGATGGCCTCCTGGAGTTGTTAGTGATTGATGTTTTGTGTGTAGTTGCAGGCTTTGCAGAGAGCGGTGCATTATTTCTCACGCACCATTGAAAATAGTACACGTCATTTAAGGAAAGTATTAATCGGAAAGTAAAAATCGGGTGGTTAAGTTCTGAAGACTTTGGCAAGTCCGTCTAGCATCGGTGTTTCCAAACATAAATTTGTTATGAGCTTAAAATTGTAAGGGCAACAGTGTGCGTTAAAAATGTGTGATCTGGTGAAATGAGTTCGAAGGTGCTGTTTGCGTTTCATTTAGCATTCCATTCCACAACCGTTTCTGCCGACTGTATTGGATTATATCATTGATTTCATGTTAATCGGTAGTGGTCTTGCGTGCTTCCCACTAATACTAGTAAGATTGGCTACATTTCCAATGATCATTGTCTTGTTGTCATCACCTTTAACGGCAGTAACTATTCTCTTGCCTCCATGGACTGACCCATTGTCTCCACCTTCTAGGAACTACGAGATCACCCTAAGGACGCCTTAGGCATCCATGGGTTGCCGATTGATCATAGACTCTGTTCAATATCTATGATGATAGTAATTTTTTTCTTTTAATTTTGTTTATTTTTATTTTATTTAAAAATTGAATTTAATTATTAATTATTATTATTCTTATTATTTATTTATCTAATTCTAATATATTCTTATTAAATAGGTAGCCCATTTTGTTTGGAACTTGATAAAAAAAAGCTAGAATAAATTAGTAGCGACGTCATTTCTATGCAGAATAAACTATTGTAATCTTATTAAGCATGCGCCATACGGCTTTTATGCTTTCATTATTCATTGGCCCCGATGCTTTGAGGCGGTGCACCACGTATCATTCACTTAAAGAGCATCAGTTGTAGAATAACGTCAAAATAAAGGCTAGTAAAAATGAATAGTCATCAGTATTACAAAGTTAAGCCAATGTCGACTGATGCACTTAACCATCACATCTTCTCCATTAGTTTAGTGGATATGCATTGACAAATGGATTATTGAGGACTTTCTAATCCATATATCAACAAATGCATGTTTTGCCATAGGTAATGTAGACATTATGGATACAATGTTGGATGTATCGACGATAATGGGATTCCATCATCCTTACAAAATCATCAAGATAGCCTCCAGAGTCCGGCTTGGTCGATGCGTCAGCCTTACGATTGATGCTATCGACAGAGACAACTATGACTCAGATGCACACGAAGCCCCAGATCATTGCATTGACCTGAACTTAGATGTGCCCAACTGCATAGTTTGAAATTTTCGACCTTGAAATTGAGAATTCACATGCACCCAGCCACGCGGTTCAACGAAGCATTCCCACCAACCAAGATTAGTAGAATATTATTTACTATGATTCAAAAATTGTGTTAAGCAGCAGAAGACCCACTTCAGACCTGATGACGTCGTCCCGGTGAGGGGGGGGGGTCTCATGCATGACAACTGGACAGAAAAGAGGAGAAGTTCTTCGACGCCCGCGTAGTAATAGAAGGCGGAATCAATTGCTGCGCGCTGCTTGTAGTCACCCATTCCCCGTGGCTTGGTGTTTAACTGTGGGGTTCTTATCTTTTTGCATAGTTTCTCTCTCTCTCAATTGTATGAAGCAACATCAGAACATGAGGGGATATCCTCAGATTTGCGAGCAACTTAGCATGATATTATTGTTGAACTAGTTGATTACGATTAATATTTTAACTATTGCTTTGGAATTTACAATTGGACAAGTTACTTGTGTCATTTGTTATTGACCATCACAGTTAGCTTAACAAATAGGATTTGTGGTTGGACAATACATGTTTATCGTATTTCAGTTTCGAACACAAGTCATGAGAGCACAAAAGTAGGCTCGTGCATGCAAAGTTTGTTATTATAGGTTTGAGTGCAAATGGGTGTAGCTCTCTTGAAATGCCATACAAGTGGGGTTTTCCTTGGCTAGACACGACTTCACGATCTGGGAGGACATATTGCTATAGCGCCACCTTATCCAATAAGCTATATTAATATGTTAACAAGTTAAGTAGCAGTAGTGAACTGCTGTGGTGAATCCAAGATTCTGGAGATTTTAATGTTGAAACTTAATCAATCGTTAACTAATCATTTAGGTCAACTTTTTAGTTAACTAGTAAATCATATTCAATATTTTCATTAAACTAGATGATCAGTGATAGTCTACCAGTTTCAAGTGACCTATTTCCTCCAAATAATTGATAACCTTGGGCTCCAAAAGGCCCTATATTACTTGATTGTGCACTTGCTTTAAGCACACAAAGTTCAGTGATAGTCTACCAATCTTTAGTGACCCAGTTTCTTAAAGGGTCAATAACCCTAGGTTCAAAATGGCCATATATTACTTGATCATGCACTTGCTTTAGCACAAAGAGTTTGATGTTACAAGTCTTTGACCAACTTATCATGGAATTGATAAACAAAATCATAGTAGTATAAAGGTAGAATTGGCCATTCTAAGGCATTTTAATTTTATATTCTATTAAAGTTTCTCTTTTGATTCTTAGGCTATTATGTTCATTTTTAATACTAGTGAATGATACAAACACGAGTCACCTTGACAGTGAATTCATGCCCTATTTGTACAATCCAAATCACATTTTTGCCAAGCTAGAAGCTTCAATTCTTTCCTACTCATATCTTTGATAGCTCAACCCAAGAAAGAGGATCGATTCTAAGGCCAATGCCAACATTGATGCTAATATCGAGCCAAATATGGCTATTTGGAACAATGTCAAAACCTCATTTACCACAAAATAGATGGGACCCATACATCAATACCCAATTGACATAAGAAGCTTCAAATGGATCTAAGCTTGGTGGTACTAGTGAAGTCGCATGCCGTTCATATACTCCATGATATCCAATGCAAAAGATACATACATTTGTTGAATGCTTGGATGCAGTAAAATTTATGTGTCCTAATTGTGAAGGTATACTTAAAGTTGTTCTAGTTCTTCTTGATGGACAAGGTGAAGATGTGGTGCAAACTCCATAAAATCTTGGGAGAGATGCTAGACAAGTTTCAAGAATGCTACTTTCCACCCTAGAATATGATAGAAGTTGTGGACAAAATGAATATAATTCAAGCAAGTTGAGGGGAAGTCCCATTTTGAGGCACGGGTGCAATTCATTGAGATGTTGATGAAATGTCTCCATCATGGGATTGACCTCTATGCCCAAGGATATAGTATATTATGGCTTGCGACAGTTAGAAAGATCTATCCTAAATACTACAATGCGATGAGTATTTTTGAAAAATTATATAGACATATGCCAAGAAATTATTAGGAGCGTGGCGATGAATCAATACATAAGAAGAAAATGTTAAAATCATGGAATAATGAAAAGTGATTTGGAGATGAATAAGGTTGCATAACTATATAACTAAAATATCGACAGACTGCTTTGACAAAATAACTTGGGTCTTCCCAAAATACTCACAATTAGGTGTTAGTATGAGGACACTGTAGCTGACCACATAGGGATATTATTTGCAATAGAGTTGCACATGTAGGCCAGCCCTTAGAAGAAGCTATACACATGGGCCATAAAAAAGGAACGATCCTTAACCATGTCAGGATCATCCAAATTTTGAATGGAAGGATCCTAATAGTTTTTAGTAGGACACTTCATAATAGCAACATTGAAAACAACAACATCAACCACCATACTAGAAACAACATGGCGTGTGTATGCATGACATAACAATTTTCAACATAACTAAGGCAATTTCTAGGATGGCGGATATCCCCTGGAGGTCAGTGCATTAATTCAAAGATAGTTTTTATAGAAGCAAAAAGATTCATGATGCTTCAACATTTCTTGATCTATTGAGAGTTAATAATTGGAGGAGGCACAATGAAATTTAGGAGAAAGTGTCAAAACAATGCATATCTCTACATTCAAAAAGTTAGATTAGAAGGAATCAAAGAGTGCTGACATGACAATACAAATTGTAGACAAATCCATAGTTCTACCGCTAGGCATTTGTGAATATGTGTTGGTACAGATCAAGAAATTCATATTCTCGATAGATTTTGTGGTCATGAGGATGCAAGAAGACCATGGTTCATAGCTATAAAGAAATCCATGCAACAACAATGTTATTATTGATATAGGAAGAGGGCTCCTCACATTAAGTATTGAAGACAAGTAGCTTTGATTCAAGCTGAGAAAATTGACTGAGCTTGCAAAAGAGGTTCTAGGTTGCTATGCAATGGAGCAAAATATTGTTATTTTTCTTTTCTCCTAGGGTGGACATTCCTGGACACTGCCAAGTTGATGACCGTGATAGATTCTGGTTCACTAGAGGTGCAAGCATTAAATGTATTGGCACATTTTCTATACCTAGGACCATGCAACATCCAACCAAGCCACTCAATACCTCTATATTGTCTCCAATCATGCTAGTTGTGGTAGCTTCCATTACACATTCATATCTGAGTTTGCTTACAGGCCTACTTAAACAAATATAGCTGATAATATCACCAGAGTTGATGTATTGGAAGAATGTGCCCAATAGTTGGGTGCAATTCCTATGTATTGCACCCACCATTGTGATGACTTGGGGACACCTCTGGCATGACTCAATCCTTCTTTAGAGTTTCAACCAAATTTAGAAATGAAGCCCCTACCCCATGTATATCAATTATGTCTCTCTTTGGGAGAAGAAGAAAGTACATGTCGTCATTTTTTTCATTTTAATGGTTTATAAAAGGAAAAACTAATGTATATCCTATGCCAACACATGGGAGCTTTCAAGCGGTCCATCACAGATATAGAGGGCATTCTATGCCGAAGTTAGATCCAGAATGAGGTGGGAGAAAAGCCAACCGTACAACCACAATGTAGTCTCAACTTGATTTTTAAAGAGATTGTGAAGAAAGAGGTAATCAAACTTCTTATCTCATGCACATTGTGATAGCCTAGATTTCTGTCATTCAATTCTTATATATCTTGACTCATTAGATGCTTTAATGTACTCAATAACACCCCTCACTCTCAATTCAATGACTTTGAGTCACCCCTTATACTCAATTGATGAGTTGATTTTGATTGAACATCACTTTGTACTTGCACATGACTTTAATTTGAGTTTTGAAGTATCATGCTTATTATGTATCATCAAATTGAAACCAAAATTGAACCACTTAAATGAACTCTCCTTGATATGAAATGTGTGTCATATTATAGAGGATTCAAACATGAATCCAACGACGCAAAAATCACTTCAATCCAACCCACATAGCCCAAGATATGACCATTTGAATATTTCCTTTTGCTCTTTGATTTAACCTTGATTTAATCGTTTTCTTAGCCCAATTTGGGCCTATTTTTCTGGGCGTGTGCGAACCATTATACTGTGCCTTCCTCTTAGTGACCCGAATCCGTCTCATTCAGGCAATTGCTTCCCTCCTTTCCTTGGATCTCACATCATGACCTTTTGATCCTACATCCACAGATCAGGCCCGATTAGACGTCTAGGAGGTCATCTCCTAGATTTGTCCATACAGTAACATGCCCCTTTTTTTTGACCAATAGGCGTCGATTCTCCATGCTTTTCATGAATTAGTCTCTCTTTCAAATTTCCCCCCATCCACTCTCTCTTTTCCTTATATTATCCCCTTATTTCCCTAGCCCTAGAGCCTTAAATGCCTTCTCCTTCTTGCTTCCTAACCCTAGCCGCACCTTTCGGGCTATGGAATATAGCCACCCTCATCTAGAACCAAGATCGGATCCAGCCTCTCTGAGCTCTTACAGAGTCACATGCCAGGTTAGCATGCCTCATGGAGGCCTGGTCTCGTGCCTCCCTGCGCCGGTGTAGCGCAATGCAAGAATAGCACGTCGGCTAGCGTGGCCCGAACGACCGAAGAGGTGACCGCGACAGTGACATGCCGTCTTCCACCACACATATGTAGTCAGGAAACACAGATTCAACTACTGAGCATCATCCATCGGGTCGGGGACCCACTCAGGGAGGGTGTGGGAAAAGAGTGGCTGATGCGACCGTTGGATGCCCTTTTAGCGGCCCAGATTATGTGCTACATCAAGATGATGATAAATGTAACACCCTAACCTAGTTACTCTATAGTTCTGATCCACATCTTTGAAAATCAATGTATCCCACACCCTTTGGCCAAATTGGGCATATAATATATGCTTTTTGATCCTCTCAACTGGGATCTACCCAATGGACCTAGTTTTGAAATTTAGTTCTTTGTTTTCTCATGATATCCTAAAAGTAGGTCTTTTAAGCACTTTTGAATTTTTGATGGTATAGCTTGATTCAAAATAGTATTTTTGCCTAAAACATCATTCTTAACTTTATATCAGTAACTTTTATCAACCTATTTGATTGAATCACAAAATGTATCACCTTGATGAACTTATGTATACTCTTTTGACCTAAAAGTGCCCCTCTTATGCAATGTACATGATACCTCTTGCCTAATCTTGGAACTTTAATTATCATATGTTCACCCTACCTAGAAATAAGTAATCTTGATATGCTCTGTGACAAGCTTGAATAAGATATTATGCCTTTTTCCATGTAAGACACTAATGTGCCCTTTTGACTACATGTAACACCTAATGTGATGTTATTGCATATGTTAATTATTGGGCTCTAAACTTGCTAGATCATACTCCAATGTTAACTATACTATCTTAATGACTTCAAATAAGTAAACATATCCTACTTGTAGCTCTAAAAACTAGATGGATCTACCTAATGCGTCTATCATTTGGAAATGAGACTTGCTGCATGGAATTTATGTTATATGACTAAATGTAACCTTACATGATTAGACATTGATGATGATCTATCTATCATGCTTCCTCACTTGTAAAATCATACCTTATATATATCTTGCTTTACTCATAATGTGGATGGTTCACCTAGATCTAGGATTGAATATTGAGACTTGTGTTATGTTCAATCGATGCATGCATATTTGACAGGAAGAGACCATAATTGAACTATATGATACTTATGTTTAGGAGACCATCCACATGACATGATACATGTTTATATTAACAGAACCCTATTGATCTAAGACCCACTATTTTGTTTGTTATATCTTAGGTCCCCTTTGGATTGGACCTTCTCTATAATCTACTCAAGAATCATAACTTGTACTCTACTCGCAAGGTACACTTAATCTCTTGATCATCGTATGACATTGGCTTGCTTGTATGTATGCTCATATCAATGCTTGGCTACTTACTTGGTTCAGATACTGTTCCTATGGATACTACTTTCATGTTTAGTTATAATATGTTGACAAAGCTTGAACATAATATAGAGAAATCCATTATGCAACCTAATGTTTATATAATGTATACAGAAACCTAAAAAATACTTGGTATAAAAGAATTTCATTAAGTTTTATTGCCTTGTTTCTAGTTCTTGTTCATTATCATGTTCTATCCAAGCAACTTTGATATCACTCTTAAACTATGGTTACTTGTTTTTCATAGCGTACTTAATGCTTTAGCATTAATATGTTTTGTTTATCAGATTTTTAGTTGCCAAATGAAGATCCATTGCACTCAAGACTCCAAGATCTGGAATGAATCACCAATGGGTATACTTGAATATAGAAATATATACATATCTCTTATCTTCATGTTTAGTATCTTGTGATCTCTTTAGTTTTGTTATTGCCTTTTCATATATATTGCATGCGTGAAATATTTGTGCCATTCTATGGACGGGTGCCCAAACCCTACTTCCACCGACTCTGTAGTCTATGGGGTTAGGATGAGGTTAAAAAATAGTTCTGTGAAAAATGGTATCAGATCCATACACACATGCCTCTATATGTGTTTAAGGCATAACATGTCTTAAGAACCCAGGGAGGACTAACATCCTTTCCTTAAAATTTAGAGAGTCTTTTAGAATCCCATCTCTTCTTTAAGGACCACCTAAGCCACCCATGTATATGATGATTATTTAGTCTTCTCATCTCCTCATGTGATTCTTCTCTCTTGACTATTAATCACATGACATCTCGATTACGGGTAGCTCATGCATGGGAAAAGTAAAACTTATTTGAGATGGTGAAAGTTGATTAAGATGATAATACCATGATTTGAAAACCCTATTGGGTGTATCAAATTATCTCTTGAAAGTTACGTACTCAATATTAAAAAAATGGATATAAGTCTTTTGATATTTGAGGTAAATTCTTGAAATGGTGAAATAAGGTGGAATACATGTTCCATATTGTTTGATGAGGTCACAATCAATCATACCTATGTTGCCCCTATTTTGAACAAACTTCAGACATAACTAGGCAAAACTCACCTTATTAATATGTATCATTCCACATACTCTGATATGACCATGTATTTGGACCCCTAGATCATGATGTGAAGACTTGTTATAAGAGGCAAATACCCTATTGACTTTTGTTCCTCTTTGTAGAGTCAATTTGAATGATATGATGAACATACATCTAAATCTTGCACTATTATGATCAAAGTCTTAAGTTCTCAATTTGACTTCTCCATTTCCAAAATCTACCCTTACGTTGACCATTAAAGGGAGGGAATGAAATTATGACCTAGAACTCATGAAATCTAGAAATATGGTCGCTCTATAAATGATTTGAGGTTTGACTCATGATCTTGTGAAATACAATATGATAGTTGACACTCACCCTATTTGGATATGCTTGATGACTCATGATTAATATGCACTAATGTGCTAGATCAGGGTGGTAGTTTACTAATAAATTCCCTAAACTAGGTCACATCTCTATTATATCTGTCTGTAAATTTTCATCTCATTGATTTATTTAGAAATTAGAAAGGTAACTCCTTCCATACTATTCTAATTTCTTGACCTTAGTCTCTAATAGGTGAAATTCACGACGATATTGATACTCAATCTTATCATGATTTGATGACAATCTTGGAATAGGATGATGTTGACTATAGATAGTGGTTAAGTTCCTATAAAGACCTAGGTTTATGTCATTCATCAACGACGAATACCATGATAATGAAATAGATGTTGATACCATGTCTCTCAATTATTTCCAAACTAATGTATATGGATGAATGATCACCCCTAGAAGGGTGAGTTAACAGTATGTTTAAGAATCAAAGTAACCATGAATGTCACCTAAAAACTTTGAAGGATTAAGTATACAAAGCATGAAAGAACATACATTGAGTATAATTCATTGAACTAAATTATGCCATCTCTTAAGGATAAAAGAAAAAGTCATTGAAGAAGTGACTAACAATATGTGACCAAGCCCAAGAGGGAAGGTCACCAAAAGGCCAAGCCCAGGAGGGGAAGGCCAATATGAAGACCAATCCCAGGAGGGAAGGTCACCGTGAGGACCAAGCCCATGAGGGAAGGTCACTATGAAGACCAAGCCTAGGAGGGAAGGGCACTGAGAAGACCAAGCCCAGGAGGGAAGGTCATAATGAGCCCAATTTTGGGACATAAATTAAATGACGTGCACCCTAAGAGATGGAAAAAATCTAGATTAAAAGAATTATACATAAATTAATGTGCTCGAATGTTGTAGAGAAACCTCAAGAAGAATGTGTATGGCATCTAAATAAAAAACCTTAGGAGGGGTAGATCCCTAAGTCACCTCTAAGGTCTAAAGTGGAAATCTAAAGCCTAGCTCAAAATGTTTGAACCTATGACTTTGATGTCCAAACTTGAATCTCGACATTGATGTATGAAATCTTGACTCATGATTATTGGTATTGACATTGACTTGACTCCTATGACCGCCCTATTTAGATCTTGGGATCACCCTCAATTTATGACTAATGACTTTCATGTTCCCAAGTCTCAAATAAGCTATGACGATGACCATGTTGATTCTCTAAATTTACCACCTAGGGTTGAGCTCACATGAGGACTAGGGTGGGACCATACAATGATTATGAGTACAAAACCACAATACAGAAATGATGTTAGTCTCAAAATATTGATATAAGAAAATTTTGATCACAGATTTAGACCCCCACCTAGGCCCTAGTAGAGGCTAAAAATCGTAAATGTTGAGATTACAACTCACATTTTACTCTTGAATCAAGAACCCAATTCATTCGACATAAATGGTGATCTATCCAAAATGTGATCTATGCAATGATTACCAAATTCATGATATGTGTGAAGACATCTCCACATTCGTGATCCATGTGAATCTTTACCCAAATCGACAATCTATGTGACTATACTTAACTACGATGTTTGAATTGCTCAATTCTAGAATAACATCAATATCATGGTATCCTATAAGAATACCGGTATGATCATGATATACTATTTAGAATTCCAACTTTGGTTGAAGAATTGTATTAATTTTGAGGACAATATTTCTTTTAAGGTGGGGAGGATGTGATAACTTGGATTTCTCTCATTCAATTCTTATACATCTTGACTCATTAGATGCTCTAATGTACTCAATAACACCCTCACTCTCAATTTGATGACTTTGAGTCACCTTATACTCAATTGATGAGTTGATTTTGATTAAACATCACTTTGTGCTTCTGCATTACTTTAATTTGAGTTTTGAAGTATCATGCTTATTATGTATCAACAACTTGCAACCAAAATTGAACCACTTCAATGAATGCTCCTTGCTATGAAATGTGTGTCATATTTTAGATGATTCAAATATGAATCCAACAGTGCAAAAATTGCTTCAACCGGACGCTCATAGCCCAAGATGTGACCAATTGAATATGCTTTTTGCTCTTTGATTTAACCTTGACGTAATCGTTTTCTTAGCCCACTTTGGGCCTATTTTTTTGGGTGTGCACGGCCCATTATCCCTTGCCTTCCCCTTGGTGACCTGACTTCATCTTGTTCAACCAATAAGACACCTCTTTTCATTGAATCTCACATCACGATCTTTTGATCTTGCAGTCGTGGATCAGACGGCTAGGAGGTCATCTCCTAGCTTTGATTGTACGGTATAGGCCCCCCTTTTTTGATGACCAATAGGCATCGATTCTCCATGATTTTCATGAATTAAGCTCTCTTTCGAATTTGCTCTGAACCACTATCTCTTTCCCCTATATTATCCCCTTTATTTCCCTAACCCTAGAGCCTTGTTCCGCCTTCTCCTTCTCACTTCCTAACCCTAACCGCCACCTTTGGGGCTATGGAATCTAGCCACCCTCAGCTAGAACCAAGATCAGATCCAACCTCGCCAAGCTCTTATGGAGTCAGACTATAGGTTAGCAGGCCTCACGGAGGCCTAGTCTCGTGCCTCCTTGCTACGATACGACACACAACAACAACAACACATCGGCTCATGCATCCCAAATGACCGGAGAGGTGACCGTGGCAGTGACATGCCATCTTCAACCGCACATCTATGGTCAAGTGATGCAGACCTTGCTACTGTTCGTGAGACACCATGCCAGGGACCCACTCAGGGAGAGCGTGGGAAAAAGAGTAGCTGACACGGCCATTGGATGCCCTTTCAGTGGCCCAAATCACCCACCACATCAAGATTATGATAAATGTAACATCTTAACCTAGTTTTTCTATAATTCTGATCAAAATCTTCAAAAATCAACATATCTCGCATCCTCTGGACAAATAGGGCATATAATATATGCTTTTTGATCCTTTGAACGATACCCAATGGAACTAGTTTTAGAATCTAGTTCTTCTTCATTTTCTCCTGAAATCCTAAAAGCAAGTATTTTAAGCACTTTTGGATGTTTGATGGGGTAGCTTGCTCCAAAATAGTATTGTTTCCTAAATATCATTCTTAAACTTTACATCAGTAACTTTTATCAACCTATTTGATTGAATCACAAAATGGATCACCTTGATGAACTTATGTGTAATGCTTGCCCAATTATTTATCATAAGTACTATATGCGGAAGCATTGAATCTCATATATAACTAAAACATGGGCAAGCATCACATGTCTGACATACTAAGCATTCAAATAACCAAAGTAGATGAGTTCAAATAGAAAGTCTAACATATTGAAATGGAAAGTTAGGGAATAACAATCCCAACATGAATAGGAAAGTAAACAACTAAAAGAAAACCCCAAGCTAGAAGGATCATCTAAGATAATGTCCCATCAGTGAAAGATATCTCTTGAGTCTTCAAGTACTCAAACTAACCCTCAGACAACTTCTCACTATCTGCGGACGTCGCTTCCCCAACCATGCACGAAAGAGGAAAATCTAGGAACTAGAGTATGTTGCAAGAAATCTACTATAACAAGTATAATATGTATGACATACTGAAAGATCTACTTAAAGAGATTAAACATCTTTTAATTACTCATTTTATCTTAGTGGCCACAATTATATGATAAGTCCTCCTCTGTTGATACCGAAGTATCCTCTATGGTGCAACACACCCTCTGTTGGCACTACTTGCCCTCTATTGACACTGAAGTGTCCTCTATGGTGCAACACACCCTATGTTGGCACAATGCGCCCTCTGAAATGGAGTAAACAATCCTTTTAATTAGCAACAAGTGCCTCTGAATTGTCCTAAGACTCTTTGAATGGGGACTTATCATATAATATATTATTAATGTTCTGGTGTCATTTTCTATCTTTGTCCTTAGTTTCTTATCTCTGACTCTTAATCTCTTCTCTCTAAATCTACTCTATTATCTCTGTATTTGTATCTTCGAGTATGTATCTATATATCTAAATCTGTATCTATTATCTTTGAGTTTATATTTCTATTCTAAATGTAATCTAAATCTATGATTGAAGTTTGTAACTCTGTTCTCTAGCTCTAAATGACTAAAAGTTTGAGTTCATGAGTATAAACTATATTTGCTCTTATATTGACTATTCTAGATCTCATTGTTGGATCCTAGATGGGTGATTAGATGCTCTAGAGGGGGGGGGGTGAATAGAGATGAGCGCACTTAAACAAAATTCATTAGACCTTCAAGATATATGACAAGATAGGGTTGCTAAATAGGTAATTTGAGTGCAAATAAAACATGCATAACAAGGATGAGAGAGATTGATCAAACACAAGTAGACAAGATATTTAGAGTGGTTCCACACTTAAAACTAGAAGCGAGTCAGTCCACTTACCTAGAGAGGTCAACCTCTAGGATTTCCTAACCATTGCACTCTTATATTCATTCACAAGACTTACAATACATGACCAACCAAAGGACTTACCTATCCAATACAAAGAGTCTTCAACCTTACCAAGGTCTTACCCATTTTACAAGGAGTCTTCCGTCTTCTTCCAATGACTTACCTACTCTTGCACAAGTATTTAGCCTGCAAGGAATTACCCACTCTTCTTGGATCTTCAGCCTTTAACTTCACCTTCACTCGAAGAAGCTTCCACCAAGGACTTACCCACTTGAGCAAGGAGTCTTCTGCCTTTACCAAGGGCTTACCCACTCTATATCCAGGTCTTCAACCTTGATCTTCACCAAGGGACACCTTCCCTTGTTCTTCTTCACCCCTCTTAGCCAAGAGAGAGATCCTTCATCTTCATGGTTGAAATGAGAGATAGGGAGGTGGTGGAAGTGAGAGCCTTACAAGATATACATGCAGGATGAGCTCTCTTATAAATATCCTACTCACTCTAATCTATGTAGCAAGTGATTAAGCTTAGAGAGAGAGAGAGGAGGCTGTAGGATCACTCAAATATAGAATAGAGACCTTCATAGTGCTTGGCTAACCATAGGATGAAGCCCAAGGGGTCCTATTTATAGTTGAGGATGCCTAGAAGCTTTTGGGAACACTTGGGGCCGAAAACTAGCCATTTTTTGGCTTGCAACAGATATATTTTTACTTTTTGTAACTCCATAACGTCTAGAAGCACTTTTCTGCACTTTTTCGTACAATGCAATCGGTTTAGTTTCTATAAGGGTAACTCGACCGATAGAGTAAAAGACAAAGCCGATATTCAGACCATCGGTCAAGTTTGTCCTGGGGAAACTCGACCGACCAATGAAAATTAAATTGGTCAGGTACTCCATCGGTCGAGTTCTATGAAGTGTAAAATTGACCGATCAAAAGTCATTTTCAAGATCCAATCAGGATCGGTCGAGTTTGCAACTCGACCGATGAACAACCTGATGTGAATTTTGGAAAATGGCTTTTGAGTGCTTAAATATTCAATCTAAGTGTTCCTAATATTTTAAAGCTTAATTACAAGTCATACAATCATTACAAGTGATTTACAACATGATTCTAATGGATTTACATCATGTTACAAAAACATGCACTTGTATTGACTTTGACTTGTCTTTTCTCCAATTTGATATGTGCAAGTTAGGGAATTTGGATTGTGTCTATACCTAATCTAAAATCACTCAAGTAGAGACATTAGACACCAACATATGGAATGGTTAGTCATCATCAAAACAAGGGTTTAGTCAATTTAGACGTGAGTCAACATTAACCTAATTGACCTTCAGTCAACATTCTCCCCCTTTTTGAAGATGAAAAACCATTCCATAAATGTATTGAAAGCATTTAAGTAAGTTCATACCTTTGGAGAAACCTAGGGGTTTCAATAGAATTGAGTTCATATGCTCCCCCTCAATTGATGCTAGTGGAGTTCTCATACTCCCCCTTAATTGATGATATTCCTCATGCATGGTTAGCTTTCATAACATTTATAGAATACTATGTCTTCTACTCATATATGTTCTACACATATATGTTTTCTCCCATTTACCTTCTCCCCTTTACATGGACATGCTTCTCCTCTTCA
The DNA here is from genome assembly GCA_963693085.1 of Alisma plantago-aquatica. Taxonomy (NCBI): domain Eukaryota; kingdom Viridiplantae; phylum Streptophyta; class Magnoliopsida; order Alismatales; family Alismataceae; genus Alisma; species Alisma plantago-aquatica. Next base: position 323,033,869 of record OY856409.1, read on the forward strand.
TGTAAGACATGCCTTCTCCCTATTTTGTCAAAAAAAGACATACCTTTCTCCCCCTTTGTCATTTCAAAAAGTGGGGGTATGAAGAAATAAGAAACACCACTTGTTAAGAGAAAGGAGATAACAAAAAGTTATATAAGGAGGGTAGAAGAGAACAGCTAGGGGCTTGTCCAAGCATAGAAAGAAAAATAAGTTAAAGCATGTACTTGAACAACCCAAAAATACAAGATAAAGAGCTACAGAAAAACAATAAAACACAATTTTGACCCTCAAGATGACAAAATTTGCCCAAAAAATGTCAGGGCTCATGGCAAAGCGATGAGCCTTGCTCAGAAGGTCATTTCTGCATAAAAAGCACTAGTCTTGCACCAAAAACTGAAACTGGAGCAAAATCTGCATAAAATAAAAAAATACTCCAATTTCTACATACAATGTAGCTTTATACATCCTGCATCACAAAGTTATGCAAGCAACTCAAGATAGTAGATATGCAATTCAAGGAACAAACTTGAGCAAGTTTGAAACAAGATACAAGCATAACATATAGTGAAATACCACTAGATGAGCAAAGATACCAATTATAAACAAAGTTAGAACTACATGTATATGAACTACTAGTAGATGATATCACAAGTTATGGCTACTAGTAGGATCTAGATCATAGCAAGAGATACTAAAAGATACACAAGATAAATCAAGCTATGAGTAGATGTAGAGATATATCTAAACAAAGAGATATGCAGTTTTAGAAGCATGAAAGGATATAACTCACATACAAATATGCATCATTACCACTAAGAACCTCAAGGTTGTATCAAAACAAGATATACACCTAGATATATGTATCAAGTTAGAGTACAACGGAAGAAATTTTAGACACAACCAAGAGATCTGAAGAGATCATCATCAAAACCTGCAAAGCAACTCAAAGCAAGTAATTGCAAGATATATATATATACCAATTTAGAGCAATTAGAGAGACAAAGTTGAATGCAAGATAGACAATTTAAAGCATGAAAATATGCATATATAAAGGTACCAATGAGAGTGCCAAATAATAAGGCTATTGGTTGAGAAAATCTAGTTGAGAGGAAAATTCTTATTCAATAAGCCAAATGTATATTCTGTGCACAGTGTTATCAGTCGAGTTCTGTGTATTGACAACTCGATCGATGACAGTTGTTGGCAACACCCATTGGTGCCTATCGGTCGAATTTCAAACAGGACAAACTTGACCAATAGAACTGTTGTAAAAAAGCACATATATTTCATAAAAACATATTTCAAGGCATGTTAAAAATACAAACCATATCCAAACATGTGTAAGTTAGTAATGCACTATAAAAGCATTTGAAACAGTTTTTGAGCAAGAGTGTGAAGAGAAAAACAAAATACCACTTTTGACTCAAAAACCATATGTATATTGCACACTATCTTGACAAAAACAAGTTAGGATTGGTTATAAGCAAGAGAAACATTACCTTTGTGCTTACCATTGCTTTTCCACTTGTTTTCACTTTATACACATCTCCCCTTTCTTCTTTCATGTGGATTGACATGTCAATTTGCAATTCAATAGATCAACTCAATCCATTTGCAAGTACCTACAAGAATAAAAATGAAATGGTCCCCAATCATGTTTTTGGGTCCAGAGGGGTTAGCTTAGCAACCCAAGTCCTATTTCTCTTGTTTACTTTCCTAAAAGGACAACAAGTAGAATAATGACCAAAATCATTGCAATAGTTGCATGTGCCCATATTCTTGGAACTAGAGGATTCTCCATGGAATATTGGAGGTCCTTTACCTTTGTTGTTCCTTTGACTACTATCATACCCTAAACCATGTCTACCAATTTGTTTAGTAGTATGGTGTAGGGTGTCATTAAGATTCTTTTTACCAACTAAGAATCTTTGCAAAGAAGATCCAAACCATCACTATCATGCATAAGAGAAGTAATAGTAGAAGACAAATGATTGATATTATCTCTAGAATGCAAAATATCATTATCTAAGCAAAGAGCTTTAGTTAAATAAGAATCTCTATCAATACGAAGAGTAGCAACATCTTTCTCTCTACTAGTAGAACTAGAACAAGATTTATGCACATTGATTTTAGCAAGCAAGGAGACATTTTCTGTTTCAAGCAAAGCAATCTTAGAAAGATAAACACCATTTTCAGATTCTAATCCTTGCAAAGCAAAATCTTTGTCCTTGTTTTCAGATTTAAGAACATCAATATCATGCATGAGAGAATCAACAATTAAAGTATGCTCTTCATTAGAACTAGACATAAGAAGTTGAGCTTCTAGAAATCTAACCTTATCAAGTAAACTAGTATTTTCAAGTTTAAGAGAATCTACTTGACTAAGACTGTGGCAACACATCCCATTATCACGCAGATAATGAGGTGTTACGCGAAAACGTGCGGAAATCACCATAACCACAGATTATGAAAACACGGGTTAATTAAAACCGGTTGCGAAAAATAGATAAACGGTGAAACTATTACTTTCCAGTCCTCATTCTGCAAGGAAACATGTCATATATATATACACGAGATCTGATACGTGTCTACAGCTTACAGAAACAGCTGCTCATCCATCACATGAGTTCACCACCTGTTCATATACATAAAGGCCCACATCCGGTCAACAGCAGGATATGCAAACGTCATCGATCGTTCATCGTGAAACATCGTCAAAACACTGCCAAGGACCCGAGAGTACATGGATGACTCTAGACCCTACTACAAAACATCCAAAACAGCAGCATGTGCATTGCTTGGCATCTACTGCTCCTCAAGCTGCTCGGACGCAACACCACGACCACGACCACACCTACCTCGAACACCTAAAAAGGGGTTAAACCAGCGGGGTGAGACAATTGAACAATTGTCCCAGCGGGAAACATAACTCCCCACCGCAACTACAGAACTTCAGCAAGATAAACTATAACAACAGATAACTATTTATCAGATACAACATGAGTAGTTTATATAAAGCAACGCTATTCTTACCAACAACCTTACCAGCTGTTCAAAAGCATATAACCAGATATCTCTCAATGGAACATGATTGACAAGATAAGATATATTGCTATGTAACATGATTATCAGAACAAAGCATATTACCACATACCTGATGGATATAGAAGTAACTATAGATATAACAGAATTAGCTACACAACCAAGGCCTCAACCAATGTTTCACGTTTAACTTAAGAAGTAAATACTAACGGCTATGTTACATATTATTATGCCCTGAGGATTTGAACCGTACCGTTCAAATCCAACCTTCGGTTACGAAACCCAAGCCGGTGCCATACAAGGTCAATGGAAGAGACAGACTCCACGACCTCCCACCTCGTGGTCAATACACGAGTACAACACAAGCAGGACCGTAGTCACATGCTGAAGTGGTCTAAGCCACAGGGTCAGCTCCATAGGCTACCCTCACTCTAGCCCACCTTGGTACAGGTCTCGGCGCTAGTAAAATTGAGCCACGGGCCTGTTCACCGTGCTCTGAGCCATGAATGCATTCATGCTCTTTACATCACATATCCTGAGCCATGGGTCTGTTCACCATGCTCTTCATACGTATCTGAGTCTGTAACCGAAGTTACACTCTTACCTCCTCATTTTCAGGCTAGGAGCAACCTACACATATTCAACAATATGTGCTTCCAGGCTAACCCGTAGGAGAACCTGTTTCACCATCACCAAGTCTCGACGATGATGGATCTATGGCCAGGGCAAACTACATGATATATTTTACTATGATTAATTAGTATCTTTTAGATGGATTGCAGGATTCAACCAAGTAGTATAACATGCAAGATATAACAGAAAGTAAACAACATTATATTATTATTTAATCACATCAACCTGATCCATCACAAGGATCCAACATCACATGTTACCACTTGGCCTCTTACCAACCATCCAGATCCATCTCGAGGATCATCACATACCATGGGATCTCAATCCCTTATCATGTACTGTCAATGCCTCTCAAGGCTCACATCATCATCATGGAACTTAGCACATTATACATATCATCTCATTAACCAGAGTAATTACCAAGTGATGATACTCATCACATGTGTCTCATAGCCCTTTTTAAGGCTAATCATTACCTACAGGGTTAGAGTACACAATAATCATAGATTCAATCATAAGGAAGATGCTACCATCATGAAATGCCATTCAAGATACTCTATCTATCATTCTTACCCTATTTGGTAATCAAGTCACGTTATTAACAAGCCATATAAATGCTTACTCTTACCTCAAGATTATACAAGTAATCAAGGTGTCCAAACATACGGAACAAGTACTATTGTTACCACCACCATTATGTCACCATCCACTATCATCATTATTATCATTATTATCATTATGCAAGCTACTAGTGTAACCATCACCGTTCTCATTTAACAATTAAGTACGAGGATTACTTCATGCATATCATTGCTATCATTATTGTCATCATTATTATGATCAGCATCATTACTATCATTCCCATTTATGCAACTACCATTATCATCATTGTTACTATCATTAGCATTATTATTATTTACAAGGTATCATAATCATTATTGTTATCACTTAACAAGACACCACCCTCGTTTATTGGTGCATAGCTAATCACTTCCACATCACAAAGGACCATTACTATATGATTACAAGACTCTCACCATAACTCTTATCAACCCTCACTAAGACCCATCAAGGCCTATCGGCCGACACACACACCAACCCTATCGGCCATCACCACCCAAGGCTGTCACCCAACAAGGCTATCGGCCATCTCAACCATATCGGCCAACTCCTCACTAGCTTGACCTATAGCCCAACACAAGAGCACTTCACCATGTCGCCCATCACAAGGTACCCATCTCGCCCAACACCAAGACAAGAGAGGGTCTCGCCCAACACAAGAACAAAGGGATTGCTTATCATAGGAACCATATCACCCAACATGGTTACCATGTCGGCCAACGCCCATGCTTAGTCAACCTATCGTCCAATCCTAATCACATATGCCATACATGGCCCTATCGTCCACCACATGGACAAGGAGATCACCCAAATCAAGGGCACCCACCATATCGTCCATCCCAAGGTACCCATGTCGCCCAACACCAACAGACCATCAAGCTTAACACAAGAACAAGGGTGTTGCTCAACACAAGGACCATATCGTTCAACAAGGGTCACTATATCGACCAACACTCACACCAGCTCACCCTGTCTCTTAACACAAGGGCAAGGGTATCGCCCATCATCAAGGCAAGAGAGGATGTCGCCCAACAAGGGTCATCTTCAACCTCCAACTTAAGGATACTCAAACCCTAGAAAGCAAGGTGCACAAAGGAACCCTAAACCCTAGAGGGGGATCGGCCACCAAAGGTACATAAGCAAGGTACAAAAACAAAGAACTAAGCTAAACTACTAACATGCAACAAGATCATAGATAGAGGTAAAGGAGTTAGGGTTAGAAGCTATGCAACCCGCCTTAAGCTCCAAGCTCCCAGGAAGAAGATGCACTTCAAGCTCCAAGGGATGTCGTCCACCAAAGCTGCTCCAAGAGGGGGTATCGGCCACCACTGCAACTCCAGGAGAGTGTCTCCGCCGACACAAGCAAGAGAGGGAGGAGTGTCGTGCACTCAAGGTGGAGGGGAGACCAAAAGATCAAAGGAAGATAAGGCAAGGGAAAGAGCTACTTATATAGAAGGGAAGGGAGGAGAAACCAAGGTAGATCCATGCTAAGTGTCGTCCACCTAAGGGACACTTGTCCTAGGGTTCAAGCCAACACACTAGCACACTAAGAGACACTTGTCCAAGATATACACCAAGTGTCCACCAAACATGGTCAAGGTTGGACCAAGCAACATGAGCGACACAACTAGCAGCTCCTCTGGGCGACACACACTATTCCTTGGGCGACACAAGCTGGTCTTGGCAGACACAAGGCTCAAGCAAGCCCAAGCAAAGCACCTCAAGGCCCACACAAGCTCAAGCAAGGCCCAAGAAACTCAAACAACAAGCCCAAGCCTTCCTCTCAACCCTAGAGGAAGCAAAGAGGGGAAAACATCTCACAAGATGGCAAACTTGCACACAAAACCCTAAACTTGGGTTATTTGCAAGAAGCCCCTCAAACTCTCAACAAAGCACAACAAAATCCTAATCACCACTCAAAGGTGCTTAGCAAGCATCAAACCACCAAGGTTAAGCAAAACAAACAGGGTAAACCCTAAACACAGGTCAGGGTCCTTACAATCTAACCCCCTTTAAGGGATTTCGTCCCCGAAATCCGAAGAGAAAAGTGAGGGATACTTCCTCCTCATCTCTTCCTCAAGCCCCACGTGGCTTCCTCAATGCCACGTCACTACCAAAGAACCTTCACAAGAGCCAGGTCCTTCCTCTTCAGCTTCTTGATCCTTCTGTCAAGGATCGCCACAGGACCTTCCTCGTAGGCCACATCTGTATCAAGCTCAACCTCAACTGGCTGTATCACTGTACCTGAATCCGGATGACTTTTCTTCAACATACTGACATGAAACACTGGATGCAACCAGTGCAACTCTGGAGGCAACTCTAACTCATAAGCTACCTTTCCAACACGTGCTATGACTGGGTAACGCCCCATATACCTGGGTGCCAACTTACCCTTCCGTCCAAACCTTAGCACACCTTTCCACGGCGAGACTTTAAGATACACTTTGTCTCCTACCTGGAATTCCAAGGGTCATCGACGATTATCTGCATAAGACTTCTGCCTATCCTGTGCCACTTTCAACTGTTGTTGTATCACCTTGATCTTTTCTATCGTCTGCTGTACTAACTCAGGACCCAAAAGCTGATACTCACCTGATTCATACCAACACAAAGGAGATCTACACTTCCTTCCATACAAAGCCTCATAAGGAGCCATATCGATGCTCCGCTGATAACTGTTGTTGTAGGAAAACTCTATCAAACTCAGATGTACATCCCAGTTGCCTAGAAACTGCAAAACACAAGCTCGAAGAAGATCTTCCAAAATCTGAATAGTCCTCTCAGACTGTCCATTTGTCTACGGGTGAAAAGCTGTACTGAACCTCAACTGCGTTCCCAACGCCTTGTGCAACTGTTCCCAAAAATGACTCATAAACTGAGGACCTCTGTCAGAAACTATCGTTGCTGGCACACCATGCAAATGTACTATCTCATCCACACATACTCGAGCTAGTTTCTCAGCTGTATACGTCGTCTTCATTGGTAGAAAATGGGCAGACTTAGTCAATCTGTCCACTATCACCCAAATGGAATCATGATTCCTAGTTGTCCGGGGTAGACCAACGACGAAATCCATGCTTATATGATCCCATTTCCACTGCGGTATCGGCAACGGTTGCAACGTACCTGCCGGCTTCTGATGTTCAGCATTCACTTGCTGACACACCGCACATCTCGCCATGAAGTCGGCTACATCTCTTTTCAAACCGGGCCACCAATACAAGTCCTTTAGACTATGATACATCTTGGTGACACCTGGATGCATCACATACATCGACGTATGTGCTTCCTCAAGCACCAACTTCCTCAGATTATCAGCATCTGGAACCACCATCCTATCACGATAGCAAACTAGTCCATCCTCGGACTCATGAAACCCATCACGCTTGTCGCTGCCGAACTCTGATATGATCAACTGTACCACATCATCTGTCTGCTGTGCATTCTTGATCTGTTTTCTCAATGTAGGCTTAACTTGCATCTGTGCAAAAAGACCAGACAACAAAGAAACTTCTACCTGCACATTCATCTGCCGCAAAGAAACAAACATATCTCGCCTATGGCATACCAGAGAACTCAACTGTGTCTTCTTTGAAGAAAGAGAAGAAGACTTTCTGCTAAGCGCATCAGCTACCACATTCGTCTTACCAGGATGATACTCGATAGTGCAGTCGTAATCATTAATCAACTCCATCCATCGTCGCTGTCGCATGTTCAACTCTTGCTGCGTAAAGATGTACTTCAGATTCTTATGATCCGTAAAGATCTGACACACTTCCCCATACAGATAGTGTCTCCAAATCTTTAACGCATGAACCACTGCCGCCAACTCTAAGTCATGAGTCGGATAGTTCTACTCATGCTTCTTGAGCTGTCGCGAAGCAAAAGAAACCACATGATCTTCCTGCATCAACACGCAACCTAAACCTTTCTTGGAAGCATCACAGAAAACAACATAGCCTTTCCCAGGCTCTGGCAAGATCAACACTGGAGCACTGGTCAACTTCTCCTTCAGACTCTGGAAAGCATGCTGACATCGATCATCCCAAACAAAAGGTACATCCTTCCTGGTCAACTTCGTCATTGGCAACGCGATCGCACTGAAGTCTTTGATAAACCTCCGGTAGTATCCATCCAAACCAAGGAAACTACGAACTTCTTTCGGCGTCTTCGGTTGTTCCCAATCCGCAATGGATTCCGCCTTCTTCGGATCTACTTTGACGCCTTCAGCAGATATGACATGACCCAAGAAAGTCACTTCTTCCAACCAGAACTCGCACTTACTGAACTTGGGATACAACTGATGTTGACGAAGAAGAGTCAATGCTCGACGAAGATGTTGCTCATGCTCTAACCTGTATCAACTATAGATCAAGATGTCATCTATAAAGACTACAACAAACTGGTCTAAGAACGGACGGAACACTCTGTTCATCAGATCCATGAAAGCAGCAGGTGCATTGGTTAACCCAAACGGCATAACCACGAACTCGAAATGACCATACGTCATCCTGAAAGCTGACTTTGGTATGTCATCCACCTTTATCCTCAACTGATGATATCCAGACTATAGATCGATCTTCGAAAACACTATAGCACCACACAACTGATCGAACAGATCATCTATCCTCGGCAACGGGTACTTATTCTTGATCGTGACCTTGTTCAACTACCGATAATCTATACACAACCGCATCGAGCCATCCTTCTTCTTAACGAACAACACGGGAGCACCCCACGGTGACGTACTCAGTCGGATAAAACCTTTCTCCAACAACTCTTGCAACTGCTTCTTCAACTCTGCCATTTCTGCTGGAGCCATCCTATATGCTGACTGTGCAACTGGTTGTGTTTCTAGAACCAGATTGATCTCGAAATCAATCTCTCGGGGTGGAGGAACACCATGAAACTCCTCAGGAAACATGTCTGCAAACTCTCGAACCACTGACACCTCCTCAAGACTAGGACCTTTCGCCTTGGTAACCACAACGATATCCACCACGTGAGATAAGAACGCCTCACATCCTTGTCATAACAACTTATCTGCCACCATAGCTGATACCAAGCATGTCAGAAGGATCTTCCTATCTCCCTGGAAGGTCCACTTCTCTCCAGCGACATCAAACACTGCCTGCTTGGAACCACAGTCCAAGACAACCTTATACTTCTCTAAGATATCCATCCCAAGGATAACATCGAAACCATGCATATCAAGTGGTATAAGATCCACTTGGATACGGTGTCCCGAAAAAGACAAAACACAAGATGGACACTCTTCTCGAAGCAAAGAGGAACCATCAAGAGGGGTTTCTAACAACAAGCTATCCTTCTTACAACTAAGAGGTAAACGACAGTTTTCAAGCATACTATAGGCGATAAAAGAGTGTGTAGCACCCGGGTCAACCAGAACAGATAAAAAGCAAGAAGAAGACATATCAGAATGAAATAACTCCATCTGACCTGTCACCACTCGTGGGTTGACTATCGCCTCCGGCTGATTCATGGCATAGAATCGAGCCGTTGCTTGCTGTCCACGACCTCTGCTCCCTTGAGAAGATGATCCAGCTTGAGACGCTTGACCGCATCCTCGACCTCTGCTACCACTGGCCTGTGACCTCTCTGACCTCTGGAAACTCTGTCTCTGCTACTGTGTCACTTCGACATCTCTATTCGGGCAATTAAGCCTGAAATGCCCGACTTGTCCACAAAGATGACATGACTTGTCCTCAAACCGTGGCCTAGCTGGCCCTGTTACTGCCACTGAAGCTGAACTGTGCGCCTTAGACGGTGAAGAAACATAACCTCTCTCTTTACTCGGAGACCACTGAGATGGTACACCAGAACTTCTCATCGCTGACGGTGCTGAGAACATGGGCTTCTTAAAGCCACCAAACTTACGTCCTTGAAACTGAGCAGGTCTTTTAAGAGACATAGACTCTCTTTTCTCCCTTACCGTCCTCTCAATCCGTCGAACTGATTCCACGAACGTAGCGAACCGCTCTCAGTTCTCCAACGCAGACACCGGGGTTGTCAACTTAGCACTCAAACCCTTCTCGAAACGCCTGATCCGTTCCTCATCGGTTGCCGCCATGTGAGGAAAAAACCTCAACAGATCCATAAACTTGGCTTCTTACTCGGTGACGTTCATCGTTCCTTGCCTCAGATTCTCAAACTGACTCACCTTCTCATCCAGGTACGTCTTCGGAAAGTATCTGGTGACGAACTCGCGTCGGAACACTTCCCAACAGATCACCTCACCAGGCCTCTTCTCTTCTTCGATGGTCCACCAGTGACCAGCACTACCCTTCAGAAGGTAGACAACATGCTTTACCTTGTCTGCTTTGGGGATGTCAAGGATCTGGAAAGCCTTCTCGAGACTTGTCAGCCACAGATCTGCATCCGCTGGATCAGCCATCCCAACATAATCCAAAGCTCCAACTCAGAGAAGCCGCTCGAAGGTCTTCCCAATACCCGATGCTTCTCCATGGGGAACATGTGCTCGCGGAGGAGGCACTGGTAATCGCTCAACCATGAGATTCATCGTAGCCATTAACTGCCCCATAAGCTGTTGGTAAGCAGGATGTTCAAGTATGGCTGGGTTAAATTGGGGGACCTCAGGCACCCGATCTTCATGTGCCTATCCATCTGCTCCATCAACCGATGCAACATCACTATACTCAGCAGAGTGTTCTTCATGGTTTCCAGACATCTTGACTTTTCTTCCGCTGAGGGCAGAAGATATTGTAAGAAAACCTGGACACTCATAAGAATAGACTCAACCTAGTCCTAAATCCCTGTAGACTCAGCGAACCTAAAGCTCTGATACCAAAACTTGTGGCAACACATCCCATTATCACGCAGATAACGAGGTGTTACGCGAAAACATGTGGAAATAACCATAACCACAGATTATGAAAACATGGGTTAATTAAAACTGGTTGCGAAAAACAGATAAACTATGAAACTATTACTTTCCAGTCCTCATTCTGCAAGGAAACATGTCATATATATACACGAGATCTGATACGTGTCTACAGCTTACAAAAATAGCTGCTCATCCATCACATGAGTTCACCACCTGTTCATATACATAAAGGCCCACATCCGGTCAACAGTAGGATATGCAAACGTCATCGATCGTTCATCGTGAAACATCGTCAAAACACTACCAAGGACCTGAGAGTACAGGGATGACTCTAGACCCTACTACAAAACATCCAAAACAGTAGCATGTCCATTGCTTGCCTTCTACTGCTCCTCAAGCTGCTCGGACGCAACACCACGACCATGACCACGCCTACCTCGACCACCTAAAAAGGGGTTAAACCAGTAGGGTGAGACAATTGAACAATTGTCCCAGTGGGAAACATAACTCCCCACCGCAACTACAGAACTTCAGCAAGATAAACTATAACAGCAGATAACTATTTATCAGATACAACATGAGTAGTTTATATAAAGCAACGCTATTCTTACCAACAAGCTTACCAGCTGTTCAAAAGCATATAACCAGATATCTCTCAATGGAACATGATTGACAAGATAAGATATATCACTATGTAACATGATTATCAGAACAAAGCATATTACCACATACCTGATGGATACAGAAGTAACTATATATATAACTGAATTAGCTACACAACCAAGGCCTCAACCAATGTTTCACGTTTAACTTAAGCAGTAAATACTAACGGCTGTGTTACATATTATTATGCCCTGAGGATTTGAACCGTACCGTTCAAATCCAACCTTCGGTTACGAAACCCAAGCCGGTGCCATACAAAGTCAATAGAAGAGCCAGACTCCACGACCTCCCACCTCGTGGTCAGTACACGAGTACAACACAAGCAGGACCGTAGTCACATGCTGAAGTGGTCTAAGCCACAGGGTCAGCTCCATAGGCTACCCTCACTCTAGCCCGCCTTGGTACAGGTCTCGACGCTAGTAAAATTGAGCCACAGGCCTGTTCACCGTGCTCTGAGCCATGAACGCATTCATGCTCTTTACATCACATATCCTAAGCCATGGGCCTGTTCACCATGCTCTTAATACGTATCTGAGTCTGTAACCGAAGTTACACTCTTACCTCCTCATTTTCAGGCTAGGAGCAACCTACACATATTCAACAATATGCGCTTCCAGGCTAACCCGTAGGAGAACCTGTTTCACCATCACCAAGTCCTGACGATGATGGATCTATGGCCAGGGCAAACTACATGATATATTTTACTGTGATTAATTAGTATCTTTTAGATGGATTGCAGGATTCAACCAAGTAGTATAACATGCAAGATATAACAGAAAGTTAACAACATTATATTATTATTTAATCACATCAACCTGATCCATCACAAGGATCCAACATCACATGTTACCACTTGGCCTCTTGCCAACCATCCAGATTCATCTCGAGGATCATCACATACCATGGGATCTCAATCCTTTATCATGTACTGTCAATGCCTCTCAAGGCTCACATCATCATCATGGAACTTAGCACATTATACATATCATCTCATTAACCAGAGTAATTACCAAGTGATGATACTCATCACATGTGTCTCATAGCCCTTTTTAAGTCTAATCATTACCTGCAGGGTTAGAGTACACAATAATCGTAGATTCAATCATAAGGAAGATGCTACCATCATGAAATGCCATTCAAGATACTCTATCTATCATTCTTACCCTATTTGGTAATCAAGTCACATTATTAACAAGCCATATACATGCTTACTCTTATCTCAAGATTATACAGGTAATCAAGGTGTCCAAACATACATAAAAGTACTATTGTTACCACCACCATTATGTCACCATCCACTATCATCATTATTATCATTATTATCATTATGCAAGCTACTAGTGTAACCATCACCGTTCTCATTTAACAATTAAGTACGAGGATTACTTCATGCATATCATTGCTATCATTATTGTCATCATTATGATGATCAACATCATTACTATCATTCCCATTTATGCAACTACCATTATCATCATTGTTACTATCATTAGCATTATTATTGTTTACAAGGTATCATAATCATTATTGTTATCACTTAACAAGACACCACCCTCATTTATTGGTTCATAGCTAATCACTTCCACATCACAAAGGACCGTTACTATATGATTACAAGACTCTCACCATAACTCTTATCAACCCTCACTAAGACCCATCAAGGCCTATCGGCCGACACACACACCAACCCTATCGGCCATCACCACCCAAGGCTGTCGCCCAACAAGGCTATCAGCCATCTCAACCATATCGGCCAACTCCTCACTAGCTTGACCTATCGCCCAATACAAGAGAACTTCACCATGTCGCCCATCACAAGGTACCCATCTCGCCCAACACCAAGACAAGGGAGGGTCTCGCCCAACACAAGAACAAAGGGATTGCTTATCATAGGAACCACATCACCCAACATGGTTACCATGTCGGCCAACGCCCATGCTAAGTCAACCTATCGTCCAACCCTAATCACATATGCAATACATGGCCCTATCGTCCACCACATGGACAAGGAGATCACCCAACTCAAGGGCACCCACCATATCGTCCTTCCCAAGGTACCCATGTCGCCCAACACCAAAAGACCATCAAGCTCAACACAAGAACAAGGGTGTTGCTCAACACAAGGACCATATCGTTCAACAAGGGTCACTATATCGACCAACACTCACACCAGCTCACCCTATCGCCCAACACAAGGGCAAGGGTATCGCCCATCATCAAGGCAAGAGAGGATGTCGCCCAATAAGGGTCATCTTCAACCTACAACTTAAGGATACTCAAACCCTAGAAAGCAAGGTGCACAAAGGAACCCTAAACCCTAGAGGGGGATCGACCACCAAAGGTACATAAGCAAGGTACAAAAGCAAAGAACTAAGCTAAATTACTAACATGCAACAAGATCATAGCTAGAGGTAAAGGAGTTAGGGTTAGAAGCTATGCAACCCACCTTAAGCTCCAAGCTCCAAGGAAGAAGATGCACTTCAAGCTCCAAGGGATGTCGTCCACCAAAGCTGCTCCAAGAGGGGGTATCGGCCACCACTGCAACTCCAGGCGAGTGTCTCGGCTGATACAAGAAAGAGAGGGAGGAGTGTCGTGCACTCAAGGCGGAGGGGAGACCAAAAGATCAAAGGAAGCTAAGGCAAGGGAAAGAGCTACCTATATAGAAGGGAAGGGAGGAGAAACCAAGGTAGATCCATGCTAAGTGTCGTCCACCCAAGGGACACTTGTCCTAGGGTTCAAGCCAACACACTAGCACACCAAGAGACACTTATCCAAGATATACACCAAGTGTCCACCAAACATGGTCAAGGTTGGACCAAGCAACATGAGCGACACAACTAGCAGCTCCTCTGGGCGACACACACTATTCCTTGGGCGACACAAGCTGGTCTTGGCCGACACAAGGCTCAAGCAAGCCCAAGCAAAGCACCTCAAGGCCCACACAAGCTCAAGCAAGGCCCAAGAAACTCAAACAACAAGCCCAAGCCTTCCTCTCAACCCTAGAGGAAGAAAAGAGGGGAAAACATCTCACAAGATGGCAAACTTGCACACAAAACCCTAAACTTGGGTTATTTGCAAGCAGCCCCTTGAACTCTCAACAAAGCACAACAAAACCCTAATCACCACTCAAAGGTGCTTAGCAAGCATCAAACCACCAAGGTTAAGCAAAACAAACAGGGTAAACCCTAAACGCAGGTCAGTGTCCTTACAAAGACAAGCATTTTTATCATCATGCAAGCAAGTATTAGTATGTTCAAGATCATGTAGTTCTAGATGCATATTATCAACAATTCTAGCAAGCTTTTTCCTTTTCCTTTTAGAATACTTAAGAGAGGCACAAGTATCATGAGTAATAGCAATCAAAGATTCTTTATCTAAAGAGTTTAGATTTACCTCACTTGAGTCTTTACTTGTTGATGCCATGAGAGCAAAATGGCATTCTCCTTCTTCACTAGAGCTTGACCTTGATCCTCCACTTGAATCTTCACTTGAGCTTGAGTTGGAGGAGTCACTTGAGCTTGAGTGCTATTTCTCCTTCTTCATGTACTTCTCTTCTCTTTCCTTGTGATGATGAAACTTCTTACCTTGTAGACAATCTATCTTGAAGTGACCCTTCTTTTCACACTTGAGGCACCAGATGGAGGAGGAATTTTTGCCTTTGTAGAATCTACCCTTGGAGTACATGGCATCTTATTCAACTTGAGAGGATGGAGAAGCTTGACCAACAATAGCCTTGATTTGAGCTTTGATTTTAGCCTTCTTCATTCTCTTGAGTTCTTTCTATTATTGTCTTTTTACTTCCTCCCTCTTGTCAAGTGTGGCTTCATGTGCTTGTAGATTACCAATGAGCTCTTCAATAGGGATATCCTTAAGAGACCTTACTTCTTCAATGGAAGTCACCTTGGGTTCTCATCTCTTGGGGAGAGTTCTAAGGATCTTAGAGTTGATATCTCTTCTACAAATAAGATGTCCTAGAATAGCAAGACCATTCATAATGGTGTTGATCCTTGAGTACATGTTGGCTATCTTCTCCTCCTTTCCCATCTTGAAGTTCTCAAGCAGCCCTTTGAGCATGTAGACTTTGCTTTCCTTCACTTGATCTGTCCCCTCATAGGTGATGAATAGCTTTCTCCATACCTCATAGGCTATTTCACATGAAGAAATTTAGTTGAACTCAGTGGGGGTCATGGAGGCATAGAGGATGTGTATGGATCTAGAATTCAAGGTTGCTTTCTTTAAAGTAGCATCATCCCATTCTTCAATCTTTGTCTTCGGTAGCTTGTATGGGCTGTTCACCATTTGCCACATCTCAAGACTTGATCCTTGGATGTAGAATTGAAGCCTTCTTCTCCAATATAGGAAATTGCTCCCATCAAAGATTGGAAGGTTGATCAAGTATCTCCCTCCTTGGTAGTCACCCATCTTCTCCTACTTGTGGAAGTATGCTTGGAGAAGACCCGCTCTGATACCAATTGTTGGATCCTAAATGGGTTATTAGATGCTCTAGAGGGGGGGTGAATAGAGCTGAATGCACTTAAACAAAATTCATTAGACCTTCAAAATATATGACAAAATAAGGTTGCTAAATAGGTAATTTAAGTGCAACTAAAACATGCATAGAAAGGATGAGAGAGATTGATCAAACATAAGTAGACAAGCTATTTAGAGTGGTTCCACACTTCAAACTAGAAGTGAGTCAGTCCACTTACCTAGAGAGGTCAACCTCTAGGATTTCCTAACCATTTCACTCTTATATTCATTCATAAGACTTACAATACATGACCAACCAAATGACTTACCTATCCAATACGAAGAGTTTTCAACCTTACCAAGGACTTACCCACTTTGCAAGGAGTCTTCCGCCTTCTTCCAAGGACTTACCTACTCTTGCACAAGTCTTTAGCCTTCAAGGAATTACCCACTCTTCTTGGATCTTCAACCTTTGACTTCACCTTCACTCGGAGAAGCTTCCACCAAGGACTTACCCACTTGAGAAAAGAGTCTTCTGCCTTCACTAAGGGCTTACCCACTCTAGCTCCAAGTCTTTAACCTTGATCTTCACCAAGGGACGCCTTCCCTTGTTCTTCTTCACCTCTCTTAGCCAAGAAAGAGATCCTTCATCTTCATGGTTGAAATGAGAGATAGGGAGGTGGTGGAAGTGAGAGCCTCACAAGATATACATGTAGGATGAGCTCTCTTACAAATCTCCTACTCACTCTAATGTATATAGCAAGTGATTAAGCTTAGAGAGAGAGGAGGCTATAGGATCACTCAACTATCGAATAGGGACCTTCATAGTGCTTGGCTAACCATGGGATGAAGCCCAAGGGCTCCTATTTATAGTTGAGGATGCCTAGAAGCCTTTGGGAACACTTGGGGCCGAAAACTAGCCGTTTTGTGGCTGGAAATGAATATATTTTCACTTGTTGAAACTCCACAACGACTAGAAGCACTTTTCTGCACTTTTCTGTACAGTGCAATTGGTTGAGTTTCTATAAGGGTAACTCAACCGATAGATTAAAAGACAAAGTCGATATTCAGACCATCGGTCGAGTTTTTCCTGGGGAAACTCGACCGACCAATGAAAATCGAATTGGTCAGGTACTCCATCGGTCGAGTTCTGTGAAGTGTAAACTCAATCGATCAAAAGTCATTTTCAAGATCCAATCAGGATCGGTCGAGTTTGCAACTCGACCGAAGAACAACCTGATGTGAATTTTGGAAAATGGCTCTTGAGTGCTTAAATATGCGATCTAAGTGCTCCTGATTTTTTAAATCTTAATTACAATTCATACAATCATTACAAGTGATTTACAACATGATTCTAATGAATTTGCAATATATTACAAAAAAATGCACTTGTATTGACTTTGACTTGTCTTTTCTCCAATTTGATATGTGCAAGTTAGGGAATTTGGAGTGTGTCTATACCTAATCTAAAATAACTCAAGTAGAGACATTAGACACCAATATGTGGAATGGTTAGTCATCATCAAAACAAGGGTTTAGTCAATTTAGACGTGAGTCAACATTGATCTAATTGACCTTGAGTCAACACTCATGATCTTAAGTATTAAGACTGACATCTTGCAATAAATCTAAAGTATGAAGTAGAAAGAACTATATGAAAGAGGATAATTTGAATCTGAGAAAATTAGACATCATGTCTAAATATGAAGTGCAAATTAGATTTCTAGGACATGACCCACTTACATGCAGTAAGTCAAACTCCTATCCATGCTATACTTCTACAAAACCAGATCTAACTCTCTCCTGAAAAACCCAATGGTTTTATCAGATCACATATCCCTTTTGGCCAACATGTTTAGGGTCATTAGGGTATTCTCTTGGGTTATTGTCACATGCACTGTGCTTACATCTACGTATAAGAACATTAGGTCTTTCATATCTATTTAATGCAATATAGTTAGAGGTTAGGATTATTCATACTACAATGCTTCAAGGTTAATGCTTGGACAAATCTTTAGGGTTGGTTAAAGTCTCAATTCTGAGTTTTAGGTTGGATTCATGATTAACACATTAGTGGGTATACTTAGGTTATAATAGCATACTTTAGTATCATGTTGATTAGTCAACACTTATGGCAATTATGGTAATCAACATGTTGTTCATTCAAGGCAAAATTGCCAAGATTACGAGATATTAGAACAAGTCCTTGGGTGAGTGGTTCCATATTGGATTTACATCAATATTATAGACATAGCTTAATCATATTACTATAGTACATATATCGTCTCCCTTTAATCAAATTAACTATTGAGTAGGAGACCATGGTACATGGTACAGGAATTACAAGTCATGGCTAGGAGAATATGGATGTATGTAGATTCATGTTAACATATGTAACCAAAGCATTGAACATATCTACAGGTTCAAGGGAAAAAAGAAAACTACAAGGTCTGTCATGGAGCAGGTATACTTGAGTCAAGGTGACAAGGTGAGTACAATAGATCAACATACATAAGGTTCCAACCATGGCAGATAGTGTACATGAACATGCTACAATTACCATTCATAACTTGAACATGATTCAAAATGACGAGACCTTGAACATTGATCCCAATAGTGAGGAATCAGATAAAAGAACAAGAGCACATCAATGTTTTAGAAACTGAACTATACTGGACCATGTCCGGATACTGATCTTGGCAAGACCAGAACGGGAAACCAAATCACAGTAGGAAGGAATGAAGGCAAAGTCGAGTTAAAATGGCCAAAACAATCTTAATAATGAGTCGACATCAACAAATAAGTCTTGCGGCCAAGACTGGAGAGGAATCCTGGTTGCGTCGGCTGAGTTGAATAAAATAGAGCATTGACCGGGAACTCAGGTTCAAGAAAGGTACCTTTCCTTGACTGTTTGGGCATGGTTAAGAGGACCTCAGACATCGCACGATGACTCCTTCTTGCTCCTTGAACAACTAAAAATTCCTGGGGATGCTCGACCGTGGGGTAGTAACCTGTTGTCATTGAGCACTCTTGAGGGTAGGCTACCACATGCGTTCACAGCCTGAAAGGAGAGCAGAAACCAGTTGTAGGTATCTTAGAGATGGTGAAGTCATGATAATTCACTGGAGGTGATGCACGGGTAGGGAACACTGTCACATAGAAGGTACATGCTGCAAGTCAATTGGGAGTTTGTAAAGGGGTGAGGGCTAGGGTTGAAACAAGGGCTTATATGATGCGTCATGACCTCCCCGATGTCGTGGAGGGATCTATTTGCAAAACATATTAGGAGGTTGGGAGGAATTAGGAGGGGGTAGAGTCCTATTCATAGCTGCTAGCGGTTGAAGATAGAATCCAATGGCTCTAGTTAGTCAAGTGTACAATGGGCCAAAATATGACGACTCCAGAAGGCTAAGAAGAATGAATTTTGAAGTTCCATTATCTTGTAAAATTTAGTTACCTAGTCAAATAAACTCAGATTTATCTCAAATTTTGACCACTTGGTCACCAATGGGTCTAGAAAATTCTATTAGAGTTAGTTTCTGAATTTGATGATCAAATTAGTTACTATTATTAAAATGAAACAAAGCTTAGATACAACATAACTAATTATTTAAAAAGAATTAGGTTTTGATATGTTGGGTGTTAGATTATTTACATGTTTCCTCTTAATGATAATTTTTTCAATTCATTATAATAAAAAAAGTATCTAAAATTCACCCGTTTATAAGATATGACCATAAAGGATATGATTTTAGGAAAAATTGCAAATAAGTACCTGGAAATTGAGGATGCTACAATCCTCTCCCCCTTAAGAAAATTTCTTCCTCAAAATTTCAAGGATTAAAGAGCTCTGGGAACTTCTTGAACAACTCATCCCTAAGTTCCCAAGTGGCTTCTTCTAGGTTGTGATTTTTCCGTAGGACTTTAACTAGGACAATGTCTTTCTTCTTTAACTACTTTGTTCGAGTATCAAGGATCCTTAATGGAATTTCTTCATAAGATAGATCTGTCCTAGTGTCAATGAGTTCATGATAGAGAATATGGTAACTATCCTACACATACTTCCTCAACACAGATGCATGGAAAACATTATGAATTTGTTCATAAGAAGGTGGTAGAGCTAACCCGTAGGCATTCTTGCCCACTCTTTCAAGGATCTTTAAATGACGAACATATCTAGGACTGAGTTTGCCTTTCACTTTGGATCTAGCAATAAACTTTATGGGCTTGAATTTTAGGAGTACATAATCCCCTACAAGAAACTCTCTGTCAGATATGTGTGCATCTGCATGCTTGTTCT
Source organism: Alisma plantago-aquatica (assembly GCA_963693085.1). Taxonomy (NCBI): domain Eukaryota; kingdom Viridiplantae; phylum Streptophyta; class Magnoliopsida; order Alismatales; family Alismataceae; genus Alisma; species Alisma plantago-aquatica. The sequence goes on from OY856409.1 coordinate 323,054,442, forward strand.
GTCTATCTTGGGCAGCTTGCATTCTCTTCCTAATGAGTGCTACCTCATATGTATAAAGATGTAGCTCTTCACTCCTTATTAAGCTCCTCTCACCTGGCTCATGCTAGAGCATTGGTGACTTGTACAATCTCCCATATAGGGCCTCATATGGTGCCATGCCTGTACTTGCCTGATAACTATTACAATAGGTGAATTTGGCAAGAGGGAGATACTTCACCCATGTGCCTCCCTAGTCTAGATTGCTAGCTCTGAGCATGTCTTCAAGGGTCTGGATATTCCTCTCAGATTGACCATCAGTCTGAGGATGATAGGCAGTAAGTACTAAAGTGAATCTTGGTACCCAACTCATCTTGGATTTGTTTCTACAATTTTAAAGTGAACTTTGGATCTCTATCAGAAACAATAGAGGTAGGCACTCTGTGCAAACATACCGTTTCCTAAATATAAAGCTCAGCCATGTCTGAAACTGTAGAAGTTATTTTTAAATCCAAGAAATGAGCACTCTTGGTCAAATGATCGATGACTACCCTTACTGCATCATACCCCTTCTGGGTCTTTGGCAGACCCATGACAAAGTCCATGGTTATTGTGACGCATGCCGTTCAAACAAAACATCATTCACTAAGCGGAAGTCATCATTAACAATGGGTTACTAAAAATCACTAAAAATTAAAACCATTTACAAAGAGATCCAAACACATGAAAACTCTTTTATCAAGAACCAATGTATTTCGTTTACATCATGGTTCATAAGTACATATCCTGTACCGTCTCTTCTCGAGGATTACAAGCATCAACTGCCTTGTTAAAACTATACACAAACAACATAAAAACCTCGAGGCATCAAACCAAAATCTCAAACCGATTCATTAAAAGTACTAACTACTAACTCCGAGGACCTGAGAGTATAGAGATGACACATAAGACTCTCTATACAAAATATGACAGCCAATGCCTCCACTTGGAATATCACTACTGTCCTTGTTGTTGCTGCTGCTGCTCTTCCTCTACAGTAGGGTTTCTGTCTCTTCTTCTGCATTTACCTAAAAAGTTGGATCCCACAAGGGTGAGACAATTGAAAATTGTCCCAGTGAGAGATATAACTCTCCACCATAAACATTATTATTACAGTTTAATGGAATAATAATGAGCAGAGGAATCATATTTATTCAACAACAGATAAATCAATATCTAAACAGATTAGAGCAATATTCTTATTCCAAGCATTTCAGCTATAACTTGATAAAGTAGCATGTTACTTATCCGATAAGGAATTGAAGAACATATATAACATTTATCCATCTAGGATATGATAAACAAGGTAACATAAACCAATGATTCTCATATTTCAACCTTAAGAAAATACGCTACACAGCTGATTACATTTTACAATCACACTTAAGCCCTGAGGAGATGAGGTATACCACTCATACTTCAACCAATCATTGCGAAATCGAAATCGGTACCATACATAGGTTAAGGAAGAGCCGGATTTCCATAACCTCCCTTATCTCGGTCAGTATGAGATCTCATGTAGGACATATTGTGTCTCTACTAAATAGCATTCCAGGGTATACTGGCAACTTCGCTATAGAGTTATAGCCCGTAGTATATACTCTCTTCAGGATATGGCCCTTAGTCAATGCCTGGTATTGTGGAGTTATGTCCCATAGCCATACTCTTATTGGGATATGGTCCATAACCAATCCTGTGCATAGGATATGGCCCGCAGTCATTCCTATGAGGCATAAGGATATATTCACCCATTACCCCCACATATTAAAAAATATGCATTCCAGGAATTCCCATAGGAAAACCTATTTCTCCATCACCAATTACCGACGATAATGGATCTATGATTAGGGCTCTACATGATAAGATTTCACTTGATTAATTAAGTGCATTACATATCCTTTTAGCATTAGACAAGTTTCCAAACATCAACTATTATGACAAAAGCTACAAAGAATGTGTAATACTTCTATCAAGTACTTTTCAAAACTTTATAGAACATTGGGATCTCAATCCCTGATCTCATCATGGACATTCTCATCATTTAACATCTTATCATCACAATTATGAAATATGGGTATTCAACACCTCAGTTCATCAAAGAACACTTGTTACCACTTATTAGGTAACTAATATCTTCAGGTCATCTGACCAAGGTAAACATGATACTTATTACACAAGCATCTCACATGGATCTCAAAGCCCATTTAATCTCTTGTTACCTCTTACTAGGCAACAAAGCATATAATGGCTCACAAGGCCCATAAAAAATTTTGAATAAATAATACATCATAGCTCATACCTGGCTATGCTCATCATCTCATGATACCTGCATGATTAGTACACATGGTAACAATTACATCAATTACATATCAACACTATGCAATGTAATGGTAGCATCTCTATTCCCTCATTACGGTTAGGGTTTCCCAAATTCATGTCAATTAGGGATACTCATCCCATTACCCAAAATGAGGGTTATGGTTTATCATCATATTGCCCAACATTAGGGTTTCATGCATTATAACCCAAAATTAGGGTATCACATAACATCACCCTGGATTAAAGTTTCACATCACATAATTGCATTAGGGTTTTACATGGCATCACCCTAGATTAGGGTTTCACATGGCATCACCCTATATTAGGGTTTCACACATCATTACCTTGAATTAAGGTTTCTTATCACTTTCCCCCAAATTAGGGTTTCATGTAGCCTTACCCGAAATTAGGGTTTCATGAAGCATCCTCTTGAATTAGGGTTTTTCATTATATTATCCAGAATTGGGATTTCTCATATCATTACCCTAGATTAGGGTTACACCATTACCCTAGATTAGGGTTTCATCTAACATTGCCCTAAATTAGGGTTAGGGCACATCAACCTTCTCAATTAGGGTTTCATGATCTCTTTATCAAGGATCATACCCTAATTACATATTTATTCATGTTGAAAGTATTGAGGCTTAACCACTACATGATTATTATACATGTATGAATTCCTCTCTCTCTCTCTCTCATCCTCTCTAGGATGTTGATTACTTCAAGCTTGATTAGATTAGGTCAACCCTTCAGTCAAGTGCATACATCTATGGTTATCATAGTGTATTGAGTTACTTCTTTCATAAGCATCAAAGGTTAACCACTCAAAAGGTACTAACCACTTAAGTAACTTAAAGGTACAACCATTGTAATTATCTTTAATATAAATCATTAACAATCATGGGGTTAATTGTACTTACATGGTTTGAATCAAATAGACCTTCAAACAGTCTTGAGGTATTAGACCCTCAAACGGTCTTGAAGTACTTTGACCTTCAAACGGTCTTGGTCCAAAACTCCAATCAGTCTGAGACCGTTTAGACCTTCAAACGGTCTTGGACCAAACCTCCAAATGGTCTGGAGACCGTTAGACCTTAAACGGTCTTGGTCCCAAAACCTTCAATCGGTCTTAAGACCGTTAGACCATCAAACGATCTTGATCTCAAAATCCCTAAATGGTTTGAGACCGTTTGAATTAAATATTAATTAACCCCAAACGGTTTGAAACTGAATGACCCTCAAATGGTCTGAGACTGAATGGTCCTCAAACGGTCTAAGACCATTTGGTCTTAATCAGCTTGAAACCGTTTAACCCTAAATTAGGGTTTCTACAATAAATCAATTTAGGGTTTGATTCATTGAATCATTCATCAATTGGAGTATTGAAAATACATCAAATTATAATCCTTAGATTTCCAGCCATCCATCACATCCCTTGACCTCCAAACGGTCTTGATACTGTTTGATCTCAAATGGTCTTGAGACTGTTTGCCCTCAAACGGTCTTGAGACCGTTTGAGCCATTCAACATAGAAATCTACCCAATCAATTTAGGGTTTCAACCAAATCAATCCGATTAGGGTTTGTAATCAATGGATCACCCATTCTTGGAACCATTTTAATTAGATCAATTGGAACCATTGGATCTTCATCCAACTACATCAGCAATTGACCCCAAACGGTCTTGAGACCGTTTGATCACTAAATGGTCTTGCAACTGTTTGGTCATCAAGATGAAACCGTTTGCACATGAATTTTCTTAAAGTGTTTGCTAAGATGACATCATCATCTTCAAGATACAAACCTTTGAAATTTTCTATGATCTTTGTGGTGATTTCATCAATTAATCAAAGGAAAGTTTGGGAATGAAAAAGGAATCAACATATGATGAAGATAGGAGATCAATAATGATATTTAAGGGTTCAAGTTATATAACCCACCTTCAAAGTTGAATCCAAGCTTCAAGATTCACGTCCTAAATGGTGAATGAATCTCTCTCAACTATCAAGGTCTGTTCTCAAGTCCTTGGATGAAAAGGATGATCAAGGTTGAGCATTTAATGGAGAAAAGAAGAAAATAAGCATTGAATTTTGATTTCCACCATGAAATCAAGGTTGAAGATGACTATGGAGCTTACCTTTAGGTTGGGGCACATACTCGTGTTTCTCCTAAGCTTCCTTGTGTTCGGCCAAATCAAGGAAAGAAAGTAGATTCGAAAAGAGTCTTTCATGTGGGTGGAAAATGGGATATTTGTAAGGGAATTTCAAGAGAGAGAAAGTGTTATAAAAATCCTTCAATTCCTTAAATTGGTGCCAGGTATCCCCCTCAATTCCTTTCATACAAAGCCATCATCCTTCCTTTCAAATTCATCTTCTTTATCCATGAATTAAAAGAAAACAAATTAAGCACTTTAATCAATATAATAATAATATCCAAAAATTAGTGGATATTAATTTTTCTTTAACTAATGTGAGTGGGATCTCCACTCACTTTAGATATTTTGGTGCCATTGAAAGGCAAAAGGACGTCCACACTTATACAAATTCAACCATCACATTTTTGTTTGAAGGGCACTCCCATTAATATAATTATTTTTACATTAAATTGAATTAGGGTTTCAATTATGCTTAAATCTTGATTATTTTAAAATCAAGATTCTCTCTCCCCAAAGGGTTTCAAATGAGACGCCCCTCTGATTTTATTGTCTCTAATTAATACCAAGAAACATTAGGTACTCTCTAGAAGTGTTATTTTGCATATTGAACCCTAGGTTTTGGGTAAATTGCACGTTACACCAAAACTAGGTTTTAATGCACAAACATTGCTTAATAAGCTCTTTCTTGGTGCTCAGGCTGCCACAATCCATTACTCTGCATAATTTTCATTATTATGATTCTTAAACACTTGAGGAACATTTATCATGTACCATTTGCAAGTTAACCCCTCAACTTGGGTAATTTGCACTTTAGTCCAAAATAGGCAAAACATTGTTTTCATCATTATTCAAAAAGGACTAAAATTGAAACATAAGTTCCTCTTGAGCCTTAATTACTTTTCAAAAGATAAGAGAACGCATATAATTATCTTTCTTAAACAAAACATCTAGGGTTAAAGCATAACCCAGGCCAGGGATGTTACAAATTATCCACCCCTAATAGGGATTTCGTCCCTGAAATCATCAAGAGAAAAGAGAAGGGTACTTCCTCCTCATATGTTACTCTAGATCCCACATAACTTCTTCAATGCCACAGTGATGCCAAAGAACTTTTACAAGACATATGTCTTTCTTTTTCAACTTTTTAATTCTTTTATCAAGGATCATCACATGTCCTTCAACATATGATATATCATCATTTAATTCTACCTCCACAGGTTGTAAAACTAACTCCGTGTTAGGATGATACTTTCTCAACATGGAGATATGGAACTGGATGCAACTTATGCAGCTGAGGCGGTAATTCCATCTTATAGGCTACCTTTCCAATCCGTTCAATGATTGGATAAGACCCCATAAATCTAGGAGCTAACTTTCCCTTCTTTCCAAATCTAAGGACACATTTCCAAGGTGAGACCTTGAGATATACTCTATATCCAACTTGGAATTCTAAAGTTCTTTGTTGTTTGTCAGAGAACGACTTCTGTCTATCCTGTGCAATCTTTAATTGTTGTTGTATTACTTTAATCTTCTCAGTTGTCTACTGCACTAACTCAGGACCCAAAACTTGATATTCTCCTATTTCATACCAACATAAAGGAGCTCTACAAAGTCTACCATATAATGTTTCATATGGTGCCATATCAACACTGTGCTGATAGCTATTATTGTAAGCAAATTCTATCAAGCTCAGGTGTAGATCCCAACTTCCTACAAACTAAAGGACACATGCCCTAAGCAAATCCTCCAAGGTTTGAATGGTCCTCTCATATTGTCCATCTGTCTGTGGGTGAAAGGTAGTACTAAACCTTAATTGCATACCTAAAGCTTTATGTAGTCATTCCCAAAAATGACTCGTGAACTGTGGACCTCTATCAGAAACAATAGTACCTGGAACCCCGTGCAACCGCACTATCTCATCTATATGTATCTGTGTAAGCTTCTCAACAATATAGGTTGTTTTGACAGGAAGGAAATGTGCTGTCTTAGTCAACCTATCAACTATCACCCATATGGAGTCATAACCTTTGGTTGTTCTAGGAAAACCAACCACAAAGTCCATGGTCACATGATCCCATTTCCACTGCGGTATAGGCAAAGGTTGCATTGTTCATGTGGGCTTTTGATGCTCAGCTTTAACCTACTGACATACCGGACACCGCATAACAAACTCAGCTAACAGCCCAGCTAACAACGATACCTTAATCTATACATTGTTTTGCCTTAAGGAGATAAGTATATCTCTTTTAAATCATACTAAGGAGTTCAACTGTGCCTTATTTAAGGTTGGTGATGATGATTTCCTACTTAGTGCATCAACCAATACATTAGACTTCCCTGGATGATAATCAATTGTACAATCGTATTCCTTGATTAACTCCATCCAGCGGCGTTGTCTCATGTTCAACTCATGTTGTGAGAAGATACATTTCAGATTCTTATGGTCTGTGAAAATCTGGAATGTTTCTCCATAGAGATAATGTCTCCAGATCTTCAAAGCATGAACCACAACAGCTAGCTCTAGATCATGTGTCAGATAATTCTCCTCGTGTTTCTTAAGATGTCGAGAGGCATAAGAAATCACTTGATTATCCTACATCAACACACATCCTAGACCATTCTTAGATGCATCACAGAAAACTATGTACCCCTTCCTTGCTCAGGTAACACAAGCACATGTGCACTTGTTAACCTTTCTTTCAACATCTGGAAAGAATGTTGACACTTGTCATTCCAGACAAAAGGAACCTCCTTCCTGGTCAACTTGGTTAGGGGTAAAGCTATAGAACTGAAGTTCTTAATGAACCTCTTGTAATAGCCTGCCAGTCCTTGGAAACTGCATATCTCCATTGGTGTCTTTGGCTATTCCCATTGCAGGATAGATTATACCTTCTTAGGATCAACATAGCTACCTGAGGCAGATATTATGTGTCCTAGAAAAGAAACTTCTAGTAACCAGAACTCGCATTTGCTAAACTTATCATACAACTTATGCTCTCTTAGCAAAGTTAAAGCCTGACGGAGGTGCTGCTCATGCTGTTGAGCATCTCTACTGTATACCAAGATGTCATCTATAAAGACTACTATGAATTGATCAAGCAAAGACCAAAAGATTCTATTCATGAGTTCCATGAATGCAACTGGTGCATTAGTTAGTCCAAACGACATAACTATAAACTCATAGTGACCATACCTTGTCCTAAAGGCAGACTTAGGTATGTCACTCTCCTTGATACACAACTGATGATATCTCGACCTCAGATCTATCTTAGAGAAGATAGTTGCACCACACAACTGATCAAATAGATCATCAATCTTTGGCAGAGGATACTTGTTCTTTATGGTTACTTTATTTAACTGTCTATAATCAATGCATAACTGCATAGATCCATCATTCTTCTTAAAAAAGAGAACCGGAGCACCCCATGGTGAAGTACTCGGTCGGATAAAACCTTTCTCAAGCAATTCCTATAGCTGTTTCTTGAGCTCTGCCATCTCAGCAGGTGCCATTCTATACAGTGTTTGTTCTATTGGTTGCGTGCCTGGGATTAGATTAATCTCAAAATCAATCTCTTGGGGTGGAGGAACACCTGGAAGTTCCTCAGAAAACACATCTTCAAACTCCCTAACAATCAAAACTTTAGAAAGATTAGGGTTCTCCATCATGGTGTCTACCACATGTGCCAAGAATGCAAGGCATCCTTATCGCATAAACTTCTCAGCTACCACAGCCAACACTAGATAGGTTGGAAGAATCTTTCTATCTCCCTCAAAGATCCATGTGTCATCGTCATCTACAAACACAACTTGCTTGGAATCACAATCCAAGACAACCTTATACTTTTCTAGGGTGTCCATCCCAAGGATTATATTGAACCCATGCATCTCAAGTGGTATAAGATCCACCTGAATGCGATGCTCAGAGAAGGAAAGAATGCAGGGAGAACACACCTCCCATAGCACTGCAGATCCCAACAAAGGGGTTTCTAATAGCAGATTATCTGCTCTATGACTGACAATCATATTGTAGTCAAGGATCACTTCTCTAGTGACAAAGGAATGCATAGCACCCAGATCAATCAAAACAGATACGAAGAAGGATGAAGACATATCAGAATGAAATAGTTCCATCTGACCCGTCACAACTCGAGGTTTGACTACTGCTTTAGGTTGATTCATTGCGTAGAATCTCGCGGTTGCTTGCTGTTGACCCTATGCTCAGTTGTTGGGTGTCACGAACCATCTTGGGACGCTTGTCCACATCCTCTAGTGCCACTCAAAATATGTTTCCTCTGATGACCTTGTTGACTCTGCCTCAGTGGTTGGGTTACCATTGTGTTCCCAACTGGACAATCCCTTGCTAGATGTCCTACCTGTCTGCACTGATGACAGGTTCTATTCTCTTGATATGGTCTAAAAGGTCTAGTTGTTGACGTTGATGCTGTACTGGGGGATCTATTTGGAGGAAAACTACGACCCCTACCCCTACTTGACATCCATTGCGTATGGGTATTGAACCTCAGTGGTGCTACTGGTGTAGAAAACCTCAGTTTCTTAAAACTCTTAGACCTCTATTCTTGGAAGTGAGTATACACCTTCTTACTCTTAGTCTGATGCTTGTCAATCACCGACCTTTCTATCCATCTCACGGACTCCACAAAGGTGGCGAACCTCTCCCTATTCTCTAAAGAAGACACATGAGTAGACAATTCAACGTTCAACCCCTTCTCAAACTGCCAAATTCTCTCTTCATCAGTAGCTATCATATGCATACAGAACTACAAAAGCTCCACGAACTTAGCTTCATACTCACTAATGTTCATTGGTTCTTGCCTTAACCTCTCAAACTGAGAGATCTTCTCATCTAGAAACATCTTGGGGATGTATCTATTGACGAATTCTCGTCAGAATTCTTCCCATCCGATCTCAACACCTGGCCTCTTGCCCTCTTCTATTGTCCACCAGTGGCCATCACTCCCTTTTAGAAGGTACACTACATGCCTAACCTTCTCTGCTTCAGGGATATTGAGGATTCTAAAGGCCTTCTCCAACTCAGTCAACCACAAGTCAACATCTGCTGGGTCAGCTGTACCAGCATAATCTGTGGCTCCAACCCGACGAAGTCATTCGAAAGTCTTGTCGGCTCCCTATCCTTCATGGTGAGATGGTGCCCTAGGTGCAGGTGGTGGCATCTTATCCACCATATGCATCATGGTTGCCATGAACTGCTGACACGATTTTACCGTGCGTCGAACGCAAGTGCACACGTCAATGTAATATAGGCCTTTGTGAGGCCCGAGTCAAACTCAGGGACACTGAATTATCGGAGACTACTACTAACTACTCGCAATCAGCTAGATCGGTTAAAAGGTTGGAAGTTGTTGTAAAATTAAAAGAAAATGAAATAAAACAAAACAAAGCAATCGATTAAAGGTTTGGTTTAATCAATTCAAGTGGAGATCTTTAGGATTGCGGTTTCACCGCGGGTTTTCATTGTATGAATTTCTATATAATAATTCATATTCATCTCTCTATCCGGGTAGTGGCCTATAATCAGAATTGCCCACTGTCGTGGTACAATTCACTACCTATGTCTAGGTCGGTTCCACCGTCATAGTAACCTATACCCTAAACTAGGCGCATTAGAAATGACCTCTGGGTTTCCACCATTAACCTTACATCACCTTGTTCTAGGGATTTGTCAATTAATGTGACATTCGTCTCTTTTCAACCATTAATCCTTCTTTCAAAGTAATTAAGGGCATTAGATTATTATTATGGTGATCAAGCATAACAATATAATTGAGAAAATGAATTCATACCACAGATTTAAGAGATTAATGATAAATTACTATATAAAAATGTTATACAATGCTTCCCCGGGCTACTCTCGGTCCTAAAGATAAAGGGGATTATCCCTGCATGTTCATCTCAGAGCAAAACATGGTAGAGAAAATGGGAAACATGGAGAAAAATGTGAATAAGCTGTAAAACCCCTGAACGGAGAAGATCCAAGCGGTCCTTGGCGTAGAACACGCGATCTCTGGCCTTTCGGCTGTGGAAAACATCTTCTTTGGCGTCCGGAACATCTGGGGCGTGCTTCTGGGCTCCATTCTTCTCTCCACACCTTCTCAGGACGTGTGCAACAACTAATGATGTGATAGATTGCTCTTGGTCGCCGTCATTAGGTATAATCACCGAGTTAGGTCGCCAAATTATCACAGTTATCAGATTTAGATCGATCTGAAGCAAACTTGTATCTGACGGTGTCGATACCATCGACCTTGCACGGTATCGGCTGGTCTTCTTTTCTTTTCTTTGTCACGACTGATGCTAACTCGGTACCATCGACTAGGGTCGATGGTATCGACATCCTAAGGTGTCGGTTTTTGTCCTTTTCCGTCGCTGAATCTTCTAGGGTCTATAGTATCGACTCGCTTCTCGCCCGCAACCTGATGGTATCTCGATACCATCAACTCTACTATCGATAGTATCGACTCTGTGATGCTCCTTGTAGCTGGCAACCTGTGGTCTTGTCGATGGTATCGACCACTATCAATGGTATCAACAACAGCAGATATTCATTTTTCCTGAAATTTCAACACAGAACCACGTAAGTCGAAATAAAACATATTATTGTAATCATTTATGATCAAAATACTGAAATAAGGGAGTTTTGACATAGAGAAGGATCATAGACCAAAGTAAATGAATCATGCAATATTAACCACCAAAATGACCAATAAATGCATAAAACACAAGTAAAATATGTCTATAAATGCGACTCAAAATCATCGCATCAAAATCCCCTAAGCTTGAACATTGCTTTCCCTCGAGCAACTAAACTTTAGAATAGAATTGCGAGGGTCAACTAAAGAACAAATCATCACAACAAACATCACCATATGATCCCCACCGGACATTCACATTCCGGCCCTTACTAACCACAAAATGATAATTACCCTAAAGGTGACAATAATCATCCATAAAAGATATCTACCTCAAATTGATGAACACTATCATATAAGACAGTTAACATAATGAAATTCGCCGGTTCAGACTCGGTGCATCTTGTGATCTCCTATGCTATGTTGCTCGCCCTAACTACCATCTACATGGAAGCAGCTCTCCTGATATTCATAAGTGAGGAGAAAATCACGGTGGCCTACCAATTCGAGCAACGGGTGAATGGAATGGGTGGCTCATAGAAGAAATGGAAGCATTATATGGTTTCAACATGCACAAAACAAAAATGACCTAAATGATGCATATGCAAGTGTAAATGCCCTAATGCCTACATTTGGGTGTAATGATGCATGCACTATCATTCCGTCTCAAGGTGAGATGGAATATCTACAAAAGCTACACCATGTGCTTATTCTTCTTAATATGTAGTGAAAAACATGTTCCTTTCTCCCTCTCATTCTTATTTATTTCTCAATTCTCTTTTTTTTTTTAAAATATTTTTCTTCTCTTTTTTTTTCTTTTTTTAAGGCCCTTTATATCCAATAATGACAATGAATTATTTGTCGGGCTCACTTTTTGTTGCATAACTGTATACTTGAAGCATTCAGAAGGTATGGAACAAGTTCATCACCCTTAATGTTTCAGAAGAAATGAGATGCATGATGTTGTTCTATGCACAAACATGTAAATGCATGTACAAAATGATGATTATGCAACTAAATGACACACACCTAAAGATAATGCGCATGTAAAACTGATTTATAACTTTTTTTTATATTTTATGCAAATTATGTCAAAATAGCTGCAATGCAAGACCTATCTACATGGAATGCAATCAAAGAAATTAAAACCATAATTTACTTCCCTTTCTTATGGTGGAGTATGGAAACAATGATGTGGATAGATCACAAGACTAACTAACTGAACCTTTGAAAATTATTATGTGTCACTCCTTATTGACCTGTGTGGTAACTAAGAGGTTTTTCTCTCTTATTTCAAATTAAGGTCTCATTATCATTTGATCAGTTTAGGCTCAAACAACCAGTTCCATCCACTTTTCATGAATCAAAAGAATGTACAGTTGTGATTTTCTATTTTAGAGTTGACAAACCCAATCATTTCCTAAAGTTATGTGCTCAAAGTTTAACAACACAAGCTTGCAAACACTAAATTTAAATTTTCCCTTGATTCCCATGTACAAGAAAATGAGATGACACATGACTTAAGACATCCACAATTACACTAGATAGAATGTGGATCCTACAAACAAACTAAGAACTAAGAAAAACAAATGACAAAAGACAAAATAATAAAACTAAAAACTAAGAAAACTAAAGGATAGAGCTGTTCCAACTCCCCCCTTAAGCTTGAATTCGACTATGGCCTCATAGTAAAAAACAACCTTAAAGGGTGGAACAGAGATACCGATCACTCTTCCGGCGGAGGCGGGTATTGCGGGGCCGTGGGGCCCCAAGATGGGTACTGCCCCTGAAAACTTGGATCATACTGGGGCATGGGCGGAGGTTGTGGATACCCCCCAAAGTAATTCTAGCTCCAGTAATGATCATAGAAGGGCTGCTGCTGCATCTCCATCCTATGCAACCTGTCGTGAATATGTTGTTGGTTGTCGAGGAGGAGGCACTCATTTTCAAAAACAGCCCTTTGATTGTCAAGCACCCGGTTCTTTGTATCATGAATATTGGCGTATGTCGCTGTATGCTGCTGCTGTGTCTGATAGATATCCTGCAACATTGCATACATTCCTTGCATTGAGTAGACATCCTCACTTTGCTGCGAGGGTGGTGGTGGTGGCGGAGGCTGCGAAGATGAAGATGCACCCGGATGCATGCGAGGACGCTTCCTAGGTGCCACTCATGCATGGAGAGGAGTGTAGGCCTCCTCTTCCTCTTCAGCCTCGTCGCCGTCGTTGTCTTCGTTGCCGCCATCTTCATCTAAACTCTGGATGGCAATGACAGGCCATCAAAAATGCTGAGTGCCCTCAATGTGGAAGACGAGGTCGGGGAGCGAACATTCCTGATAAGCGTGATTAACATGGCAGTGTGCATACGCCAATCCATCACGTAGCAGGATGAGGTTGGAGCGGTGAAGATGCTGTAAATTGACCTTGCTTCTGTTGGAGAGAGGAGTCAACTGGGAGAAATTCAACCCAAGATAGTGGGCCAGCGGTGTGATGAGCCCTCCAAAGTGAATTGGAGCCTTCCGTGTGCTCCTCTTTACAGCCAACACGCGCTGCAAGAAAAATGCTCCCCAATTACACTCTTGTCGCTTCAGTAGCTTGTGCAGGAAAAATAGGTCCGTCTCTTGAAACTTGCTAAGAGACAGGTCACCACGAGCAAAGAGGGCAGTGCACAACATGCGATGAAGAATCTGCACGAATGGATGCTCGAAATCCGCCACCGCCGCGTTGTGGTAGCTCACAGATTTGCCCGGAGGCACAGTCACCAGCTCGGCGAAGATAGCATCATAATCAGTCCGGTTGTCTGGCTTCCGGTACTGCTCTCGCCCATGATTCCAGTTATAGATAGAATTGAACTGCTGTAGGGTGAGAGTGTAATCATTGTTGTACAGCCAGAAAGAAACACAGCCTTTTATCCATTCACGGTCAGTGGCAACGATGTCGTTTGGCACGACGCATATATCCTGTGACGCCATGAATTCTGCGACTAGCTCCTTGTATGTTGGCCATTCATTGAAGAATGGCTGGCCATCGGTGTGGAGTTCCATCTCATCGGGCCTCCTTCCCGTATGACTTGCTTGTCCCTTAAACACGTAGGCCAGATTAGCGTCGAACCCCAGATTGCTGATCATGCCCCGGTCGATGTAGCAGGTCGGCTAAATCTTGCGCTTCATCAGTTCCTCATAGACCTTCTTGACTTCTGCGGAAGGATGGACAATCCGCGGACGTGGAATGGATGCAGTCAGTGGAGGAACAAACATCGGGATCTCCATCGGTGTCGCATGTGAAGAAGATGCGCCGACGGTGTGCACCATTGTCGAAGAAGAAGAAGGATTAGAAGATGGAGCTCGGAGAAGGTCGGAGAAGATTATCTCCGCTCGATGAAGGCTTGGTGAAGAACACTCACCGTGGATGCTCATAGCCGGGCTCTGATTGCTCACAAAGATGCTCAACACAAGTGGAGAAGGTTTTCTCTAAAGGTGTGATGTCATATGACGACAATCCATCTCTTATATAACTGTGGCCGGCGCTGCTGTATGCACGTCGATACCATCGACGCGAGTCGATGGTATCGACTCCTTTAGCACAATCCGCCCGCCGCTGGTATCGACGGTCGTCGATGGCTTGATGTGGGGGCCCGGATCGATGACGTGTTGATACTATCGACAGGTGTCGATGGTATCGACCCGTCCCACGTATCGACTCTCTTGATGCAACGATCGCCGTTTATTTCCTCTCACGGATCAATGACGTGTAGCGTCGATACTATCGACGCAAGTCGATAGTATCGACTTCTGGTTAGGGAAACACCCTCGCGAGGCCCGACCGCCACTTTCTTCCTGTGACATGGTCGATACCATCGATAGGCCTGTCGATGGTATCGACTTCACTGAGACAATTTGCGTCTGAATATCTCCAGAGATTTCGATAGTATCGACATGCATGTCGATACTATCGAGCTCAACTTTGCGATCAACCTGTTGGTGTGTCGATACCATCGATGAGGCCGTCGATAGTATCGACACAGAGCGATTTTTGCAGTCTCCAACCTGTACCCTGGTCGATACCATCGACTCGCATTAATGGTATCGATTCTACCTCAGTCCTGTACATAAAGCAAACGATCACGGTATCTTTTTTACATTAAAAACAAAGTCAAATCAAATCAAAATGCAAAATGTGAAAGAAACTAACTACACTAGCGATGGCTGGGTTTCCTCCCAACAAGTGCACTTATTTAACGTCTTAGGCTAGATGAAATCAAGCTTCATCACTTTAGATCTTTGGAGAGTGTGCCTAGGGGATCATGTGGCAGTTTGAACTCAACTTGATCCTGGCCAATCCCCAATGTCAAATTACCTCTCCCAATGGCTGTGATAACATTGGCCATTGCTTGAAACGGCGTGCCTAATAACATCTCACAACCCCTTAGCTGCGGCATGTCCATAACAATGAAATCGACCGGAAAGATAAACCTGTCGACTTTGACAAGCACATCCTCACACACTCCATATGGCTTCACAGTCGACCCATCCGCCAATTCAATAGTTGCCGCTGATTTCTTTATTTTCTTCAACCCAAGCTTTTGAAATGTGGACAGTGGTAGAAGGTTAATGCTGGCACCTGAATCACTATGTGCTTGTGGAAAATGTTGACCGCCTATAGAACATGGGATGTAGAAACCTCCCAGATCTTTCCTCTTCTGTGGTAGACTCCCATGGATAATTGAGCTCACCATCTCATTTACCCGACAAACATATGTGTCTTTGATCCGCCTCTTCTTGGTGATGATGTCCTTGATAAACCTCCCGTATGCTGGCATCTGCTCTATCATCTCCACTAACGGAATGTTAATATGGAGTTTCCTAAACATCTCCAAGAATTTCCTGTAATGTCTATGTTCTTTCTTCGGCCTCGAACTATCCGGAACAGACACCACCACCTCATTTGGACACTTGTGAGGTGGCACATATGGGCTTTTCGGGGTCTCCTCCCTTAAGCTGACTTCAATGTCACCCTCTGGCATAGACTCTGGTACATCATTTACAACAGGTGTAACTAGTGGCAGCTCCTGTCTCGCAGTGAATGTAGCTTCACCATGACACATGGCCTTCACCTGCTCTTCTTACCTAGGTGCGGGCGCGACCGTGATGGGCTCTTGGCGGGCTTTTGTGAATGTGACATATCCTCCTGGTAGTCCATAATGACTGCGAGGATACGATATTTTGGGTGTAGCCTCCGTATCAAAAATCATTTTGCCTTTACCCTGAACGTCCACCACTGGGAGCTCTACCTCAGTAATCACAGATATGTACTTTACTTGATGATGTGCTTGAACAACATCTGCATTCCCAGCCTGTCTTTGTTGATTTGTAAGCTTTAAGGACGCCACTTCATTGGAAATTTGGGTCACAGTCGTCTCTAATTCCCTCATTTGCGCTCCATGGCTTTGCAATGTCTGCCCAAATTTAGTCAAGATCTCACCCTGAGACTGCAGCTGCTTACTAAACATGCTCATCATCTCCTGATTTTGCTGCACCACTTGACTAAGCAATGCGGTGCTTTTATCTTCCACCATTGACTGTGGCTTTGCATCTGGATCTTGTAGGAAATTGTTTGGATCTTTCCATGAGAATTTCCTATCCTTCCTCCAAGCATAATCATTGTTTCTGTATCCCTGTTGTTGCATAAATTTGACCTGAGCTTCATCCTCAAGTTCAGTATCTTCTTTTTCTAGCAGTTTCTTGGCTAGAAGGTCCATATTCGCATTCAGCTCTTTGATGGCCTTCGACTCTCCCACAACTCGCACGTGCTCAACGACATCTCTATCGCCCCAAGATTGCTTCTTGGCCATGTTCTTCAAAATTTCCCAACACCTTGTCCCTGTGTTGTTTAAGAAGAACTCAGATCCTGCGGAATCCAGATTACTTCTATCATGCTCAGAAAGAGCAAAATAGAAAATCTTCACTTGTTTTTCCTTATCCAAACCATGGTGTGGGCACCTCCTCAGCATTATTTGGAATCGTTCCCATGTCTCAGAGTAGGTTTCACCCGCCTTCTGACTGAAATTGTGAATTTTTCTGATCAGATCATTTGTCTTCTCGGGCGGGAAGAATCTTTCAAAGAACACTTCCACCATGTGGTTCCATGATTCCACATATTCATTGTCAAGATTGTGCAACCATTCCTATGCATTTCCCGCTAGAGAGCTCGGGAACAGCTTCAGGTAGAGCATCTCTTGTGGAAATCTATCAATTTTAATCATGTCACAATTCTCCAAAAATTGGCTTATATGCGTCACTGGGTCTTCATTCTTGAGCCCATGGAATGCATTCGACTTGACCAAGTTGATTAATGCAGGATCAATCTTGTAAGTCGGAATGTTGATCACCTACTTCTTGATTGGCCCCTTTGAAGCAGATGAGGAAGACGCCTTGATCTTCTCCCATATCGTCTGTTCCTCTGCCATTTCTTCTTGTTCGGATTTGGAATCTATTCTTTCGTGTTGGTCTTGATCGTAGTCTTCCTCGTCGTCCGGTTTCGGTAGTGGAACCTTTGGTGGTTGTTGCGTGTAGTCGGTGCTACGCGTCCGCACCATGCACAATACCTGCAAAATGAAAATTTGAGTTCAGTACCGTGCTAGACGATTACAAAAATTGGAAAGATAGACTATGAATTTTAGAGATGATTTCAAACTAATAAAAATAAAAGTGGCCTAGAATGGCCGCTTGCAGCACTCGTAGTGCCGACAATTGCCGTGTCCCCGACAACGACGCCAAAAACTTGACACGATTTTACCGTGCGTCGAACGCAAGTGCACACGTCAATGTAATATAGGCCTTTGTGAGGCCCGAGTCGAACTCAGGGACACTGAATTATCGGAGACTACTACTAACTACTCACAATCAGCTAGACCGGTTAAAAGGTTGCAAGTTGTTGTAAAATTAAAAGAAAATGAAATAAAACAAAACAAAGCAATCGATTAAAGGTTTAGTTTAATCAATTCAAGTGGAGATCTTTAGGATTGCGGTTTCACCGTGGGTTTTCATTGTATGAATTTCTATATAATAATTCATATTCATCTCTCTATCCGGGTAGTGGCCTATAATCAGAATTTCCCACTGTCGTGGTACAATTCACTACCTATGTTTAGGTCGGCTCCACCGTCGTAGTAACCTATACCCTAAACTAGGCACATTAGAAACGACCTCTGGGTTTCCACCATTAACCTTACATCACCTTGTTCAAGGGATTTGTCAATTAATGTGACATTCATCTCTTTTCAACCATTAATCCTTCTTTCAAAGTAATTAAGGGCATTAGATTATTATTATGGTGATCAAGCATAACAATATAATTGAGAAAATGAATTCATACCATAGATTTAAGAGATTACTGATAAATTACTATATAAAAATGTCATACAATGCTTCCCCGGGCTACTCCCAGTCCTAAAGATAAAGGGGATTAGTCCCACATGTTCATCTCAGAGCAAACATTGGTAGAGAAAAGGCAAAACATGGAGAAAAACGTGAATAAGCTATAAAACCCCTGAACGGAGAAGATCCAAGCGGTCCTTGGCGTAGAACACACGATCTCTGGCCTTTCGGCTGTGGAAAACGTCTTCTTCGGCATCCGGAACGTCTGGGGCGTGCTTCTGGGCTCCGTTCTTCTCTCCACACCTTCTCGAGACGTGTGCATCGGCTAATGATGTGATAGATTGCTCTTAGCCGCCGTCATTAGGTATAATCACCGAGTTAGGTCACCAAATTATCACAGCCGTCAGATTTAGATCGATCTGAAGCAAACTTGTATCTGACGGTGTCGATACCATCGACGCGAGTCGATGGTATCGACCTTGCACGGTATCAGCTGGTCTTCTTTTCTTTTCTTTGCCGTGACTAATGCTAATTCGATACCATCGACGAGGGTCGATGGTATCGACATCCTAAGGCGTCAGTTTTTGTCCTTTTCTGTCGCTAAATCTTCTAGGGTCGATAGTATCGACTCCGGAGTCTATAGTATCGAATCGCTTCTCGCCCGCAACCTGATGGTATCTCAATACCATCGACTCTACTGTCGATAGTATCGACTCTGTGATGCTCCTTGCGGCTGGCAACCTGTGGTCTTGTCGATGGTATCGACCACTATCGATGGTATCGACAACAACAAATATTCATTTTTCCTAAAATTTCAACACAGAACCACGTAAGTCGAAATAAAAAATATTATTGTAATCATTTATGATCAAAATACTGAAATAAGGGAGATTTGACATAGAGAAGGATCATTGACCAAAGTAAATGAATCATGCAATATTAACCACCAAAATGACCAATAAATGCATAAAACACAAGTAAAATATGTCTATAAATGCGACTCAAAATCATCGCATCAACTACCCAAAAAGATCATGGAAAGTTGGGTTTTCTAGTGCAACTTGGTTAAGCTGGGGATGTTCAGGTACTGGTTCCTCCCTATCCTGATCCCTTGCACCTCTTCCTGGTGCAGCAATGCTACTCTCAGCAGCATGTTCTTCGTGTGATCCGGACATCCTTAAGTTCTTCTTCTCCTCCTATATGAGCAGAAGACACTATTAGATAACTAGAAGACACTAGAACAAACTCTACAACCTTAATCCTATGTCTCTCTAGACTCAGCGAACCTAGAGCTCTGATACCAACTAAATTGTGACGCATGCCATTCGAACAAAACATCATTCACTAAGCAGAAGCGATCATTAACAACGGGTTACTGAAAATCACTAAAAATTAAAACCATTTACAAAGAGATCCAAACACAGAAAAACTCTTTTATCAAGAACCAATGTATTTCATTTACATCCTGGTTCATAAGTACATATCCAGTACCGTCTCTTATCGAGGATTACAAGCATCAACTACCTTGTTAAAACTATACACAGACAACATAAAAACCTCGAGGCATGAAGCCAAAATCTCAAATCGATTCATTAAAAGTACTAACTACTAACTCCGATGACCTGAGAGTACAGAGATGACACATAGGACTCTCTATACAAAATATGACAGCTAGTGCCTCCACCTAGAATATCACTACTCTCCTTGTTGCTGCTGCTGCTCTTCCCCTGCAGTAGGGTTTCTGTCTCTTCTTCTGCGTTTACCTAAAAAGTTGGATCCCACGAGGGCGAGACAATTGAAAATTGTCCCAGAGAGAGATATAACTCTCTGTCAGAAACATTATTATTGCAGTTTAATGGAATAATACTGAGCAGAGGAATCATATTTATTCAACATCAGATAAATCAATATGTAAACAGATTAGAGTAATATTCTTATTCCAAGCATTTCAGCTATAACTTGATAAAGCAGCATGCTTCTTATTCGATAAGGAATTGAAGAACATATATAACATTTATCCATATAGGATATGCTAAACAAGGTAACATCAACCAATGATTCTCGTATTTCAACCTTAAGCAAATACACTACACGACTGATTACATTTTACAATCATACTTAAGCCCCGAGGAGATGAGGTATACCGCTCATACTCCAACCGACCATTGCAAAATTGAGATCGGTACCATACATAGGTTAAGGAAGAGCTAGATTTCCATAGCCTCCCTTATCTCGGTCAATACGAGATCTCATGAAGGACATCTTGTGTCTCTGCTAAATAGCATTCCAGGTTATATTGGCAACTTCGCTATAGAGTTATAGCCCGTAGCATATACTCTCTTCAGGATATGGCCCTTAGCCAATGCCTGGTATTGTGGAGTTATGGCCCATAGCCATACTCTTATTGGGATATGGTCCATAACCAATCCTGTGCATAGGATATGGCCCATAGTCATTCCTATGAGGCGTAAGGATATATTCGCCTATTACCCCCACATATTCAAAAATATGCATTCCAGGAATTCCCATAGGAAAACCTATTTCTCCATCACCAATTACTGATGATGATGGATCTATGGTCAGGGCTCTACATGATAAGATTTCACTTGATTAATTAAGTGTATTACATATCCTTTTAGCATCAGACAAGTTTCCAAACATCAACTATTATGACAAAAACTACAAAAAATGTTTAATACTTCTATCAAGTACTTTTCAAAACTTTATAGAACATTGGGATCTCAATCCCTTATCTCATCATGGACATTCTCATCACTTAACATCTCATCATCATGATTATGAAATATGGGTATTCAACCCCTCAGTTCATCAAAGAACACTTGTTACCACTTATCATGTAACGAATACCTTCAGGTCATCTGACCAAGGTAAACATGATACTTGTTACACAAGCATCTCACATGGCTCTCAAAGCCCATTTAATCTCTTGTTACCTCTTACTAGGCAACAAAGCATATAATGGCTCACAAGGCCCATAAAACATTTTGAATAAATAATACATCATAGCTCATACCTGGATATGCTCATCATCTCATGATACCTGCATGACTAGTACACATGGTAATAATTATATCAATTACATATCATCACTATGCAATGTAATGGTAGCATATCTATTCCCTCATTAGGGTTAGGGTTTCCCAAATTCATGTCAATTAGGGATATTCATCCCATTACCCAAAATTAGGGTTATGGTTTATCATCATATTGCCCAACATTAGGGTTTCATGCATTATAACCCAAAATAAGGGTTTCACATAGCATCACCCTGGATTAAAGTTTCACATCACATCATTGCATTAGGGTTTCACATGGCATCACCCTAGATTAGGGTTTCAAATGGCATCACCCTAGATTAGGGTTTCACACATCATTACCTTGAATTAAGGTTCCTTATCACTTTTCCCCAAATTAGGGTTTCATGTAGCCTTACCCGAAATTAGGGTTTCATGAAGCATCCTCTTGAATTAGGGTTTTTCATTATATTACCCATAATTGGGATTTCTCATATCATTACCCTAGATTAGGGTTACACCATTACCCTAGATTAGGGTTTCATCTAACATTGCCCTAAATTAGGGTTAGGGCACATCAACCTTCTCAGTTAGGGTTACATTATCTCTTTATCAAGGATCATACCCTAATTACATATTTTATTTGTGTTGAAAGTATTGAGGCTTAACCACTACATGATTATTATACATGTATGAATTCCTCTCTCTCTCTCATCCTCTCTAGGATGTTGATTACTTCAAGCTTGATTAGATTAGGTCAACCCTTCAGTCAAGTACATACATCTATGGTTATCATAGTGTATTGAGTTACTTCTTTCATAAGCATCAAAGGTTAACCACTCAAAAGGTACTAATCACTTAAGTACCTTAAAGGTACAACCATTGTAATTATCTTTGATATACATCATTAACAATCATGGGGTTAATTGTACTTATATGGTTTGAATCAAATAGACCTTCAAACGGTCTTGAGGTATTAGACCCTTAAATGGTCTTGAAGTACTTTGACCTTCAAACGATCTTAGTCCAAATCTCCAATCAGTCTAAGACCATTTAGACCTTCAAACGGTCTTGGACCAAACCTCCAAATAGTATGGAGACCGTTAGACCTTAAACGGTCTTGGTCCCAAAACCTTCAATTGGTCTTAAGACCGTTACACCATCAAACAGTCTTGATCTCAAAATCCCTAAATGGTTTGAGACCGTTTAAATTAAATATTAATTAACCCCAAACGGTTTGAAACTGAATGGCCCTCAAACGGTCTGAGACCGAATGGTCCTCAAACGGTCTAAGACCGTTTGGTCTCAATCAGCTGGAAACCATTTAACCCTAAATTAGGGTTTCTACAATCAATCAATTTAGGGTTTGCTTCATTGAATCATTCATCAATTGGACTATTGAAAATACATCAAATTATAACCCTTGGATCTCCAACAATCCATAACAGCCCTTGACCTCCAAATGGTCTTGAGACCGTTTTCCCTCAAACGGTCTTGAGACCATTTGAGCCATTCAACATAGAAATCGATCCAATCAATTTAGGGTTTCAACCAAATCAATATGATTAGGGTTTGTAGTCAATGGATCACCCATTCTTGGAACCATTTTAATTAGATCAATTGGAACCATTGGATCTTCATCCAACTACATCAACAATTGACCCCAAATGGTCTTGAGACCGTTTGACCTCAAACGGTCTTGAGATCATTTTCTCTCAAACGGTCTTGAGACCGTTTGATCACTAAACGGTCTTAAGACCGTTTGGTCATCAAGATGAAACCGTTTGCACATGATTTTTCTTGAAGTGTGTGCTAAGATGACATAATAATATTAAAGCTACAAACCTTTGAAATTTGTTGTGATCTTTGTGATGATTTCATCAATTAATCAAAGGAAAGTTCAGGAATGAAAAAGGAATCAACATATGATGAAGAAAGGAAATCAATAATGATATTTAAGGGTTCAAGTTATATAACCCGCCTTCAAAGTTGAATCCAAGCTTCAAGTTTCACGTCATCAATAGTGAATGAAGCTCTCTCAATTGTCCAAGGTCCGTTCTCAAGTCTTTGGATGCAAAGGATGATCAAGGTTGAGCAATGAATGGAGAAAAGAAGAAAATAGGCATTGAATTTCGATTTCCACCATGAAATCAAGGTTGAAGATGACTATGGAGCTTACCTACAAGTTGGGGCACGTCCTCATATTTCTCCTAAGCTTCCTTGTGTTCATCCAAAGCAAGGAAAGAAAGTAGATTAAAAAAGAGTCTTTCATGTGGGTGGAAAATGGGATATTTGTAAGGGAATTTCAAGAGAGAGGAAGTGTTATAAAAATCCTTAAATTCCTTAAATTGGTGCCACTTATCCCCCTCACTTCCTTGCATACGAATCCATCATCCTTCCCTTCAAATTCCTCTTCTTTATCCATGAATTAAAAGAAAACAAATTAAGCTCCTTAATCAATATAATAATAATATCAAAAAATTAGTGGATATTACGTTTTCTTTAACTAATGTGAGTGGGCTCTCCACTCACTTTAGATATTTCGGTGCCATTGCAAGACACAAGGACGTACACACTTATACAAATTCAACCATCACATTTTTGGTTGAAGGGCACTCCCATTAATATAATTATTTTTACATTAAATTGAATTAGGGTTTCAATTATGCTTAAATCTTGATTATTTTAATATCAAGATTTTCTCTCCCCAAAGGGATTCAAATGAGATGACCCTCTGATTTTCTTGTCTCTAATTAATACCAAGAAACATTAGGGACTCTCTATAAGTGGTATTTTGCATATTGAACCCTAGGTTTTGGGTAAATTGCACGTTACACCAAAACTAGGTTTTAATGCACAAACATTACTTAATAAGCTCTTTCTTGGTGTTCAGGCTGCCACAAGCCATAACTCCGCATCATTTTCATTATTATGATGCTTCAGCACTTGAGGAACATTTATCATGTAACATTTGCAAGTTAACCCCTCAACTTGGGTAATTTGTACTTAAGTCCAAAATAGGCAAAACATTATTTTCAACATTATTAAAAAAGGACTAAAATTGAAACATAAGTTCATCTTAAGCCTTAATTACTTTTCAAAAGATAAGAGAAAGCATATAATTATCTTTCTTAAACAAAACATCTAGGGTTAAAGCATAACCCATGTCAGGGATGTTACAGTTATCTTATCCCATTTCCATTCAGGAATGTCTAACGATTGTAGCAAACCGCCAGGTCTCTGATGATCTAGTTTCACCTGTTGACAAGTGAGGCACTTAGACACAAACTCTACTATGTCTCTTTTCATGCCCTCCCACGATAAGGCTATCTTTAGGTCATGGTACGTATTTGTAGAACCTGGATGAATCATATAATTCCCATGCACCTGTAACAAAACCTTCTGCTGTAACTCAGATGTAGGTACCCATAACCTATTATTTATCAAGATCTCACCATCTTTGCCTTTAGACAGATTAGCATCATTTTTCAATAGTCGTCCTAGCATATGAGGAAGATCATGACTATCATTTTGAGCTTGTAATATTATAGAAGTCTAGTCTAACTGAATCATTAGATGTGCCATCATTAACTGCACCTCTTTAAGCTGTGGTCTCCATTCTACCAAGTTATGCATCATCTTCCATTCATCAACAATAGCTGCTGCATTGACTACTTCCTTCTTTCTACTCAAGGCATCATCCACCACATTGGCCTTGCCAGGATGATTGGAAATAATGAAGTTGTAGTCCTTCAAGAACTCGATCTACAACCATTGCCTCATGTTCAAATATTTCTGACTCAGAATATACTTGAGACTCTTATGATCATAGAAAATCTCAAACTATGTACCGTACAGGTAATGCCTCCATATATTCAACTCATACACAATAACTTCCAGCTCCAGATCATGAGTCAGATAGTTTGACTCAAGTGGTTTGAGATGCCTTGATGCATAAGCTATCACTCTATCCTTCTGTTGTAAAACACAACCCAAACCTAACTTCAAAGCATCACTAAACATGATGAAACCATCATTGCCTGAAGGAAGTATGAGCACAAGTGTTGAAGTGAGTCTCCTCTTCAAGGTTTGGAAACTATGCTCACACTAATCACTCCACACAAACTTTGCTTCTTTTTGGGTGAGTGTAGTCAAAGGCTTTGCTATAATACAAAAGTCATGAATAAAAATCCTATTATAACTGGCTAATCCCAAGAAGCTTTTGATGTTTGATGGAGTAGTAGGGGTAGCCCAGTTCATCACTGACTCAACCTTTGCTAGATCAACAGAGATATGACCATCAGAAATTACATGCCCAAGAAAGATAACTTCACGAATCTAGAACTCGCATTTAGACAACTTCTCGTACAACTAATGTTGTTAAAGTGTCTCCAGAGTGATACGAAGGTGTTCCTCGTGCAACTAGTCATAATCAGAATATATGAGAATATCTTCCATGAAGACAATAGTAGAAGAGTCTAGATACTGATGGAAGATGCAATAGGTCCATGAAGATGGCAGGGGCATTGGTGAGGCCAAAAGACATAATAAGAAACTCAAAGTGCCCATATCTAGTACGAAAGGCTATCTTCTCTATACCTTGGCTGTATTTAGTTGATCGAATATGTCATCAATTCGTGGTAGTGGGTACATGTTCCTTATTGTCATTTGATTCAACGTTTGATAGTCGACACACATATGGAGAGAACCATCCTTATTTTTGACAAAGAGGATGGATGCTCCCCAGGGAGATTCACTAGGATGAATATAACCCAGATCTAGAAGCTATAGTATCTACTTCTTACGTTCGATGAGCTCTGTAGGCACCATCCTGTAGGGAGCCTTAGAAATAGGTGCATTTTAGGAAGGAGATCAATGGAGAATTCAAGCTCTTGATCAGGAGGCGGGTCAGTCAAGGCCTCAGGAAAGACATCAGGGAACTCACTAACTATAGGAATATCGACAATAGATTTCTACTTTTCAGCTATAACGGGCACCGAATAGGTTTGACACCCCTTCTTCTTTATATTATCTATCTGAATTGGAGAAACAAAGAAGTCTTTGAGATGCTTCTTCCTTCCCTTTATGACTAGTGGCTACTAATTAGGATGGAATACAATGACTAGATTTATACTATAGTCAAGGAGCACATAGTGCTCATGGATCCAACTCATGCCCAGAATAATATCAAAATCAATCAAGGGCATAATCATAATATCTGTGAGAAACACTCTTCCCTCCAAGGTAATGCCAACCCTAGAAATCATTCTCCCAGGTACATTATCATGTCTACTAGTTGTTCTAATCTTAAGATCATAATGAAGGTCCTCCATTGGTAGTTTTAGCATTGCAACTAATGCGGAAGATATGAAAGCATGCGATGCACCAGAATTGAATAACACTAACAGATAATTGGCAAATGTAAGCCATACCTTCAATGACATGATATCCATCTGCCTCTTTTGCAGTCATGGCAAAGACTCTTGCATGACAATGTACATCAATAGGCTACAATCACCATTCAAAACTAGAACATGAATCAAAATGACGAGACCTTGAACATTGATCCCAGCAGTAAGGAATCAGATAAAAGAACAAGAGCACATCAGTGTTTTAGAAATTGAACTAGGGTGGACCATGTTGGGTTACTAATCTTAGCAAGACCAGAGCGGGAAACCAGATCATAGTAGGAAGAAATGAAGGAAAGGTCAGGTTAAAATAGCCAAAAATGATCTTAACTATGAGTCAACATCAGCAAATCAGTCTCACGACCAAGATTGGCAAAAAATCTTGGTTGCATCAGCTGATTTGAATAAAATAGAGCATTGATCGGGGAGCTCAGGTTCAAGCAAGGTACCTTTCCTCGACTACTCAGGCGTGGTTGAGAGGACCTCAGATGTCACATGATGACTCCTTGTTGCTCCTTTGCATAGCTGAAAACACCTGGGGATGCCTGATGGTAGGGCAGTAGCCTGTTGTCATTAAGCACTCTTGAGGGTAGGCTGCCACAGGCATTCACGGCCCGAAAGGAGAGCGAAAACCAATTCTAAGTGTCTTAGAGATGATGAAGTCACAAGAAATTCACTGGAGGTGATGTAGGGGTGGGGATAACCGTCACACAAGAGGTACAAGTGGTGGATCAATTGGGCGTTTGCAAAGGGGTGAGGGATAAGGTTGAAACAGGGGCTTATATGATGCGTCTTGACCTCCCAGATGTCATGGAGGAATCTGTTTGCAAAATGAATTAGGAGGTTGGGAGTGTCCGACCTAAATCACACGTATGAAAAGTGAGCAGATTTGAAGTAGTCAGACTTTTAAATTTATAACCCGAAACCTTCTAGGCCCCCGCAACTTTGTTTATGGGGTCGAAGTAGATATACGGGGTCGAACACAGGGACAAGGGTGGTAGTGTTGGGAACGCGGAATCGGCACGTTACACTCTGGTATGGGTAAGGAGATGATAAAGTTCCCCAAGGGAACAACAGGCTAAGATCGATAAAACAAAAGAAAACTATCTCCAACTGGAGCTACGAGGAAAATTAAGGTTTTAGAGGTTTATCAGTTTTAGGGGATTTTGTGCAATAGAAATAGAGAGATAATACTATTGCTTAAGTAAGGAACAAAGGAGAAAGCTTCGGTAAAACAAGCGGCAGCAAAAACATCCTGTACCCCTCCTCTCAAAGCGGGTACCTCTAACTAAGCATAAACACCCCTCTTGAGGTTGCTGGGCTTAAGTTAGAGTGGAAAGGTCACTAAAGCAACTCCGATCCTGGGCACTCTTGTACTCCAGTATTGGACCAAACACTAGAGCCACAACACCTCTCTCGAGGCTGCTGCAACGGGAAAACATGATTCGGTAGCTAGTCGAAATGCGATCCAAGCGTACAAGCTAGAGTTCGGATGTTAAACAAAACAATCATCCAAAAAAGGGGACAAACATAAAGCAGCAGATAATTAAAACTCTTCTAATTCCATTAGCATAAAAGGGTCTGGTTACATTGCATAAGTAAAGAGAGTAAATGACTGAAATAAATAAAGATAAATGCCGCCTTCTTGATTTAGAAGGGCGACAGGCAGTAGAAGACCCTCCAGCCCGATATCGGGTAGGAGCCTTGCCCGATACACCTGTGTCGGCGGCACACCCTCTCGGGCGACACATTCATGATGGGCGGACGTATCGTGCGAGGCGCCCATGCCTGATATGATCATGTCGGGCGACACCCTCTCGGGTGATACGTTGTGACTGGTGATGCGTATCGGGCTTGGTATCGTGTCGGGCCAGAGTGTTGCTTCAAGTATCGGGTACTCCTATCAGACGTCCTTGTTGGCCGATATCGGTCTGCAGCGGTGCCCGGGGCCGACCCTAAGTAAACCATTCCCTCCCTCTCGGGATGGGGAAGTGCTCACCTAGAATCGCCCGACACACCTCTGAGGCACGACACGCTAGCTCCAGATGCTTTCCTAAGTTGGCTTTCGAGAGATTCTGACCCGTCCCATCAGAGTCCTGTAGCTGCTATTTATAGGCAGTAGTTGGGGGAAGTTATGGTGCTCCAAACGCCATGTGTTCTTCATCATCTCTTATTATCACGGATTCAGGGGTGCCCGATATGCTCGTCGCCCGTCACAAGGATGTTGGACTGGGAGCACGTTGGTCAACATGACGAGTGGCACCTGCCTGTGGGTAGCCTGTATCATGCGACACACTTCGGCAGTCGTGGCGAGTTCATCTCCCTGTCGGGTAAATGGCGTATCGCTCGTCTTCTTCCTCATGCGCGCCACCCTCATGTCGCGCGGTAGTGTATCGTGCTGCCCTGTCGGGCAGTGAGCGTATCGACCGGCTGGTTGGTAGGAAGGCTGATGTAGGTGGAACACGTTCGTGGGCCGGGACGGGCCTTTTTGCTAATAAATGAGTTAAAAATCGGGGAAAACTCTGCAAAAGATGATAATATTGAGTTAAAAGCGTAGCGTGGTCTGTTTATGCAAAAACATGACAAAAAGGAGAGGAAATAATTTTAAAAGGGCAGATTTGATAACGAAATAAGGGCCAAAAACATCACAAAATTTGGTGTTATCAACTCCCCCAAACTTAGCATTTTGATTGTCCTCAATCAATCTTTAAACTTTGTTTTGTGATGCTTCTTCTTGACCGATATAGTTTTTAGACCATGGGTTTGAGCGAGCATTGAGATGTCTTATAGAGAATACAGCCCGACTACGAACAACAGACTTTACTTCTCCTGCCTTATTTAAGCGAAAATTTTCTCCACAGCTTCGGTGAGACTTGGGTGCATGATTCCGAAGTTATCTTTCACACCAAACAACTTTTGGGGACAGAAAGTTGTGTGTTTGGGTAGGCTTAAGGCTTTTTGGGTTTTTTCTTATTTCCCATCAGTCCATCCAGGTAAGGGTCCATTAGCGGGCAAGTGGTCCCTACAGTCCAAGACAGTTGGCTTTAGAGCAGTAATTTTACATCCTACGTACCACTGCCCCGGATCTACCATGCCTAAAGATGGGTACTTTTGGAAAACAAGTGTGTATATATGTATTTTTTTTCTTTTTATTTGGCACAACTCTCATGCTTTTATTCACTCTCATAAGGCTATTCTCTCTTTTTGGGATTTTTGTTGGGTAAGGGAAAACAAGAGGAATTTTTGTTGCTGTTTGGGTAGCTTTTTCCTTCTGCATACACGTCTCTTAGCTGTTGCGAGATTATTTTTCAAAATTTTTGGCATGGAAAGTCATAGTCTTTTGTTGTTTGAGGCTGCATTATCATAAAGACATAACAAAACCTGCATCTCCTTGGGCACATAGAAAACAAACTGGCAAGAAGTCATATCAGGTTTTTACCATATAGTGTCTTTGTATGGAGACAAAATAAGCAAATTTTTATATGAGCATGTATATGTATAAGTACACATGATATAGGAGAAGAACAAAAGAACAAAAAGGGTGGAGTTTGAAGAAATTTTTTGTTTTACACCTCCTCACTGGTACATGGTACCCCCCCAAACTTACTCCACACTCTGTCCCAGAGTTGTGAAGTAGATAAGGTAGGGTAATGTTAACCCAGTGAGGGTTAGCTAGTGAGCGCACCTGCGCCAGATAGAAGCTCCCACACATATTCTCCTTGTTTGCTGTGGTAGTCGATGTGGTGGAGTTGGTCATGTGTCTCTTTACTTGATATCCATTCCAGGATGAAGATGCTGCAGTCAGTTGTACCAAAAGGCAATTGTGGGTTCAGAATTGCAAGATTTAATGAGATCAGTCATGCGCTTTTGCCGAGGAAGAAGTTCCAAAACTATTAGGCATTTCCTTAAACCATGTAGACTTTTTAAGATACTTCCATTGTGAACATGATCAAAGGGACTGATCATCAATCTCAGTTTCTTTAAACTTTCATCTTCTATTGAACTAGTCAGAGAAGTCCACTTATCTCTTCCAATACTTTTTCTTGATTTGGTAGCCCCCAAGAGAGGTCCATTTCCTTATCATAGTCTGTCTTCAGCGGTGGTTTAGGACCATCTCCAAAAGAGAAAATCAGTGGAAGTCTTTCTCTAGTGGCTTTTGGATTGAATGTGGGTATTTTGGGTTCATCAGCCATGAAGCCACCTTCTTCATGGGGGGCATCTTCTTTGGATATAGTATCCACAAGTGTTTTCAAGAGCTCTCTGTCTACCATAGATCGGTTATCGTCATCATAATCTGCACGAGCCTTGCATTTCCTTCTTGAGAGCTTTGCACTTGTTCTGGCTGCATCCTCTGGGAAAGAAAATGGAGTCGTTACTTCTTCCATCCTTGCTCTCTTCTTAGCGGTTGATGGCCCAGCTGCCTCGGGATTCTGGCATTTCTGCCCGACCGTTGTTTCTTCAGCTGCAGTCTCAATGTCAATTCTTCTACCATGTTTGTCAACTTGAACGGTGGTTTTCTTTGTACGGGCCATATCTGTTATCATTAAACAAGTTCATTGGTCATTTAAATGTTAGGTAGGGAAGACTTAAAATTAATACCGACATTTAAAAGAAACAATGATTGCACGATAAATTTCGGCCCGATACAAAGTCCGGGTGTCGTCCATCAAAAGAACATCTCAGGCGATACAAAAATGGATGATACAGAGAAAAGCTGCGCGTCAAACACGTTGCCCGACACGGGTGTGTCGGGTGATATGGTCGCATGAAACAAAGTGCCCGATAGGGTCTTCCCCGATATAAAAAAATGTGTCGCCTGACAACAAAAACAAGCGACACAGCTCAAGGATGGGCGATAAGGTTATCGCCCGATATAGGGTATCGGGCAAGTGCGAGCGAAAGACGTGTCGCGCGACACACATGTCGGGCGACATAAGGAAAATCAACTAAAGTCGTCAACCAGATACACTGCGCGCGATATGAAACTCGTGTTGGGCAAGCAGGCTGTCGAGCTATACTTTTACTATCTGAAGCTCTTGCGCGACACGAGAGCAAAAGCTAGCTGGATGACACACGAGCAAAGGGAGAAATTACTACATGATACATGTAGCTAGAAGAGTAAATGCAGTAGCCCGACATGGTAAAACCTCCATACTATATATAGCAATCCCAACCAGGGGTAAAACGGGTAAATCCGGGATGAGTGTCGGCCGTTGAGACAAGTCATTCCCGAGACGAGCGGTCCCATCCGTCTAATCAAGGGTAATTACTCATCTCTCCCGATACGGGTGCTCGCCGCCCGAGCGTGTCGTCTGACATGGCTTATTCGATGCCTGATATACCGTCGCCCGATACGGGCGCATTCTGCACGCCGGCTGAGTTGCTGTACGATACAAAATCTAGATGAAAAATTTAAAAACAAGGTGAAGGAAAAAGTGATTGATGGGTAAAACATCATTGGCCTAAGGTTAAGTTCCCGAACTCATATAGTATTACCCATCAATGCTTCATAAAATAGAGCGGTGGTCCATAAAATAGAAAAGTCAGCACACGTGACACATGCACTGACTCGGGCCTTATTACAGTCCAAATGTTCATAGTGTTTTTCTTGCAAGAAAGTAAATAACATCCTATTCTAGGAAAAATAAAAGCTCGGGCTATCTCCCGAGGAGCGCTGTAGTTTGCGTCGCCAGCTCGACAGATCCATGTCCTTCACTTTTCGCCTTCAGCAATATCCATATCTTGCAAGTTGATCTCTATCCTCCTAACGAAAGCTTCATCTTCATAGAACCTTTTCACCCTGTGCCCGTTCACTTGAAACACATTGGATGGATCATTTTTGTCATATAATTCCATCATTCCGGATGGGTATATCTTTGATACGGTGAACGGTCCATACCATCTCGTTTGTAACTTTCCTGGAAAAAGACGAATGGAAGATTTAAATAATAAAACTTTGTCGCCTTCACTTACGTCCTTCCTCCTCAAGTGGGCATCATGCCACACCTTCGTCCTCTATTTTTAGATCTTTGCGTTCTCGTAAGCATGCATCCTTAATTCTTCGAGTTCTTGCAACTGCAAATATCTCTTCTCTCCCGCCTTCTCTAGATCCATGTTCAAGAATTTAATTGCCCAAAGGGCCTTGTGTTCCAGCTCAAGGGGTAGATGACAAGACTTCCCATAGATCAACTTATAAGGAGTGGTTCCAATGGGCGTCTTATAGGCAGTTCTGTAGGCCCAAAGTGCATCGTCAAGCTTCATTGACCAATCCTTCCTCGTCCGGTTGGCAGTCTTTTCCAGAATCTGCTTGATTTGTCTATTCGAAACCTCTACCTGCCCGGAAGTTTGTGGGTGGTAGGGCATAGAGATCTTGTGTTTAACTCCATACTTTCGTAGGAGCACTTCAAACTGTCTTTCTCTGAAATGCGACCCACCATCGCTTATTACAGTACGGGGTACACCGAATCGAGGGAAAATCGTCTTTTCGAACAACTTGATTACTGACTTAGCATCGCATGTTTGTGTCGCAACAACTTCTACCCATTTTGATACATAATCTACTGCCACTAGAATGTACTGATACCCCCTTGATGGGGGAAACGGTCCCATGTAGTCAATCCCCCATACATCGAAGATCTCCACTTCAACCCAATTTGCCATTGGCATCTCGTTTCTTCGTCCAATATTGCCCATCAATTGGCACTCTTTACAGACCTTTACATACTTTGCAACGTCTTTGAATAAAGAGGGCCAATAAAAACCTAATTGTAGCACTTTGGCAACAGTCCTTTCACTACCCAGATGTCCTCCATAAGGGGAGACGTGACACTCTTTCATAATGTTCAGGATCTCTTCTTCGGGAATACATCTCCGGTACAAGTTATCAACACATCTTCTGAAAAGGAGAGGATCATCCCAATAGTAATTCTTCACATCCACGAATAGCTTCTTCTTTTGGTTATAAGTTATGTCAGGGGACAGTTCTCCACAGGCAAGATAGTTACAGATATCTACGAACCAGGGTAAGTTTCTTCCTTGGTTTCAATCATCATCAAAGCTTCGTTGGCATAATTGTCATTAATGGGCGGTTCCCTCTGTCCTTCTGCAACGATCCTTGATAAGTGGTCAGCGACCACATTTTCTGCACCCTTCTTATCGACTATCTCATGGTTGAACTCTTGTAACAGCAAGGCCCACCTCAACAACCTAGGCTTTGTATCTTTCTTCTGCATGAGGTATCTTATAGCCCCATGATCTGTGTATATTTGACCTTTGCTCCAATGAGGTACGATCTGAACTTATCAAAAGTGAATACTATTGCAAGCATCTCTTTCTCTGTAGTTGTATAATTTACCTGAGCTTCGTCCAATGTGCGACTAGTGTAGCAGATTGCATGGTGCTTTTTATCCTTTTTCTGCCCCAGGACCGCTCCTACTGCATAGTCGCTGGCGTCGCACATAAGCTCGAAAGGTAAATCCTAGTATGGAGCTTGGAGGATAGGTGGTGAGACGAGAGCATCCTTTAAAGCCTGAAAAGCGATTAGACAATCATCAGAGAAAACAAATTCAACATCTTTTACCAGAAGATTGGACAACAGTTTTGAAATCCTTGAGAAGTCCTTTATAAATCTTCGGTAGTAGCCGGAGTGCCTGAGGAAGCTTCTCACTCCCATCACAGACTTTGGTGGAGGAAGCTTGGATATGGCTTCAACCTTGCTAACGTCCACCTCGATGCCACACCTTGAAACTTTATGTCCCAGTACAATGCCTTCTTGTACCATAAAATGGCACTTCTCCCAGTTTAAAACCAAACTCTTCTCCTCACATCATTGTAGAACCAAAGAGAGGTTTTTCAGGCAGGTATCGAAGTCTTTTCCATAGACATAAGAATCATCCATGAAAACTTCCACGATATCCTCCAAAAAATCCGAGAATATTGATATGATGCAGCGTTGAAACGTAGCGGGAGCGTTGCACAGGACGAAGGGCATCCTCCTGAAGGCGTAGGTGCCGTAGAGGTAGGTAAAAGTTGTCTTCTCTTGGTCATCTGGCAGGATGGGGACCTGATAAAATCCTGAAAAACCATCCAAGAAACAGAAAAAGTCATGATGCGCTAGTCTTTCAAGAACTTGATCAATAAAAGGTAGCGGAAAATGATCTTTTTTATAGACTAGTTTAGCTTTCTGTAGTCAATGCACATTCTCCATCCTGTGACGGTCCTAACCGCCACCTCATCGCCTTTATCTCCCTTTACCACTGTTATACCACCTTATTGGGTACTACGTGGATCAGGCTTACCCAGTTACTGTCGCTGATCGGGTAAATGATCCTAGCATCCCTCAACTTGATTACCTCTTTCTTGACGACTTCTTTTAGCATCTGATTCAACTTTCTCTGGGGTTGAGCCAGAGGTTTGGCAGATTCCTCCAAATTGATGCGATGCATACACAAAGCAGGGACAAGGCCTTTGATATCTTCTACCGAGTATCCTATAGCCCGCCTTTGGAGTCTTAACTCCTCAAGAAGTCTGTCCAACTGATCTTTTGTAAGATTGGCATTGACGATGACATGGTTCTTTTCCTCTCGATCTAGGAATTCATATTTCAACCCTTCTGGTAACTGCTTCAACTCAGGCTTGGCCTTGGGTGACCTTTCTTGTGGAGCCTCCTTAAGAGAGGCAAACTTAACAGTTTCCACCACCTCATCCCCGTTGCTCAAGTCTTCATCAGACTGGTTAAGAAAGCTGAGAAACTCCACAACTTCTGGACTTTCAAAGTCAGAATCTTGACTGCTTATCACCCTCACGAGAGGGTCCACCATCAGCATGTCTTCTTCTACCTCTTCGCAGAACTGGTTGTAGCTGTCCGCAAAGCAAGCAGACTCCGATAGGGATGGTCCTCTCATCGCATCCTTTACTTTAAAGTCTAAGTGGTCATTTCCGACCCTTAGGGTGATTATTCCCTCAGCAACATCGATCAACGCCCTTCCTGTAGCCAAGAAAGGACGTACAAAGATAATGGGATAGCGGGGGTCCTCCACAGTATCAATGACAACTATATCACACGGAATGAAGAAACTTCCTACCCGTATTGGTACATCTTCAACAACGCCAACAAGCCTTTTAAAGGTATGATCTGCTAATTCAATTCTCATATTGGTACTGACCATATCAATCAAACCTAATCTCTGCACGAAGCTTAGGGGCATAAGGCTAATACTAGCCCCTAAATCGGCAAGACCTTTTCGTTCGACGTTATCTCCGATGGCGAAAGGAATTGTGAAAGCCCCAGGATCTTTCTTTTTGTTGGGAAAATATGATTTTATGAAAGCATAGGACATACTTGATAGATGCACAGTTTCAATCCTTCCTCCTCTTCTCTTCTTAGTAATCAAGTCTTTGAGAAACTTAGCATAAGTCGACATCTCTTCTAAGGCATCCAAAAAATGAACTTCGAGATGAAGTTTCTTGATTGATTCCATGAACTTCTCATGGTGCTTCTTAAGGTGTGCCTTTATCAGCTTGTATGGAAAAGGCAGTTTGGGAGAGTAAGGGCTTCTCCTACCAGATAACTCCTCAAAGGATCTCTGTTCTGGTTCTCTATCATCATCTTGTCGATTGTCATCTTCTACGGGATTTGCATCCACAGTCCTCGATTCAGGTTCTGGTCTGGCTTCCTCATGATGCTCCAATGTCCTTCCGGATCTCAGCACTACCATTCTGGCAGATTCAATGTCGGAGAGTATCTTTCCCGAGGGATTCTTTATCAATTCGGCCATCTGGGCCAACTGTTGATTGAGTTGGCATTGATGCGTCTGCATATCCGCCATCTGGACCTGCATTGAGTTCAGAACTCCTAAATTTGAAAGCGCACTCTACGCCAGCTGGTTATTGATGGTATCTTGTCTCTTTACAAAATCAAACAACTGGACAACCAAGTCTGGTTGGTTCGAAACCTTGTCTTGATCTTGCTCCTTGGCTTAACTTTGACCTTGACTGGTGTTCGTCGCTTGGCAATCTTGGTACTTTCCTTGTCCTTGGAAATTTGCCTTGTTTGTCTGGAAAGAAGTGGTTCTGGTGAATTGACTTGGTCCTCCCCTTTTCTCAAAAACTTGGGGTTGCTTGGTGGGGTTATGCAGTTGATGCGAGTTTTTGGCCGCATCTTTGTTTCCATAACTAAAACCAGGATGATCTGGCCTCTTGAAATTAACGAAAGAGACGTTCTCAGTCTCCTCAGCCTCAGATTCACTTTTGGTTGACTCGTCAGGTCGGGTGTAGATACAATTATCTACCCCGTGTCCACCTTCTCCACAGGTGACACATTTCATGACCTTTTCGACTTGTTTCTTCCCCTTTCCACTTGATTCTTTCAACTGTTTGACATCAGTGGCTATCCTTTGAATATGAGAGGTGATAGTTTCCAAAACCTTGGATTCAAATGAAGGTCCTTCACTAGCCTTCTTAGCCTGTCCCCTTTCTGATCTATCGTAGATAGTGCCGGCTTACAACTCGGCCATGTTCTTGATGATCTTCTCAGATCTTCTCAGCTTCTTCCCCAGAAAGTCACTGCCTGCTGATGCATTCAGCGAAACCCTTTCCTCAGGGGTTAGACCGTTGTAGAAGGTAGTTATCAAGAAACCTTTCTTATAGTTGTGATGAGGGAAGTCCCTCTAATATTCTTGGTATCGTTCCCAGGCATCGTGGAAATTCTTGTTTGGATTTTGCATAAAAGAAGTGATCCTCTATCTATTCCGGACAGTTTTCTCGGTAGGATAAAACTTGTTTACAAAGACATCTGCCAGTGCACTCCATCCGTTAGTGTGGCAGCCCCAGATACCATGATAGAGCCTTATCTTCCAAAGAAAAGATGAAACCCTTACAATAGATCACCTCCTGTGGGACTCCCCGCATCTTGATGGTGTCACAAATGTTTTTAAAAGCATCTAAATGGTGATAGTTGTCATTCTTCGAACTCCCTCTAAAGCTTTTGTTCTGGATCATAGAGATGACTGATGGCTTTAGCTCGAAGTTGGCTACATTGAATCTCGGGATGACAACAGGGCATCTGGAATTGTTAGCCTTGGTGGAAGCTAACTCCCTTAGGGTCTTTTCTTCTTCATTGGAATCGTCACTGTCACTGCCTCCCTGGTTCTGATCCTGATCATTGCAATTCCTTCTTCACCTCTAGTGATGATGACGTCTCTCCCGATGATGGTCATCCTCGAGCTGCTCTATTCCTAGATCTTCAGGTTGATCATTGCCGTCATAGCGATCATTGTTTTCAAGTGGAGGGGGGGTGAGGTCTAGCTCTCCCGTGTCGCTCACCTTCTGAATGAGGTTGTTCAATGCGAGGCGGCATGTCTGGTGATGTCTGTGCTCAACTGAGCTGAGCGCCTCCCCTTTGAGTACCTAAATAGCACATAAAAATCAATTTAGAAAATCTTTATTAATAATACGAATTACTCATTTCAGGTTAAAATGTATATATAGAAGAAAAAAGAGAGTGCTATCAAGCTCATTTCTAAGCTTGAGGCACAGGAGTGTAGTTAGTGGATTCAGGTTCATCAATAGTACCGTTTTTCCTTGTCCCCGGCAGCAGCGCCAAAAGGTTGACCGGCCTAAATCGCACGTCCAAAAAGTGAGCGGATTTGAAGTAGTCAGACTTTTAAATTTATAACCTGAAACCTTCTAGGCCCCCAACTCTTTGTTTATGGGGTTGAAGTAGATATACAGGGTTGAACACAGGGACAAGGGTGGTAGCGTTGGGAACGCAGAATCAACACGTTACACTCAGGTATGGGTAAGGAGATGATAAAGTTCCCCAAGGGAACAACGAGCTAAGATTGATAAAACAAAA
Organism: Alisma plantago-aquatica; assembly: GCA_963693085.1. NCBI lineage: Eukaryota > Viridiplantae > Streptophyta > Magnoliopsida > Alismatales > Alismataceae > Alisma > Alisma plantago-aquatica. Next base: position 323,093,270 of record OY856409.1, read on the forward strand.
GAAAACTATCTCCAACTGGAGCTACGAGGAAAATTAAGGTTTTAGAGGTTTATCAGTTTTTAGGGGTTTTCGTGCAACGGAAACAGAGAGATAATACTATTGCTTAGGTAAGGAATGAAGGAGAACGCTTCGGTAAAACAAGCGGCAGCAGAAACATCCTGTACCCCTCCTCTCAAAGCGGGTACCTCTAACTAAGCATCAACACCACTCTCGAGGTTGCTGGGCTTAAGTTAGAGTGGAAAGGTCACTAAAGAAACTCCGATCCTGGGCACTCTCATACTCCAGTATCGGACCAAACACTAGAGCCACACCACCTCTCTCGAGGCTGCTGCAACGGGAAAACACGATTCGGTAGCTAGTCGAAATGTGATCCAAGCGTACAAGCTAGAGTTCGAATGTTAAACAAAACAATCATCCAACAAAAGGGGCCAAACATAAAGCAGCAGATAATTAAAACTCTTCTAATTCCATTAGCATAAAAGGGTCTGGTTACATTGCATAAGTAAAGAGAGTAAATGACTGAAATAAATAAAGATAAATGCCACCTTCTTGATTTAGAAGGGCGACAGGCAGTAGCAGACCCTCCATCCCGATACCAGGCGGGAGCCTTTCCCGACACACCTGTGTCGGCGGCACACCCTCTCGGACGACACACTCATGACGGGCGGACGTATCGTGTGAGGCACCCATGCCCGATACGATCATGTCGGGCAGCACCCTCTCAGGCGACACGCCGTGACTGGTGATGCATATCGGGCTTGGTATCGTGTCGGGCCAGTGTAACATCCCTATTTTTAAGAGTAAAATAAAACATTTTATGTAGTTTTCTTTAAATAATATTTTGTTAAGAGTCTTAATGCAATTTTCCCAAATTAGTTTTATTTCTAGGATTTTAATACAAAGAGAAATAAGAAAGGGCTCCAAATAAGTTTCTTTTATATTAATGTGTTGCAAATAGGTGTAATAATGAGAATATATCTTCCCCTTTTTATTTTATTAAATAAATCTAAAAGTAATGGGAGAGAAAGAGAAAGAGAAAGAGAAGAAATAAAGAAATTCGAAATTTAAATCACTGGGACAACAAGTATGCCTTTCTTTTATATATTTCAAAATAAACCCCCCCTAAAGTTCATTTTCTCTCTCCTCCAAATAAAGTGCATAAAAGGGAAAGAAAGAGGTGTTGAATGACTTTTAAGGAGTTGATAATGTCTATCTCGTAATTTGGAATAAGGAATCGTAACAAAAACTTTTATATCAATTATTTAATTAGTTTATGCTTTTAAATTAAGAAAGAGTGACAAAAATTGAAAATATAGACTTAACGTTCAAGGAACCAAAATCTAATTGATTAGGAACGTTCTAGACCATTTGATTAGTCTATGGTCCAAATTTGGACTCATTTGGAGTTTGTTTGACCCTCCAATTAAAACAAGAAAGATTTATATATAGATTTGATATGTTTTACATTTATTGTCACATTTTTCCTAAAGTCCCGGGATTTAAATCCCTGTCACGCGTTACCCTTATTTGCGCACGATTTTCTGGCCTCTCGATCTTGATCTGACGGTAGCTGGTTTGTCCCCTACCTCTCGCCATTTGGGCAAGTCAGACGCCTACAGACCGTTTTATTCAACGATCGGTTTCTCCCTCTTCAGTTATCAGTTTTGCAAAATTATTGTGGCCCTGTCTTTGTCTCTCTCATGCGCATCCACCGATCCCTAGAACTTCGTCTCTCGTCCCCTATATGAAAAACGCCCATTAGGGCTCATGCTGTTCGCTCCTCCAGTTATAGCAGCCGCCACCCTAGCCCTCCTCGTTGCCTTTTTAAGCTACCAAAAGGACCTCCAGCCGCCGTCTTGCTCTCCTCAACCTCCAATTTGACTGTGGTGATCTTGAATGATTGGCCGTGGAAGCAGTGATTTCCGCGACCTTCCTTTGGAGCTTCAACGCTCGTCTGAGTTGGGATCCGGCTCAATGGATTCGCCTTGAGATGAGGGATTCACCCAGTGCCTATGGTTTCCGCAAGAGCGCGCCCTCCTTGGTCTATGATCGGAGTTTCCATCTCCTGTCCAGGCGCTCGACGCCATGGCCTAAAGAAGGGAACAAACCAGGTCCTGGTTTGACCTTGGTACCCCGCGGTGCTGATTGGGCGATGTGTTTTGTAAAGGGCATTTTGGGGATTTCAATCGCCCTGCCTAGTTTCACCGAAGACTCTCTGGGGCGAGACCCCTTTTGCTGGTGTGGCCGCACGTGATTGGCTCACATCATCCGGGCCCAGGGCCCCAGTGGATTAAAAAAAAGCCCATGTGGTTTTTCCTTAAATTCCAATTGGTCGATTTTCGTAAATTCGTAGTAAATCGATCGATGCTCAGAAAAATGAGAAAAAATATGTTTTGGAAATGGTTTTTCACGAGGAATCCGAATATGTGGTTTTTAGAGCCTGATTTTGAATCGCCAAACCTTGATTTTTGTAGAAGTGAATCTAGGGCTTAAGAATTTGAATAATATATATATTTGATGTGACATATCTTATGAACAGGGAAATTAGGGTTCTTTAGACCCACATAGTGGTTAATACTCACTCAACCTAGGAAGAGAGAGAATTCACTCTCCAAGTGAAAATGTAAGTGGTCCATGCAATTGAACATAGTTAAATTGGTTGGTTTAATTATGCATATATGAATTTTGCAATGAATGCCATGTTTATGTTATTTACTGTTCCTAATTGCTAAAGTCAGTAAAGTTATGATGAATTGAATTGCATAGTATGTTTGGTATCATCTCCATGAATCTTAATGATAAAGTTACAAATGAAGTAAATGTAAAGTTAAGAGCTTTAAGAGAAAGAAGAAAATATTAATGTTAAACTTATATAAGTTCCTCATAAGAGAAGAGGCACTTCGGTGCATAAGAGAAGAGGCACCTCGGTGCAATCTAAGAGGCAATTCAGTGCATAAGAGAAGAGGCACATTTGTGCAACCCAAGGATACTTATATAGGTTAAGATAAAATAAATTGATCTAAAAGAAAATGAATGTCTTTTAAATGTTCATATGTATAATGTTATATGTTTATTTTTAGTTTCCAAGTTTTCTTATATTATAACATGTTCAATCCACTTACCATTTGTTTGATGCATGGCTGGGGGTGTAATGCCCACAGGTTGGGAGCTAGCTAAGGAGGGAAGTCTATAGAAGGAGGAAACCCTAGATCAAGGACCTGCAAGGAGAAGAGTTTTGGTGGGGTGCCAACCATACCCAGTTTATAGATCTTTTTCCTTTTACCATATGTATGCACATGTAAACTTTGTTAAGGTTTGAGAATGAGAAATTGTAATTTTGATCCTGTGATGGTTTATTTAAACTCTATTTTGTGCAATGAATATCATGGTTGTGACGATCCCTCCCTGAAATGCCAAGTACCCCACATTATGGATAATGTTGGGGATTAGGCTATGCTTCCCCTGGTTATGTATGTAACCCTAGGGAGGGGTGTTACAATAATGGTATCAGAGCCAAAATATGGTTGGCCACCAGGCTTTTCTCATGATCTCATGTAGTTTATGTCTTTTTCACAGTGATGGCTCCTAAGAAGAAAGGTGAGAGCGGAAAGGTAGCCATGGATGGAGATGAAGGTGAATCTGTTAGCATGGGAGAACAACGAGGATCTCCACATCATGAAACCCCCATGGTTCCCTTTGATGTCCTTGTTAGAGCCCTAGCCACTGCCATGGGAAGAGGAGAAGGACAAATGGACAACCCTAGGGTCAACCCCGAGCCTTCCCTAGTCAACGTTTTGAAGATCAAGCCTGACTCCTTTGCTGGGGAAGAAGAGTTGGACGTGGTGGGAAAAGCTGAGAGCTGGATGCAGCACATGGAACATTGCTTCCGTGACCTGGACTGCCCCAACCACTCCAAGGTCCGTTTTGGGATGCATATGCTGAAGGGTGCTACTAGGACTTGGTGGGAGAACCTACTAGGTTCTCGTGAAGCTGATGCTCCTCCATTCACATGGGAGGAATTTTCTGAAGCCTTCAAAAACCACTATATATCCGAGGCCATGATCGAGAAGAAGGAGGAAGAATTTCGGAACCTACGTCAACATGGTGACATGACGGTCACCCAATATGCAATGAAGTTCCAGATCCTGCAGAAGTACGACTACGACTATGATGAAAGTCGCAAGACCAAGAAGTTCATTCGAGGTCTCAAGCCAGACCTTAGCTTTGCCTTGGCAGGACGTGGTCACCGCACACTCCAGAGTGCCCTAGATGCTGCCCTAGAGTTATAGGATCATCCAGGAAGATCTTGGAAGAAGGAGAGTCATCACAACAACCACAACTCCAACCACCACAACGATAAGAAAAGGAAGGCGCCGACTGAAGTTGTTCCAAACCAGCATGCAAACCAGGATGGGAAGACCCAATGTGCTAAGTGTTCCAAATATCACCTAGGTGAATGTAGGTTTGGAACAGGTGTTTGCTATGCGTGTGGCGAGAAAGGCCACATTAGACCTAACTGCCCCAAGTTCCAGAAGAAAGAGCTTAATGTCAACCAAGCACCTAAAGAGAAGAGACATGCTAGAATCTTTGCTATGGTAGATGATAGTGAGGATGATAAGACCAAGTAGAGTCTAGTAGGATAGTTCTTTTCTTTTCAGAACTTTACCTTTCATGCAATGTATAGAACTATGGTTTTACATGGTAATGAGAATATATCAACGCTTTATGTTAAAAATATGAAAATTCCTAAGGTGGGTAGCCTAACGAAATTTCGAGGACGAAATTTTATTAAGCTGGGTAGTAATGTAACATCCCTATTTTTAAGAGTAAAATAAAACATTTTATGTAGTTTTCTTTAAATAATATTTTGTTAAGAGTCTTAATGCAATTTGCCCAAATTAGTTTTATTTCTAGGATTTTAATACAAAGAGAAATAAGAAAGGGCTCCAAATAAGTTTCTTTTATATTAATGTGTTGCAAATAGGTGTAATAATGAGAATATGTCTTCCCCTTTTTCTTTTATTAAATAAATCTAAAAGTAATGGGAGAGAAAGAGAAAGAGAAAGAGAAGGAATAAAGAAATTCGAAATTTAAATCACTAGGACAACAAGTATGCCTTTCTTTTATATATTTCAAAATAAACCCCCCCTAAAGTTCATTTTCTCTCTCCTCCAAATAAAGTGCATAAAAGGGAAAGAAAGAGGTGTTGAATGACTTTTAAGGAGTTGATAATGTCTATCTCGTAATTTGGAATAAGGAATCGTAACAAAAACTTTTATATCAATTATTTAATTAGTTTATGCTTTTAAATTAAGAAAGAGTGACAAAAATAAAAAATATAGACTTAACGTTCAAGGAACCAAAATCTAATTGATTAGGAACGTTCTAGACCATTTGATTAGTCTATGATCCAAATTTGGACTCATTTGGAGTTTGTTTGACCCTCCAATTAAAACAAGAAAGATTTATATATAGATTTAATATGTTTTACATTTATTGTCTCATTTTTCCTAAAGTCCCGGGATTTAAATCCCTGTCACGCGTTACCCTTATTTGCGCACGATTTTCTGGCCTCTCGATCTTGATCCGACGGTAGCTGGTTCGTGTCCTACCTCTCACCATTTGGGCAAGTCAGACGCCTACAGACCGTTTTATTCAACGATCTATTTCTCCCTCTTCAGTTATCAGTTTTGCGAAATTATTGTGGCTCTGGCTTTGTCTCTCTCATGCGCATCCACCGATCCCTAGAACTTTGTCTCTCGTCCCCTATATGAAAAACGCCCATTAGGGCTCATGCTGTTCGCTCCTCCAGTTATAGCAGCCGCCACCCTAGCCCTCCTCGTTGCCTTTTTAAGCTACCAAAAGGACCGCCAGCCGCCGTCTTGCTCTCCTCAACCTCCAATTTGACTCGTGAAGCTCTTGAACTCCCTGACCTACTCGAGGTACCTCCTCCGGTGATCTCGAGTTCTCCTGGCCTCGTCGGTTCACCTCGGATCAATCGGGATCGCGGTGAGCATCCCTGGACCCTAGTTTATCGATTTCCCTTGTCATTTTGGCTCGTCGTGCCCTTGATCGCTGTACCCTGTAGGGACGTTTTCCCCTCCCTCACCGGCGCATACCTCCATGGCGCGTCAGTGGGTCTCCGACCCTGGTACCACTTCCGTCCGCCTCGCCGCACCTCCTAGGATGATTCTCGACAACTTTTGGGTGCCTTTCCGCCTTCTGTACCCCCGTTTTCAGTCTCTGACCCCTTCCCCTGTTCTTCGCTCCCGGCGATCCCCAGTGGGTTCCGGGGTCATCTCTTTGGGCCTTGGCTGCCCACTTATTTTTTTTTCTAACTGTGTCGTAACCTCACGGTCACGTTTTGCTTCTCTGTTTATCGATCGACCCCTATAGTGGTGATCTTGAATGATTGGCCGTGGAAGCAGTGATTTCCGGCGACCTTCCTTTGGAGCTTCAACGCTCGTCTGAGTTGGGATCGGGCTCAATGGATTCGCCTTGAGACGAGGGATTCACCCAGTGCCTATGGTTTCCGCAAAAGCGCGCCCTCCTTGGTCTATGATCGCAGTTTCCATCTCCTGTCCAGGCGCTCGACGCCATGACCTAAAGAAGGGAACAAACCAGGTCCTGGTTTGACCTTGGTACCCCGCGGTGCTGATCAGGCGATGTGTTTTGTAAAGGGCATTTTGGGGATTTCAATCGTCCTGCCTAGTTTCACCGAAGACTCTCTGGGGCGAGACCCCTTTTGCTGGTGTGGCCGCACGTGATTGGCCCACATCATCCGGGCCCAGGGCCCCAGTGGATAAAAAAAAGCCCATGTGGTTTTTCCTTAAATTCCAATTGGTCGATTTTCATAAATTTGTAGTAAATCGCTCGATGCTCAGAAAAATGAGAAAAAATATGTTTTGGAAATGGTTTTTCACGAGGAATCCGAATATGTGGTTTTTAGAGCCTGATTTTGAATCGCCAAACCATGATTTTTGTAGAAGTGAATCTAGGGCTTAAGAATTTGAATAATATATATTTGATGTGACATATCTTATGAACAGGGAAATTAGGGTTCTTTAGACCCACAGAGTGGTTAAGACTCACTCAACCAAGGAAGAGAGAGAATTCACTCTCCAAGTGAAAATGTAAGTGGTCCATGCAATTGAACATAGTTAAATTGGTTGGTTTAATTATGCATATATGAATTTTGCAATGAATGCCATGTTTATGTTATTTACTGTTCCTAATTGCTAAAGTCAGTAAAGTTATGATGAATTGAATTGCATAGTATGTTTGGTATCATCTCCATGAATCTTAATGATAAAGTTACAAATGAAGTAAATGTAAAGTTAAGAGCTTTAAGAGAAAGAAGAAAATATTAATGTTAAACTTATATAAGTTCCTCATAAGAGAAGAGGCACTTCGGTGCATAAGAGAAGAGGCACCTCGGTGCAATCTAAGAGGCACTTCGGTGCATAAGAGAAGAGGCACATTTGTGCAACCCGAGGATACTTATATAGGTTAAGATAAAATAAATTGATCTAAAAGAAAATGAATGTCTTTTAAATGTTCATATGTATAACGTTATATGTTTATTTTCAGTTTCCAAGTTTTCTTATATTATAACATGTTCAATCCACTTACCATTTGTTTGATGCATGGCTGGGGGCGTGATGCCCATAGGTTGGGATCTAGCTAAGGAGGGAAGTCTATAGAAGGAGGAAACCCTAGCTCAAGGACCTGCAAGGAGAAGAGTTTTGGTGGGGTGCCAACCATACCCAGTTTATAGATCTTTTTCCTTTTACCATATGTATGCACATGTAAACTTTGTTAAGGTTTGAGAATGAGAAATTGTAATTTTGATCCCATGATGGTTTATTTAAACTCTATTTTGTGCAATGAATATCGTGGTTGTGACGATCCCTCCCTGAAATGCCAAGTACCCCACATTATGGATAATGTTGGGGATTAGGCTGTGCTTCCGCTGGTTATGTATGTAATCCTAGGGAGGGGTGTTACAGCCAGAGTGTTGCTTCCAGTATCAGGTACTCCTATCGGGCGTCCTTGTTGGCCGATATCTGCCTGTAGCGGTGCCCGGGGCCGACCCTAAGTGAACCATTCCCTCCCTCTCAGGATGGGGAAGTGTTCACCTAGAATCGCCTGACACACCTCTGAGGCACGAAACGCTAGCTCTAGATGCTTTCCTAAGTTGGCTTTCGAGAGATTCCGACCCATCCCATCGGAGTCATGTAGCTGCTATTTATAGGCAGCGGTTGGGGGAAGTTATGGTGCTCCAAACGCCACGTGTTCTTCATCAACTCTTATTATAGCGGATTCAGGGGTGCCCGATATGCTCATCGCCCGTTACAAGTATGTTGGGCTGGGAGCGTGTCGGTCAACGTGACGAGTGGTGCGTGCCGGTGGGTGGCCTGTATCGCCGACACGCTTCGATAGTCATGGCGAGTTCGGCTCCCTGTCAGGTAAATGGCGTATCACTCGTCCGCTTCCTCATTCGTGACACCCTCGTGTCGCACGGCAGTGTATCGTGCTGCCCTGTCGGGTAGTGAGCGTATCGGCCGACTGGTTGGTAGGAAGGCCGATGCAGGTGGAACACGTTCGTGGGCCGGGACGGGCCTTTTTGCTGATAAATGATTTAAAAATCAGGGAAAACTCTGCAAAATATGATAATATTGAGTTAAAAGCGTAGCGTGGCCTGTTTATGCAAAAACATGACAAAAAGAAGAGGAAATCATATTAAAAGGGCAGATTTGATAACGAAATAAGGGCAAAAAACATCACAAAATTTGGTGTTATCAACTCCCCCAAACTTAGCATTTTGATTGTCCTCAATCAATCTTTAAACTTTGTTTTGTGACGCTTCTTCTTGACCGGTATAGTTTTCAGACCATGGGTTTGAGCGAGCATTGAGATGTCTTACAGAGAATACGGCCCGACTACGAACAACAACCTTTTCCTTCTCCTACCTTATTTAAGCAAAAATTTTCTCCACAGCTTCGGCGTGACTTGGGTGCATGATTCTGAAGTTAGCTTTCACACCAAATAACTTTTGGGGATAGAAAATTGTGTGTTTGGGTAGGCTTAAGGCTTTTTGGGTTTTTTCTTGTTTCCCATCAGTCCATCCAGGTAAGGGTCCATTAGCGAGCAAGTGGTCCCTGCAGTTCAAGCCAGTTGGCTTTCGAGCAGTGATTTCACATCCTACGTACCACTGCCCCAGATCTACCATGCCTAAAGATGGGTACTTTTGGAAAACAAGTGTGTATATATGTATTTTTTTCTTTTTATTTGGCACAACTCTCATGCTTTTATTCACTCTCATAAGACTATTCTCTCTTTTTGGGATTTTTGTTGGGTAAGGGAAAACAAGAGGAATTTTTGTTGCTGTTTGGGCAACTTTTTCCTTCTGCATACACGTCTCTTAGCTGTTGCGAGATTATTTTTTGAAAATTTTGGCGTAGAAAGTCGTAGTCTTTTGTTGTTTGAGGCTGCATTATCATAAAGACATAACAAAACCTGCATCTCCTTGGGCACATAGAAAACAAACTGGCAAGAAGTCGTATCAGGTTTTTACCATATAGTGTCTTTGTATGGAGACAAAATAAGGAAAATTTTTGTATGAGCATGTATATGTATAAGTACACATGATATAGGAGAAGAACAAAAGAACAAAAAGGGTGGAGTTTGAAGAATTTTTTTTCCCCGACAACGACGCCAAAAAGTTGACCGGCCTAAATCACACGTCCGAAAAGTGAGCGGATTTGAAGTAGTCAGACTTTTAAATTTATAACCTGAAACCTTCTAGGCCTCCACAACTTTGTTTACGGGGTTGAAGTAGATATACAGGGTCGAACACAGGGACAAGGGTGGTAGTGTTGGGAACGTGGAATCGACACGTTACACTCCAGTATGGGTAAGGAGATAATAAAGTTCCCCAAGGGAACAACATGCTAAGATCGATAAAACAAAAGAAAACTATCTCCAACTGGAGCTACGAGGAAAATTAAGGTTTTAGAGGTTTATCAGTTTTTAGGGGTTTTCGTGCAACGGAAATAGAGAGATAATACTATTGCTTAAGTAAGGAACAAAGGAGAAATCTTTGGTAAAACAAGCGGCAATAGAAACATCCTGTACCCCTCCTCTCGAAGCGGGTACCTCTAACTAAGCATCAACACCCCTCTCGAGGTTGCTGGGCTTAAGTTAGAGTGGAAAGGTCACTAAAGCAACTCCGATCCTGGGCACTCTCGTACTCTAGTATCAGACCAAACACTAGAGCCACAACACCTCTCTCGAGGCTGCTGCAACGGGAAAACACGATTCGGTAGCTACTCGAAATGCGATCCAAGCGTACAAGCTAGAGTTCGGATGTTAAACAAAACAATCATCCAAGAAAAGGGGCCAAACATAAAGCAGCAGATAATTAAAACTCTTCTAATTCCATTAGCATAAAAGGGTCTGGTTACATAGCATAAGTAAAGAGAGTAAATGACTGAAATTAATAAAGATAAATGCTACCTTCTTGATTTAGAAGGGCGACAGGCAGTAGCAGACCCTCCAGCCCGATACCGGGCGAGAGCCTTGCCCGATACACCCGTGTCGGGCGGCACACCCTCTCGGGTGACACATTCATGATGGGCGGACGTATCGTGCGAGGCGCCCATGCCCGATACGATCATGTCGGGCGGCTCCTCTCAGGTGACACGCTGTGACTGGTGATTCGTATCAGGCTTGGTATCGTGTCGGGCCAGAGTGTTACTTCCAGTATCAGGTACTCCTATCGGGCGTCCTTGTTGGACGATATCGGCCTGCAGCGGTGCCTGGGGCCGACCCTAAGTGAACCATTCCCTCCCTCTCGAGATGGGGAAGTGTTCACCTAGAATTCCCGGCACACCTCTGAGGTACGACACGCTAGCTCCACATGCTTTCCTAAGTTGGCTTTTGAGAGATTCCGACCCGTCCCATCGGAGTCCTGTAGTTGCTATTTATAGGCAGTGGTTGGGGGAAGTTATGGTGCTCCGGATGCCATGTGTTCTTCATCAGCTCTTATTATCGCGGATTCAGGGGTGCCCGATATGATCATCGCCCATCACAAGGATGTCGGGCTGGGAGCGTGTCGGTCAACGTGACGAGTGGCGCCTGCCAGTGGGTGGCCTATATTGCGCGACACGCTTCGGCAGTCGTGGCGAGTTCGGCTCCCTGTCGGGTAAATGGCGTATCGGTCGTCCGCTTCCTCATGCGCAGCACCCTCGTGTCGCACGACAGTGTATCGTGCTGTCCTGTCGGGTAGTGAGCGTATCGGCCGGCTGGTTGGTAGGAAGGTCGATGCAGGTGGAACACGTTCGTGGGCTGGATGGGCATTTTTACTGATAAATGAGTTAAAAATCCGGGAAAACTCTGCAAAAGATGATAATATTGAGTTAAAAGTGTAGTGTGGCTTGTTTATGCAAAAACTTGACAAAAAGGAGAGGAAATCAGTTTAAAAGGGAAGATTTGATAACGAAATAAGGGCCAAAAACATCACAAAATTTGGTGTTATCAGGGAGGAATCTAGATTGGAAGGGGGTAGAGTCCTATTCACATCTGCTAGAGGTTGAAGATAGAATCCAACAGCTCTGGTTAGTCGGGTGTACAATGGGCCAAGATCGGACGGCTCCAGAAAGGCCCAAAAGAACAAATTTTTGAAGAAAAAGGCCTTTATCACATTAAACCTTCAATTATCTTGTAAAATTTAGTTACCTAGTCAAATAAACTCATATTGATCTCAATTTTTGATCAATTGGTCACCAACGTGTTTAGAAATTTTGACTAGAGTTAGTTTTTGAATTTGATGATCAAATTAGTTACTATGATTAAAATAAACAAAACTTAGATACCACAACTAATTATTTAAAAGAATTAGGTTTTGATATTTTGCATGTCAACTTATTTATATATTTCCTCTTAGTGATAAATTTTTCAATGCATATAATAACCAAAAGTATCTAAAATTGACCCGTTTATAATATGTGACCATAAAGGATATGATATCAGGAAAAATTGCAAATAAGTACTTGGAATTTGAGGATGTTACATTATGTCTATTCTTTTGACCTTACATGGTTAGACATTGATGATGATCTATCTCTCATGCTTGCTCACTTGTCAAATTAGACCTTATCTATATCTTGCATTACTCATAATGTGGATGACTCACCTAGATCTAAGGTTGAATATTGAGACTTGTGTTATGTTCAATTGATGCATGCATGTTTGACCAGAAGAGAACATAATTGAACTATATGATACTTAGGTTTTGGAGACCATCCACATGACACGATACACATTTATCTATACTAACCCTTATTGATCTAAGACCCATTATTATGTTTTTATATCTTTGGTCCCCTTTGTATTGGACCTTCTCTAGAATCTATTCAAAAATCATAACTAGTACTCTACTCGCAAGGTACATGTAATATCTTGACCCTAATATGATATTGGCTTTCTTGTATGTATGCTTGCATGAATGATTGAATACTTACTTGGTTGATCTACTATTCCTACGAATACTACTTTCATGTTTGGTTATAGTATGTTGACAAAACTTGAACATAATATAGAGAAATCCATTATGCAACCTAATGTTTATATAATGGATAAACAAACCTAAAACATACTTGGTATAAAAGAAAGTTGTTAAGTTTTCTTGCCTTGTTTCTAGTTCTTGTTCATTATTATGTTCAATCCAAGCAACTTTGGTATTGCTCTTAAGCTGTGGTTACATGTTTTTCATAGCGTAGTTAATTCTTAAGAATTTATATTTTTTTATCAGATTTTTAGTTTCCAAATGAAGATCCATTGCACTCAAGACTCTAAGCTCTGGAATGAATCACCAATGGGTATACTTGAATATAGAAATGGGTACATATCTACTATCTTATGTTTAGTATCCTATGATTCTTTAGTTTTGTTATTGTCTTTTCACATATATATATATTTTATGTGTGAAATATTTGTGCCATTCTATGGACGGACACCCAAACCCTACTGCCAATGACTCTATAGTTAGTGGGGGTAGGATGAGGGCAACAAACAGTTTTGTGGCAGACACTTTATCCTATATTTGATAGTGCTTGAGTACGACCGTCCGAGGTAGTCCCCGAGAAATGTGGGATTTGTAGGGAAATATGGATACAAAGCAGGCAGTGGAAACAAAATTTTTTTCTACCATATTCCCATAACCAATGGACCACGTCAATAACTATAATGCATGAAGGATGGTTTCAAGGATATACCTGGTCCTAGAGAAAGTCCAATGACAATCCTCTTCGTCATAGATGCACAATTTCTGTATCCTAGTTGTATTGGGACTCATCTGACTGCTACGCCTCCTAGTGTGCACCACAGACTGCAGCCATGAACCTCGTATTCTTCAACAACTCCTCTTGTCACAGACTGCTGGTTGACATTGTCCTCCTAATGCTAGACAATGGCCTCCTGCCTCTATGGTAGTGCTCACAGACTGTATATAACTCCTGTCATCCTACTAGAACGATCAGGAAGGAATCATCCCTCCTATTGGTGTACTAGTCACCAACTTGCTCTCCCACAACAAAGATCTCAGTTGCTTGCTCCCTTGGCTATCCCTCCCTAGTCGGGTAGGACTTGCATGGGCTCTCATGGTTATCAAAACTAGAGAGGAAAACTTTAGTCAGAGCAACTATTTCTCAATTGTTTTTGTTGTGTTCTGGGAAGCCCAATATCCCTCTATTTATAGGTGGGATTTGAGTCCAGGTTTCCAATCGATTCGAGAGTGGAAGGGACCAGAAGATCTCAAATTTTTGCAACAATTCTAGAAATATCATAGCCTGCGACAACTTAGACGGTTGTATGGCAACCCAGATGGTCATCTGACATGCCAAAAGGTTGTTTGGCATAGCCCAGTCGATTGTTTCCCAATTATACATGAAATTGAGAATTTGTTTCAAACTAATATCCCATATTAATTTCCTTGCACAACAAGTAATGTGCAACTCAAATGAATTTAGAAATATCTAGAACCTTCCCTTGGGTGAATGGGACCATCTCGCCCATGTGAGATGACAATCTCAGTCCTGAGTCGAGCCGGTCAGTTTGGTCGGTTCACTTCCTTAGCCAATTCGAACTAATAATAGGCCTGACTCCCCAGACACATGTATCAACACTTGAGATGGTTGTTTGACACTACAGATGACCGTATCAATTTTTGAGATGGGCGTTTGGCAGTGCAGTTAGCCTATATGTTGTATGAATCAAATACCTAAACACTTTAATACTTAATTCAATTGCTATTTGATATCTAAACTCCTCTTCTAGGTCGTGACCTATGTGTGACCCTATAGGTCCCATATTACATTAGTAGCGAATGTCCATAACAATTTTATGACATCACACGCAATGAGTGGTGCCTAGTCACACATCAATGCTACCCAAGTAAATGGAAAGTTGGGGAACAAATTCAACCTACAATCTCTTTATGGTATTATAGTGTTTGTATAGTTCCTTTGTCACTAATGTCCAGATTGAACTAGAGGCATGGAACAATCACCCTCATTATTATTCAATCTTGTTTCTTGAACCATGAGTAGACTGTTTAAGATATATGTAAGCTCAATATCACATATTGACTCACATGTTCACGACCATGCATTTTTTACTCTTGCTAATATAGAGGCCTAGGACATCACACTCCAGTAGGAGGGACAAATATAATGTCTATCATTCACAGTCTATCCCCATGTGTCAAAGTCACCCAATCATCACCGTTATAACAACCCATATTTTAGGACTGCATTTGATGATGTCAAAGTTTACCCAATGACAAGTGATGAGTGCAATGATTTTAGGTCCAAGAACCACAACCACCACCATCACTATGAGACCTGACTATGATTTCCATGAAGATGGGTTCCATGTGTTGTCTGTCTGATACACTATTCTCTAAGATGCATCTATGTGCTTGGTTTGATATCACCATATCATGACTAATGATATTTAGTCATAAAAAAACTCACACTCTGATCTTATGTGTCATTGTTGTCTATCAACCTTCCATAATAACAACTGATTAGGGATATAATGAGAATATGTATATGTACTCTTAACATCCGTATGATCTCATTTCACAAGGGTAATACTTGAATACATACATCATTGAGTAATATTATTCTCTAGACATTTATAATGTTACATCATTATATCATATCTGAATTAAATAGAATAAATTGGAAGCTTGCCTTTTATTAATAATGAAATCATTTTACATGATATGCCATTACAATCATCATATGATTGGCTCTCTGGGAATACATAACCAACATACTCCCACTTGCACTTAGAGCCAATCACCTACATATTGTATTTCAAGTGATCTTACATGACCATCATGCTTATGTTATAAAAGTGCCTTTGTTAAGGGATCAACAACATTGTTCTCAGTTGGTACTTTGCAAATCTTTACATCTCCTTGCTGTACAATCTCTTATATGAGATGGAAACATCTTTATATATATACTTTGAGGACTGATGTGATCTGGGTTCTTTAGCTTGTGCAATAACTCCATTGTTGTCACAATATAGCTCGATTGCATCACTGATACTTGGAACGACCCCAAGTTATGTAATGAACTTCTTGATCCATACAACCTCCTTTTTTGCACTCGATGCATCAATATACTCGACTCTACTATAGAATCCACAACTATCTCTTGCTTGGAACTCTTCCAATTCACATCTCTATTATTTAGGAAGACCACAAATCTTGATTGGGACTTGTAATCATCTTGATCAGTATAGAAGCTTGCATCAGTGTAACCCTTTCCGTGAACTCTTCCTCTCTACCGTAGACTAAGAACTGATCCTTAATCCTTCTCAAGTACTTGAGGATGTTCTTCACGACTATCCAATGAGCATCACATGGATCTTACTGATATCTTCTCATCATGCTCAAGGCATACGAGACGTCTTGATGGGTACACAACATTTCATACATAATCGATCCAATTTCTGAGGCATATGGAATCACACTCATGTATTCCCTTTCTTCACAAGAATTGGGATATTGAGATCTAGAGATGGGGACACCATGATGTGTAGGTAGGTTTCCTCTCTTTGAGTTCTCCATGATGAATTGCTTCACCAATTTTTCAATGTATGTACTCTGACTTAGTCCAAGAAGCCTCCTGAATCTATCTCTATAGATCATTATCCCCAAGATGTAGGATGCTTCCCCCAAGTCTTTCATAGAGAATGTATTTCCAAGCCAGGTCTTTACCTTTTGTAAATTAGGGATGTCATTCCCCATCAATAATATGTCATCTACATATAATATGACTATGCTCCCACCAACCTTCTTGTATACACACGGTCCATATTCATTTTGAGTAAAGCAAAACCCTTTGACTGTCTCACCGAAACAAAGATTCCAGCTTCGAGATGCCTGCTTCAATCCATAGATTGACCTTTGTAGCTTACAAACTTTATCTGCATCCTTTGGATTGATAAAACCCTCAGACTATGTCATGTAAACATCCTCGAGTAAATTCCCATTAAGGAATGCTATTTTAACATCCATCTGCCAAATTTCATGGTCATGATAAGCTGTAATAACAAGCATGATCCTGATGGATTTAACCATGGCCACTAGAGAAAATGTTTCGTCATAGTTAACACCTTGAACTTGTATGAAACCCTTTGCAACCAATCTACCCTTATAGGTTTGAACTTTTCCATCCATGTTCGTCTTCTTCTTGAAGACCCACTTGCACCCTATGGGTTTTATCCCTTCAGGTGGATCCACCAAAGTCCATACTTTGTTGGTATACATGGATTCCATCTCAGATCTCATGGTCTCAAGCCATTTTTTAGACTCTGGTCCCTTAATATCATCTTTATAGGATATCATCTCATCATCTAAGACCAATTCACTGCCTTCTTGAGTTACAAGATATCCATATCTCTCAGGTTCAAGGCGTGTCCTATCAGATCTATGAGGTTCCTATGTTACTTGAGGAATTTGAGATTCCACAACACCTTGTGAATCTCTTGGTTCCTCTTGTACATCTAACAGTTCAATGTTTTCTTGTTGTTCTCGAACCTCTTCGAGTTCCACTTGTCTCCCACGTATTCCTTTGGAAATAAATTCCTTCTCTAGGAATGCAATATATCTGGCAACAAACAATTTGTTATTAGATGGATTATACAAGTAGTATCCCACAATTTCCTTGGGATATCTAATAAAATAACATTTATTAGATCTTGGGCCAATATTTTGAAGAAACATTTTCTTGACATAAGCTTTGCAACCCTACATCCTCATAAAAGACATTTTGGGACACTCCCCACTCCATATCTCATATAGTGTCTTTTGAATCGACTTAGATGATACCTAGTTTAGTGTAAATGCGGCAGTTTGTAGAGCATATCCTCAAAAGGTTGTTGGAAGCTCGGATGAACTCATCATCAATCGCACCATATCGAGTAATGTGCGATTCCATATTTTTGAGACACCATTATGTTGAGCTGTTCCAGGCGAAGTCCACTGGGATAAACTCCCATGGGCTCTAAGAAGGTTCTCAAACTCTTGGTTTAAGTATTAATTCTCCACCTTGATCAGAACAAAGTGCCTTAATACTTTTACCAAGTTGGTTATCTGTACTTCATTCATAAACTCATTGAACTTTTCAAGAGCTTCTGACTTATATTTCATTAAATAAACATAGCCATACCTACTTAAGTCATCAGTGAAGGTTATGAAGTACTGATACCCACCTCTAGCGGTTGTTGTAAAAGGTCCACAGACATCAGTATGTATGAGTCCTAATTGATCACTAACCCTCTCATTGTTTCTAGTGAAAGGGGTCTTAGCCATCTTACCCTATAACAAAATTCACATGTCTCTATTGATTTGAAATCAAAAGAGTCTATATAACCATCTTTATGGAGTCTAGATATGCAATTCTCATTTATGTGCCCTAGACGACAATGCCAAAGGTATGTTTTTTTTGAGTTTTTGAGTTTTAGTCTTTTCATATTATTGTTATGTACATATGTCTTTAGATCTAACAACTAGATACCATAAGACATTGGGGCATCGCCATAAAAGATTCGAGTTTTTGAAATAAAACATCAACAATTTTTAATATGGAATTCAAATGCATCCTTGTCCATACAAGATACAAAAATGATGTTTCTATTTATAGCAGCTACATAATTGTAGTTCTTTAACTCTATTACAAGCCTTCTGGATAGATATATACTATAGGTTCCAACTGTGCTGGACGTATAGTATATCTGTATCCAGAAGGCTTGTAATAGAGTTAAAGAGCTACAGTTGTAATGGCATATCATGTAAAAGAGTTAAAGAACTGTGAGTTTGTAATAGAGTTAAAGAACTGTGAGTTTGTAATAGAGTTAAAGAACTGTGAGTTTGTATTTATAAGGATATACATATACTTTATCCAATCACCACATATATAGCACGTATATACATGCTATATACCACAATGAAAAATGCAATAAATGAAAATGATGGTTATGACCAGCCTAATGTAATCCCTTGGAGACACAAGGAATTACATAATTAGGTCTACATTACATGAAAAAACCTATTGTTGATGAAGATCCATGCTTGCCAATCTGAATTATTCAATTCAACCCTTGAACTGATCGAATTGCCTCCTGGCCAGTTGTTAGGTCATCTCACCAGTCGTCAGGTCCTTCTGTCCACCATCGGGTGGCACCTCCAGCGGATTGGTCGGGTCGACCAGGCGATCGATTAGGTTTTTCCACCAAGTCCTCTATAGTCCTTCATCTCATCTTCATGAGGTCTTCATCTTTGTCATAACAAGATAGTAAACTATCCTACTTTTACATAATTATGGAGAAACCTTGAGTTACATTCGAAGGGAGCAAGGGTAGGAAAGAATTAACTTTACATTGAGAAGATAAGATAGAGGATGGAACATAGACTGAGATAAATGGATAAACCAACCACACAACCATACAAAAAATATAGGGTTATTGGACATAACCATGCTACACATCCACCATCAAAATTGCTTTTAGGGCAATGCTTGTAAATTGCATATATATCATATATATATATTAGTTTGGGATGATAGTGGTATTAGATTTAACAAGATATTATTCACATCACATGCAATAATATAATGAAAAAACCAAAATCCGATCATATCAATTATCCCATAATATAGTAAATTGATATTGGCTCTGATACCACTATAGGGAGATATGGCTACAGAGTAGGCAACATAAACAAAATTTTTATCTACCATATTCCCATAACCAGTGGATCACATCAATAACTATAATGTAGGAAGGATGGTTTTGAGGATATATCTGGTCCTGGAGCAAGTCCAACAACAATCCTCATCGTCGTAGATGCTTATGAATCCTAGTTGTACTGGGACCCGTCTGACTATTACATCTCATGGTCAACACCATGGACTACAACCACGAACCTCATCTTCTTCAGTAGCTCCTCTTATCATGGACTACTACTTTACATTGTCCTCCTAGTGGAATACAATGACCTCCCACCTCTACGGTAGTCCACACAGACTGTCTAGAACTCCTTTCATCCTGCTATGCCTGGGATCTCTTGGTTACCACAACCAAAGAGGGCAATGTTTTTTAGAACAACAATTTCTCAATTGTCTGTGTTGTGTTATGGGAATCCCTAAGTACCCATCTATTTATAGGTGGGGTTTGGGTCTAGGTTCCCAGTCAATGTGGGAGTGGAAGGGACTAGAAGATCTCAAAATTTTGCAATTTTTTTTAAATCTCACAACCTGCAATAGCCCAAACGGTCTTCTAGAAAACCTAGACAGTTGTCTGGCATTCCATATGGTCATTTGGCACAACCTAGTCACCCGTTTGGCTATTTCTTGGTTGTACACAAAATTGGCAATTCGTTTCCAATTAATGTCCCATATTAATTTCCTTATACAACAAGTAATGCACAACTCAAATGAATTAAGAAATATCTAGAACCTTCACTCGGCTGAATGGGACCATCTTGCCCATGTGAGATATCCATCTCAGTCACCTAGACGGACGTGTGGTGACTGAAGTCGATCCGATCAGTTTGGCTGGTTCACTTCCTTAGCCAATTCAAACTCATAATAGGCCTGACTGCCCATACGCCTATCTCAACACTTGAGACGGTAATTTGGCACTCCAGATGACCATCCTAACTTTTGAGATGGGCTTTTGGCAGTGCAATCAACCTATATGTTGCGTGAATCAAATACCTAAATACTTTAGTACTTAATTCAATTGCCATTCAAGATCTGAACTCCTCTTCTAGGTCGTGACCTATGTGTGTGACCCTATAGGCCCCATATTACGTTGGTAGTGAATGTACATAAAAAATTATGACATCACAAGCAATGAGTGGTGCCTAGTTGCACATCCATGCTACCCAAGTAAATGAAAAGTTGTGGAACAAATTCAACCTACAATCTATTTATGGTGTTATATTGTTTGTATAGTTCCTTGTCACTGATGTCCAGATTGAAATAGAGGCATGGAGCAGTCACCCTCATTATTATTGATCTTGTTTCTTGAACCACGAGTAGAATGTCTGAGATATATGTAAGCTCAATATCACATTTTGACTCACATGTGCATGGTCATGCATTTCTCAGTCTCGCTAATCAAGAGGCCTAGGACATCACACTCCAATAGGAGAGATAAATCCCTTATCTATCATTCACAGTCTATTCCCACGTGCCAAAGTCACCCAATCATTACCATTATAACAACCTATGTTTCAAGATTGCATTTGATGATGTCAAAGTGTACCCAATGACATGTGATGAGTGTAATGATTTTAGGTCTAAGAACCCGAACCACCAGCGTCACTGTGAGACCTGACTATGACTTCCATGAAGACATATTCCATGTGTCAGTCTTACGACACGTCTGTCTGATACACTATTCTCTAACATGTATCTATGTGCTTGGTTTGATATTGCCATATCATGACTAATGTGATTTAGTCATCAGCCAACTCACACTCTACTTATGTGTCATTGTTGTCTATCAACCTTCCACAATAACAACTAATCATGGACATAATGAGAATATGTATATGTATTCTTAACATCCATATGATCTCATTTCACAAGGGTAATACTTGAATACATACGTCATTGAGTAATATTATTCTCTAGACATTTATAAAGTTACATCATTATCTCATAACTAAATTGAATAGAATAAATTGTAAGCTTGCCTTTTATTAATAATCAAATCATTTTACATGATATGCCATTACAATCATCATATGATTAGCTCTCTGGGCATACATAACCAACATGATTATGACTCACCATTACTAATTGTGTAATCATAAGTGTACAATTGACCCGCAATAAAGGATAATTGAACCTCGAATTATCAAACTTTGATTGTTGGGCCACAAGAGACTATTACTAATTAGTTCCAATCAGTGAAGACTAAATTGAAGTGTATTTGATTTGTTGCCTAATTAATTAAAGGATTAAATTAAGAAGCAACTGAGAGTAATTTTATGTTTTAGAATAAAAATCTCTATGATGCCAGATTTCTCCATGACAATAAACTTACTATTGATTCAATTAGTCTATTAACAAATGGGGTAAAAGCACTTGGACATTGCAAAGATTTTTGTTCATTGCAAGCATTTATATGGTCTCATTTTTCTTTTCAAAGGACTATGCATTATCCAGCCAAGCCACATGATATCTCTCTACCGTCTCCAATCATGATAGCTATGGTAGTTTCTATTAGACATTCATATACAAAGTTTTCTTTGGAGGTCTACCTGACAAATTTAGTCGATGGTTTCACTAGAGACGATTTACTTGAAGAATGTGCCCAACAGTTCATCACACTTCCTATCTATTACGCCCATAAGTCATGATGAATTGGGGACAACTCCAATATCACTTAATCTTACTTTAGAGAGCCCATCAAATTCAGAGTTGAAGCCTCCACTACTGCATATGAATTATTATTCCTCAGGGAAAGGAAGACCTACCAACCATTGTTTTTGTTGATTTGGATTTTTTTACAAGAGAAGCTGATGTTGTATAAATTTTAGCAAGTTATGGACATGGGAGATGCCTAAATAAATCCCATATTTTAGTTTAGAAAAATAAAGATAATGAGAATCTTATTATAAAAGTTTCGACCAGTCAGGGTCATAGATTACATTTATGGATTTTAAAGTTTGTACAAGTTTCATTTGATGACCTAGTTGATTGATTTATCAATTAGTGTGACAATAATGTGATTCCGGCCCTATGTTTTGACCATAGGCATGTGACTTAATAGAAAGGGACCAAGAGGGGCCTTGGATATGATCGAGTGCCTTTTGATTTCTCTCATATGTATGATCAAATGGGGAAAGAAGAGAGGAGTTGGAATGGCATCCCCATCTTAGAATCCCCGAATAGTTAGTACCAATCACTGATCCTTTGTAAGACAATCCTCTCTATGAAGTCACAAACTTCTTCCTAGCACTTGACATGTAGATAAAAACCCAATACATGTTGAGAATAGACCTTTCACAGTTCAACCCCTCCATCATCTTTACATACTATATAAGCTTGTCCCGAGGACATGTTAGTGGACTGCCCGAACCTCTTCTTCTATCCTCATGGACACCCCTATTTTTATGATGTCTTCAATAATCGAGATGACATTCTGAGTGTGAGAGAGGGACTATCATTCCTTTCCTTCATGGTAGATCTTCTGAAAATCTTAGAGGCAACAACAGTCCATGGTTGATCTCCCCTAGTATCCTGAGTCCCCACAACAATAGGAGAATGCCATAAAAGTATGTGGAATCCATACGACCATCTTTCCTCCTTCTCTAATGAGCTTGTTTAGGAAGGTCCTACTCATCAAAGGAGCTGGGTCGATGACACCCTATTCAGGCAATAGATAAAGGGTGATACATTAGGGCTCGATCTCCTAGTGCAAACGAGAGGTTGTTAGATAGAGGGGTCATTATAAAATAAATCTAGACTAGCACAAGTGATGCCAACCCAGGTGGGCTGGTTCCAAGCCCAATTGGAAAAGCCAACATATGCACCAGCTAGGCCCATGAAAGGAGGGTCTGCTCCACCACCTAGTGTGACAACATTAGACTTGTAGGCCACATGGATACATGCCATACATTTGGGACACCTGACCAACAATAAAGATTAATCCATAAACGTAAACCTTTATAACTTTGTATAAAATCCTAATAAGGTCCGATTATAAAAAAAATAATTAATAAAAAAGAATAAAAATCCAATGGACACGTTTTCAAGACCTAATTATATATTGATTCATAAAGTGCCTTTTTGCAGACCCTTGATATGGATTATATGGACAAAACCCAAATTGTTTTGTTATAAACCTTTAAATACATCGCAAATTATTAAGACTAATCACGTGGTTGAATAATGATATCCTTAAAGCTAATATATGTTTCCCTTAACATAATTAATGATAAATTTGTATGAAGGAATTTAAGGATCAACATCATCATTTGAGTATTTGTGGAACCAAACCTTGATTGACAATCCTAACCCAAAATCAAACCTCAAAACCCTAAACAAGGACTTTTGAGAAGTTATTATCACCTACATGTTGAATATTGAAGTTTAGAATAAAATAATGGTTGGCCATACTACTTGTTTTGTTTTGGACATATCTTTTCCTTGAATTAGTTTTATGGATTAATTATGAGAAATAACACTTAATGTTCTTTGGTTTTAAGGATTTCCTAATTTTTCTTAAAGTCTAATGTTTAATCTTTGATTGTCTTGGTTGTTTCAATACTTTCCCTTTGTTCATATATATGTGCATTACCTATATAGTCAAGATGATACTTGAACCTGATAAGGTGACTTGGGGAGATAATTAATCCAAAAATATATTGGATGATCACTAATATGTTGACCAACCAATATGATAAAGTGAATATATCCCATTGCTGGGATAATCACCATTAAGCCCGTTGTTAGGACAATTACCATAGAGCCCATTGCTGGAACAAACTTCATGGAGTCCATTGCTAGAATAAGGAGTTGTGTACCAGTTGAGATGGAGTACTTATAGATTGGAAATGTGTTGAGATGTTTACTACTTTCCATATTTTGGTCTTGTATGGCTATATATGTTGTTATACTACATGCACACATTTTTGGTTGCACCCACGTAGAAATTTTGAGTTATACTAACCCACATTTTATTTTTTGATGTTTGAGGTTAGTCACATATCTCAAGATGAAGATATCGACTCAATGAGGTATAATGTACAATATATAAAGTTGATTATACTATGAGGAGGATCTGGTTAGTTCATTTCAAATATAATTAGTAAACCCCCTTTTTGAAAGTTATGTAACTCTTTAAGGGGAGATATTTTATTCCTTACATGTTTAAATAATAAATTGCTTTGGAATTAAATGATTATTGGTTGTTTGTAATAAATTCAGATCCCAGAAGTATTGGATAATGATCATTTTCTCTCCAATCTACCTTTAATGGGGATAAAAGGATGAGGGGGTCGTTACAGTTCGTATCAAAGCCCAAATTTCTATGAATGAATATAATTATTAATAGTTTCAAAATCTCTATAGAACCAAAGGGAATTATTAGGTATTTTTGAGATGCAATGGTGTCTAGAATGGTTTACAACCTAGGGGATAAAAATATTCTCCTCTACACCACTAGTTGATTTACAGGTACTCGCGGGCCACTTTCATTCCTACCTGGAAAAAGCCTTAGGATTTACCTAACATAACATACCTCTAGGTGTTATCATCCAATCTTCATTTCCATCTCATTTGTATTCTCTTCAATGCTAAGACTACCCATTTATAAACCTTATAATGTAACTCTCTCCACATATAAGATAAGGTTTTAATAAATTAGGGTTAAGGTTTCCTTTTCCAACTTAGGCATATGAAATGCGAATTTGAAATTTTAATATAAATATATGAAGAACATGATTTTATGTAATGTATGCTTCTCATATAAGGAAAAACTCTAGAAACTTCTAAGAACCTAGGATGAACTAGGTGTATGTATAGCACTTGATTAAGTTAGATGAAGGAAATACCTAATGATAGGTAAGTTATCTTTAGAAAGCCTAATCTTGGGTATACCTGATTAATGAAGGAAAGTACCCATATAGGAGAAACTCTAGTAATAATAGGAGAAGATAAAGAACAACAATATCTAAGACATCCCAGACCAAATATTATGATCCATGAAAAGTAAAATAAATAATGGAAAGTGGTACACGCAAACCCTAATAGTAGATGGAGATAGTTGTATAAAACCTCGAGTTCCAGGGAGGAACCCAAGATCTATGAGTTTAATAAATCCTAGATGAAAACCTTCCAAGGATGAGACCCTAACCCTAGAGATGTCCTTATGATCCCTGATACACCTAAGTAGGAGAAAGTGAATGGTTCCATCTATGTACTAAGAGAGTGATTAGACTATTGTGAGAAAAACATTAGGTTAACAAGAACTTCATTCTCAAACCTACCCTTGCTAAAGTTGAGGGCATAACCATGCATGTATATGTCACATGAGAGTTAATCAGAAATAGTTGATAAAACCAAGCCACATGATAAGTCTATGTGAGTCTATAGATATAAGTGGTGACTTCTGGGAGAGAAAGGAAGACCTCCCTCAACCGTCTTTTTATGACCCTTAAGCCGTACTTATCCTCATAGTTGTGATAAGGCTGATAACTTGGCACCACAGTAGAGCACATACCTTATGGTTATAAAGGGAACGAAATGGGATAATTTGTGTTTGATGTTTCAAAGATGGATCCAATTATGCTGATGGTCAATTGACGATTAAGGGAAGCCATAAGGGAAACTAAGAACTGAAGAAATCACTGAAAATGCTTTTACAGATTTTGATACCACCTCGCTAAAATGTAATGTTTTATGAAAATTGAATACGTTTCAAGATAATAAGGAAGACACATTGGAATTAATTCCATAAAAGTCTTCTCAAAGTGGGGTATCTACCTTAAAAAGGAAAATCATATTTTCCCACTTAACTTGGAATGCCACCTTGTAGGGTGTATATATGGAAGTTTTTAGAACAACCTTGGGATGTTTTGTGGATAAGATAGATTCTAACTAGGTAATGGATACCTAGAGTGTAATGTGGATCAAGATAGGAAAGGATGTGGCAAGACCAAAATAAAAAATACCAAACATATGTCTGATCTAGCCAACCTGGCTTGACTAATCCATGCTAGCACATGAAGATGTGTATGATAAGTAAATCAAATAAAAGCATTAATTCTTATGAAAATTTGAGAAGCCAACTTAGTCAACAATCTTATGTACCACACGTACACGATGTACAAGCAATCTTACAAGCACACAAGGTACAAGAGTAATGTAAGAACAACTATGTAAGGTATAAGTAGCCATGCAAGTATGTAGAACACCAAAACTTAGTGGTTATGTACATTAATAATTGATACTCAAGATCTCTTTTAAGGAATGGTTTTCAAATATGTGGAGTTTCATTTCCCAAATTCCCTAGAACTAGATTATGTAGAGAGCCTAAACTCATGATGAGAAATAAGAGAACACCCTAGACTAGACTCCTCATCTAAAGATGAGGTGAACCACCTTGTTTCAATTCTTAAGATAACTCTGTATGTCCTATAAGGATCTGGACTTAAAAGATGAGGTAAACTATGACATGGTGGTATTGTATATGAGACATGTAAAAAGCCTAATGATTTATGCACATAAAAATTCTATTTTGGTTTTTGAACAAATGATTTTGACATATCATGTAGATACATATTAATAAATGAGTTTGTGTATGTTTGTGTAATAGATATGTCATAATTCAATACACTAAAAGAGTTATACCACAAAGAATGTGAGATTAAGGGATGCCTTTTCTGGGACGAGTCCATAATTATATGATTTGTGGACTCACAATCTCTACACGTGAAATAAGGTGAACTTTGTATTTGTATTTCCACCAAATACCTATTTGTGCTAAATGTAGGTGTAAGAGAAAGGCTAGCAACGTGCAATACACAAAATTTGTGATGATTGTCTTGAGCTTAAAGTAGTGATATGATACAATCAGAATATGTGGAGGTATTAACTCACCAACTTATGGGTAGAGTTAAAGGATACACTTTTCTCGAGGAAGACCAAGTGAAAATGTTAAAATCATATGATAAACTAATGGAATGTAGGATCATGCTCAAAATAGTTTTGGTTCCAGTCTCAATGGATATATATCATCACTTAAAATAAAATTTAATAATCGTTTGTATAAAAACCTATCCAAGATATGTTGTTATCCCAATAATACACATTGAAACCATAAATAGGTTGGATACCCTTATATGAATGAGAAACATGTGTGATATCATCTTGAGGACTTGGCCTCAGTGGTAACATGGCTCGTCTATTCAAGACCTGTGTACATAAACATTTATGTGTCTAAGAAATATGATAGGATCAACGTGAGGCATGCACTCTCTATAGAGGAGGTTAGCTAGTGTCATGACTTTTTGTTACTCGTCATCATAGAGGGATGGAACTTGAGGAGGAGAACTCCAAGCATAGGATGTCATAGGTTTTGGCCAAAGTGCCTAACTTGAAATTATAGTGTGGTGTATGATGAAAGTCCCAAGATAAGATACTCCTAAAATAAAAGAAATAGATCACCTCATGATTGGATATGATGATGTTAGAAACCCTAGATGTCATAAAGGGACCTAAAAATGATATATAGGTTTTGATAGAAAGGCTATGGTATCTGTGTCCAATACCCTTACATCTAGGTGAGGGAAAAGTCCCAAGACCTTGGAGGGGCATGCATAACGAACCTTACTTTTGAGTGAGCAAAGAATACCAAGACCCTGGAGAAAGTAAGTTGATAAAGCCTTATACTCTGGTTAGTGATCCTTGATACAAGAATCTAGTGGTTGTACCCAAGAGCATTGGGTAATATATGGTCATGAGTAGATGTCTTGACTTGGGTAGACCCTAACTCGAGTAATATGATCCTTTAAGGATCATCTTAAGATTCTTGTGAGGTTAACTTGAAATAATGTATTTTGAATGAGGATTCCATTCCTTTCAGATAATGATGATGATATAGAGACCTCATTTGAGCTGGCCTTGTTGATAGATAAAGAGTCACTTGGTAATTTTGGCTTAACATAACAAAATGACATGGTTTGAAATAGATAAGGCCTAGTATTTGTAATACTAATGATTCTCCATCCACCTAATATATGCTCTATTTTAACTTGTACTCAGTTCCAACAAAAATCCTATGCTAGACAAGAATCCAACCCATCCATGCAATTTCCATGAATAAGAGAAAGTTGAAACCCTCGACACGAGGGTCCTTACATGTCTTAGGCTAGGTGGGTGAGATTATTTATCATATCACCTCACCAACCCCTGTATGATTCGATGTATAATGTATTCCATGTTCCTAAATTAAAGTACCATGCCAAAGATCCCGCCCATGTGCTTGATGTGTTGTCGTAACAATAAAAAATTCACCAGAGAAAAATTGTCCCTAGAATTTAACCTTAGATAGCTAACCAATCCACTTGAAAATAAATGCATTGATGTATTACTTGAGTTATTAATCAATAAGGAAGGCGTGCTAAGAATTAAATAGAGAATCAAACTTGCAAAGAATAATATTTAAAACAATTCCTGGGAGAATGATTAATCTAGAACAATGAAGTAAAATTATTAAAAATGAAAGTTGCTGAATTGGAAGTGCAAAAATTAAAAGTGCCATAATTAAATTGTAGGAATTGAAACCAAGTTAATAAAAGAATTTAAAAATGAAGAGTGCAAAAAGTAGACAAAATCAACCAGTTAAGACTAATTCATATTTTATGAGTTGTTAGAAGTTTGGGTTTCAAAACCATGAACTCCATAGTTAAATTAGCCACTTTTAGGTTCCTTATAGATATTTAGAGGTCAGGACCATGGATATCTGTCCTCATAAAAATCAGATCCCATGGATCAAGCTTTCTATGGTACCATGGTCATCGGTGATTTGTAGGTCCTTGTTCGATCGTCCAATGTATTCCCAAAATGAGTCTCTTTTGAGATCAAATACATCTCATCCAATGTCCACAAGTCCATGATTATTTATCATATATGACTGTAATGGAACATGATTCATCAGATCACATTCTATGGTATTGAACGGTAATAAGCACCTCTTTATGTTTTAGAGGAGTTTTACAAGTTGCCAAGATAATTTATGGAGATCATGGGGCTACTCCCCATGTACCAACAAGCAGGAGCTACTCAGACATAATGAAAGTGAACAAAGGCTAGAGTATGAAAATTGGAATCCTCTTTTCAGTGGAGTCCCCCTCCTTTTATAGGGGGAAAGGAGAGGGAGGAAACCCTTAAGATTAATGTCGATGGCAGATGTGGATGCCTACTGTGGGGTCTGAGTTGATCGACTCAGATACGTGAGTCACCTGACTGGAATCCTTCTTTGGCTTCCTCAATTTACTTCCTGTTTGATTTAGCAATGTAGGTCAATAGATCGGGAAATGTGGGTTGCTTGACTGACTTTAATCTTTGGCTTTAGGTCAAATTTCCTTGACTGCTTTAACTGACTTTCTTGATTGGGTCAAAGGCACAGGTCAAGCAACTGGAGGACATGAGTCGCTCATCTAGGACCAAACATGTATCCTAATATGGCCTCCGCATCCAAAGAAATGAATCTTCCCATGTTTTTAAATATCAAATAGTTGAGCAACTGGGGTAAGCGGGTCACTTGACTGGCATTCTGGGAGAAAAATCATAGTGTAGTTGAAATGGCTGACTAGGAAATGGAAGTCTAGGATTTGGAGGTCTTCGAGTCTAAACCATTTGGGATTTGAGTGGGCTGGTGAAAACCCTTCTATTATCTAGGTGTCTTGGTCTAGGGCCAAAATGCATAAAAACTACAAAAACAAGACAAACTTAATGAGAATTTAATGAAAAGAGCAAAATAAAGGAAATAGCAATTGAATGATGGAAATGGATGGAAAAGAGATAGAAAATCCTAAATAAATGACCTGAATAATGCGATAAAAGGTGATGAATATGCATTCATCAAAATACCCTAAACTTATTTGTTTCTATTCCCAAGCAACACAAAATCATAAACACCCCCAATTATACTAACATCTTGTTCACTTTGCTCGCATAACACTACATTGTTCTCACCACCTTTTCAAAGCCAAGCACCCTGATTTCCTAAAACCATGAAAACACATTTTTCTATCATTATTTACTCCAAATCTGCTTCAGAACTTGCTTCTATTTCAAGAGTTCAAAAGGAATTAGAAGTTATATCCCTTCAGTCATTGGCACTCCCACATATTCTTATGAAAAATTACATAAGACCAGGGTTCAAGGATTTGATGGGGTTAAGTAGATTCCCCTAGCATAAAAGTGGAGAGGAAGGAGGTATGGAAGGAAGATGTTTCTCCTCTATTTGACTTGCGACCTCTTATTTCTTTGGTTGCAGTTACATTGATCGCACATTTTGGTGTGCTCTTTGGTATCTTTTCTTGAAGGTACACCCCTATTAAATTTATGTGGGGTATGGATGAAGCAAACGATGGAGGAGAAGGGGATGTGCCACCCCAAAATTGGAGTTTGGCACATTTTCTTGGCCTTTTGATTCTTTTGCTTTGGACAAATAAAGAGATAAGAATGTGGAGGAAGAAGTGTAGAAGGGACTGGTTTTCTTCATTTTTCAGAATTTCAATGCCTTGGGAGTATTATAACATTAGTTCAAACCATTCTAACACAAGCAAAATGTCATAACTTCACAAGTTAATACCATAGTTTTCATAAAGACACATTGTGTTTTGGTTCCTATCTATCCTTTTCAGGCTTGCCAACTCTTCCGAGAATAGTTCTAATTGATGACTTAGATGCTAGATGATTTTTAACAAAAATGGTGTTATGATAAAATTACAAAGGATTCATTGAGGATATATTGACTACAAGCATATCAACTAAGTGGTTGACTAGATAGGGGCCATATCACATACAAGAGAAAAGAAAGAAAAAACAAAAGCAACTAACTAGTGCAAGCAACATAGAGTATAAATGCTGGAAAAGGGAAGATAGAGAGGGTGGAAATGTAGCATACCATCCACCATGCCCTAAACTTAAAATTTTTCTCATACCAAGGAAATATCAAGTCCAAAATGTAGGGAAGAAAATCACTGGGGTGGTGGGGGGAGAGAGGAGTAAGATACACTCTCATAATAATCTCGCCCCTATACTGGGAATTGGGGTCAAGATAGGTCTAATGGGCCCCATGCTACTTGTAGAGAGATCAAGTGGGAGAAAAGTGGTCACCCTCAATATTCCACTACTACTGGAAGAACTACATAAGGTGCAAGTGGTTCAGCTAGTGGCCTTGGTGCTGTTGCTCGTGCTTCATGTTCTGTTGTGAAAGCTGAATATGGTCCAGCTGCTGCTAGATCTCCTAAAAACCATAAGGCCCCTCATGACCGTCAATATCCACAATACATCATATGGTGCATCATGGAGGTAGGGGAGGAGGAGGGCTAAAGACATTATCATTTGCCTCCAAAAAGACACTCCAACATTGGGTTGTAGGCTCAGGGACGATACCCTTCAGAATGGGGTTCAGATGTAGGAACATGTGGATCTGGGTTTGTAAATTCTCCAGTTCGTAGGAGAGTGTAGATGCTGCAAATTTGGTGTGGTGGTGTAGTTCCTATTGAATGGTGATGTTCTTGAAGATAAGGGTATAAGTACCATCCTGCATGCCCTCACAGTGATATGGCTTGATTGGAAGTAGGTAAGGTCAAGCAAGTGCTGCATCTCCTTTTGCTGAACTGTTGTGAAGGGGATGTTGGTATAGCCTAAGAATGCATCAATGGCCATGAAAAAGTAGTCCAGAATGAAGGTTGATGTGGTGGATCTACTGGCCTAGGTCTACATATGCTCAAGGATGGCACTACCCCAGTTGAAGGGTTCACCATGAAGTAGGCACCACAAGGTGTAAAGGCCAATAAGAGTGATTGTACCTTAGGTATCAAACCTTCTATAGATGGTGCAGGTGAGTTTCTTATACAGGTAGCGGACCACATGGTTATGGATGCTGGAGGCCTTGGGACCAACTAGAAGAAAGGGAGGGTGGCCAGTGAGATTGACCTAGAATTTTCCAGGGTTGTACTGGTTGTAGAGAGCAGTATGGGAATACCCCATGTACAGTAAGAACCAAGAGGGATCTTCCCCATCAAGAAGGAGAGAGGTGATTACCATTACACCGATCTCATAGTTACTATCAAAGATGCTAATCTCATAAGAGAGATTTCCATGGTAGTTTTGGAGCCATCGAAAGGTAGCCATGAACACTAAGGTGTTCTCTGTGAAGACTGGTGGGACTTGATATATGGAGGGGAGTATATGGCTCTAGAGTAGGAGGGAATAGATTACATCATGGATCCAAAAGGCCATAAGAGTGGTAGTGTAGGCCCAATGAGGCATGGGTGACTCCAATTTTACCCAACTCAGAGAATCTATCGTACTGTTTGTCGTGGACAACTGGATGTAGCTTCCCGAGCGGGGGCCGATGCGGGGAGGTTAGAATTTGGATCATGATGAAAGTCTTTTCCAGCCTCTATCTACCTAATGTAGTCATCAATATCCTCCAAGTCAGCCATCATTTCCTCCTCAATGCCAGATGAGGATTCACTGGTGGGCTCATAAGGATGGTCACGAAGTTGTGGTCTTCAAACCATCATATTCCCCTTGCAGAGGAGGTTGAAAAGTTCGTGCCAAGGTTCATCCAAAGCCGTAGTGGGGATTCTAGAATAGGTAAGTGGATTGAATCAGGAGGTGCATTGATCAACGCGAGAACTGATTGGCAGTGGAGGTGGTGCCGGTCGCTCGACTCACTTAGTGAGTTGCTTGACTTGTGCTGAGAAGAAGGAAGCTACTGTAGTTGTCGATGAGGAGAAGGAAGACAAAGAATGAAGTGAGGCAGTAGGGAATATCGTCTGATTCTTTGTAGAGGAAGGATGCATATGATGATGCAACGAATTGAGGTCTAAGAGACAGAGAAGATGGATGCCGAAGGTGGTGCTGCAACTACGTTTTTGCTGTAGGCATGAAGCATGGTAGGCCTGCATAGGGGGAGCACGGGGGAGGAGAGGGAGATTGATGGACGGTGGAAGAGCAAGGGGAGGCCAGGTCATTTGATAGAAATTACATCATTCATTCTTTGCTTTGGAAGTGCAAATAGTGTTTGGAATGAGTCAACGGGGGAGGAGTCGGTGTGGACCCCATCATTCCTGTATCGAGCCAATTTCCCTCCACCTAGTTCTATAATGGAGAATACTGGGCTGGACCACCTCAAATGGCATGAACCGCATGGGGGGAGACCCATGCATATGGTTTTCTAGATGAATGAGCTGGTCAACATTCAGGTCACCCAACTCGCTTGGTGATTCATTTGACTCACATGGAAATGATGCAGTGGGGAGGAGACAACATTGCAATGCTCTGAATGGGGGAAGGTGGTGATGGCTGAGTTGTGAGTCGAGCCCTCTCGAATGTTGGTTTTATAAAGACTTCACATTGCACCTATCAATCAACTTGGGTAGCAAGTCACTCGACTCATCAGTTGTGGGGTGATTCGAAGCATTTTGAATTCTTCATTTTCCCACCGAAGGATGTCAGTCGCTTGGTGCTTCAATCGAGTGACTCATTTTTTTAATAATATAATAAGCCTATAATGCAAGGATAAATGTGATGTAAGAAAAGTTAGAAAACAAAGAAAAGGAGAGTAAATAAATAAATAAATAAAAAAAGTTTTATGAAAAATAATAAGATTGGGTTGCCTCCCAATAAGCATCCTTCTTAACATTAGAGGCCCGAAGCCTATGGTCAAGTAGTGGACAATGGAGGTGAGAAGAGAAGAAAATTGTCCGTTGGCAGGCACCACACACCATGTGTGAAGAAATCACGATGGTAAGGTAGCATTTCAACCTGTGTCCATTCATAGTTAATTGTCCTTTGAATTTCTCCCAAAGGAGGGATTCTTCATTGGGGTGAGCACATTTCATGAGGTATGGTCTATACCATTTAGATCGTAGCTTCCTAGGGAAAAGTCACAGACAATAATTGTATACAAGGACTTGGTCACCCACTTTGATGTCCTTTCTCCTCAAGTGGCCATCATTCCAATCTTGGTGTGATCTTTGTAAATCCGGGCACTCTCATAGGCCATCATGCTAAGTTCATCTAACTCATGGAGTTGGAGATAGCATTGCTTATTGGTTGCTAATAAGTTGAAGTTGAGTGTTTGAATGACTCAATTGGCTTTGTGTTCCATTTCCATGAGTAAGTGGAAAGACTAGATGAGAAAAAAGGGAATAGTCCCTAAGGGTGTTTTGAGGGCAGTGCTATATGCCCATAAGGCATCATTGAGATTCAAACCCCAATCCTTACTTGTACGATTCACAATTTTCTCTAAGATAGACTTGAGTTGGTGATTGCATATGTCAAGTTGACGACATGTCTGGGGGTGGTAAGGAGAAGTGACTTTATGACAGATCCCATAGTTATGCACTAAGGCGTCGAAATTCTTTGCTATAAATGTGACCCCCCATCAAAGACGATGGTGTGGGGAACTCCAAAATGAGGGAAGATGGTATCCTTCAAGAATTTAATCACAAGTTTGGTATCACAAATCTTTGTGGGGATAGCCTATATCCATTTAGACACAATTGATAGCTATGAGGAAATATTCTAATCCACAAGAATAGGGGAATGGGACCATGTAATATATTACCCAAACCTCAAAGATCTTAAGTTCATGCAATGTGTTCGTTGACATCTTGTCTCTTTTGGAAATGCTACCATATCTTTGACATTGATCACACGCAATGATGAATTCATATGCATATTTAAACATGGTGGGCTAGTGGAAACCATATTGGAGCACTAATCATGAGGTGTTTTGAGAACTCATATGCCCCCTTGTGGTGCCAGAATGATATTATGCAAGAATATTGAGTTTCTTCCTCAGTATCACATCTGTGGAAAAGACCGTCAGCATAAAGTTTGAAGAGGTAGGGGTCTCCCCAATGGGAGTTTCTCACTTCATGCAATTGTTTTTCTTTTTCATGTCCCTTATATTGTGGATTAAAGATTCCAAACACCAAATAGTTCACATAGTCATAGAACCAAGGGAATTGTGCCTCAACTTTTAGTAACTGGTCATCCCGTAAGGAGTTGTCAATGGGGAGGCCATCATTAGGATGATGACTAAGGCGACTGAGATGATCTATGAAAAACATTTTAAGACCCCCTTTTGTCTCTAATTTTGAGGTCAAACTCTTGAATTAACAACAACCATCATATGAGTCTAGGTTTTGCGTCCTTCTTGGACATCAAGTACCAGATGGTTGCATTGTCTGTGCAAACACTCACTATGGATCCCATAAGGTATGAGAAAAATTTATCAAATGCATAAACTATCATCAACATTTCTTTTTCAGTGGTGGTGCAATTGCCCTGAGCATCATTGAGGGTTTTTGAAGCATAATAGATGACATGATGATTCTTGTCAACCCTCTAGCCAAGGATGGCTACAACTGCATAGTCGCTGGTATCACACATGACTTCAAAGGGGAGTGACCAATCTGACACATAGATGATAGGGGAATAAGTAAGAGCTATCTCCAAGATATTGAAACTTGTAAGGTGAGCATGGTCGAATGTGAAGACAACATCTTTCTGAAAAAGATTTGTAAGGAGTTTCATAATTTTTGAGAAATCATGAATGAAACAGCTATAGAAGCTAGCATGACCTAAGAAGGCATGGATGTCTCACATAGAAGTGGGTGGAGGGAGCTTGGTGGACTTTGATTTTTGCACGATCTACTTCAATACCTCTGTTGCTCACTCTATGGTCAAGTACAATTCCTTCTTTGACCATAAAGTGGTACTTTTCCCAATTTAGAATCAAGTGTGACTCTTCACACTTCTCAAGGACTAATGAGAGGTGGTGAAAGTACACATTGAAATATTCTCCATAGACTAAGAAATCATCCATGAACACCTCCATTACAGGTTCAGTAAACCCCACAAAGATTGTATCCATGTGCCTTGGGAAGGTAGCAGGGGCATCACAGAGGATGAACAACATTCTTTTGAAGGCATAGGTGCCGAAGGGGCATATAAAAGTCCTCTTCTCTTGGTAATTGAGATGGATGGGGATCTGATAGAACACAAAGTAACCATCTAAGTAGAAAAAACATTCTTGGTAAGTGAGTTGATAAAAAAAGAATCCAAGAAGGGAAGAGGGAAGTGATCCTTTCTAGTGGAGTTGTTTAGTTTGTGGTAGTTAGTCACATCCTCCATCTAGTTACAATGCAAGTGGGTATGAGCTTGTTATTGCCATTCTTTATCACTATAGTGCTGCCTTTCTTGGGAATTACTTGAATCTGACTTACCCAGGACGAGTCAAATATCAGATAAATAATAGTAGTAGTAAACAGTTTGATTACTTCCAGACAAATGACTTATTTCGTATTGGTATTCAACTTGCATTGAGGATCTCTCGAGGGTTTTTATTCTTTAGGCATCAAAATTTTATGCATGCAGATGGTCTGGATAACTCTTGTAAGGTCGGACATCTTGTACCCTATAGTAGATTTATCTTCGTTAGTTTAGTCATAAGTTTATTTTCTTGAGTAGGGGTAAGGTCAGAATTTATGATGACATGGTAGGTCTCTTTGTCATTGAGAAAGACATACTTTACACCATTAGGAAGAGGTTTCATTTCAGGGGCTTTTGGATGCTCAAAATTTTCTTCATGAAAAGAAACCATCTTAAGGTCCTCAACTTCAGTTGTGTATCTTCCTCAAAAGTGTCAAGATGACCTTGGTACAGGTGGACTTGCTCATAATCAAAGTTAGACATGATTGGATTTGTAAGGGTTGTCTGGAGAGGGTCTTCAGAGACTTCCCACTCCTACATGAGTTGGGAAAGTTTGTCCATAGAATTGGGCAAGTAGACTTCTTATTGGAAACTTGGATTTCTCATGCTTACAAAGACTCAGAATTCTAGAGTTTGTTGCCCTAACCATAAAAGTATGGTACTCATCACGACATCTATCAAGGCACATGTAATGGAAATAAATGATTGGCCAAAGATGAGGGAATGGCGGAGACCCTCCTTAATATCCATGATGAAAAAATCACAAGGTACGTAGGCTTCCTTTCCCACCTTTATGGGAACATCCTCGATAATTCACATTGGCTTGGTCATAGAAGAATCTACTAACTAGATGGTCATTTGTGTAGGTAGAATATCGAAAAACCCTAGTCTCTTACATAGGCTTTAGAGCATAATTGAAACACATGACCAAATCAGCGAGCCCTTTGTGACATGTGTTTTTTCCCAAATAACAACCTATCCCAAAGGAGATAAGATCTTTATGCTTCTTTGGCATCTTGTTCAGGACGATGTCAGAAGTTGTCTTCACAATCTAGATGGTCTTGTACTCTTCGATAGTGTACTTGCTGGTCAATAGAGTTTTGAAGTACTTTGACCATGTAGGCATCTCTAGAAGCACATCCAAGAAGGGGATGTCGACATGGAGCTTCTTCATGGTATCTTTAAATTTCATGAACCTGGTGTCAAGTTAGGTCTGCTTGACATGCATTTGATAGTGTGGATGTGGGACATAGACTGGAACATCAGGATCAAAATCTTCAAATGGTGGATCTTCCCAATAGGTGGTTCCTCTAGAGTGGCATTTTCTTTGAGCAATTCATTTTTTATCGATCCCAATAATATCATAATTTTTGAAATCAATACAAGTGGACGAGGGCTTTGTGGTAGGTGGAGAGAATTAATGAGAATTATTTTGATGTGGAGAAGTCAAGGAGGTATGATACAAATTCCCAGAATGAGTGGAGACAACCTTCAACTACTCAGGATGTTTTGGGTTGTTCTTAGGCTGCCTGGCGAGCGTTTCCACTGGGGGGGCATTGGTTGGCAATGAGTGGCACCACTTGAGCATCGGTTGCCTATTGAGATGACATTTGGGATAGCGTTTGTTGTTTTAATTCCATAAATTGTGTCTATATGATGGGAGTTGAAGCGTGTTGTTGATATTATTGTTGCAGTTGTTGCGGATGCATGGCTTGATTAAGGTTATGAAATTGTCGCCCCACGGGTTTAAAAATTTCCCCGGTATTGGTTTTGATTGCGAAAATTTTGTTGGAAATAAGGTCGATGACCTTGGTAAGGAATTTGGGGGTGGCACTTGTTGAGTTGAATTTTAGCACCAGATGGGTTTCCATATTAGAAACTGGGATGATTTTGGTTTGATGGGGATTGTAATAAGCTTGTCCAAGAATGTTATGAATGGAGCAAGGTCCTCCATTTCTTTCCCATTGCTGGTTTGCATGTCGTGCATCATTTAGCACTACAATATGGAATGATAAAGACCTTAGTAAATTCTATAAAAAAATTCAGTAGCATATTGAGTTGGAGGAGGCCCCTATCCTTGAGAAGTATGAAGGGTGGAATCCAACCAGTCTTGTTTTAGAATGAGCATCTCTCGACAATTGATTTGAGCTAAGTCCACAACCTTGGCAACTTTGAGGACTCTTGCTTGCCCCCGATGAGATTAAGATTGAGTATCTGTGCTTCTATTTAAAACTTCCCAAACGCTATCAAAATTATGGAACATGAAGTTTCCTCTAGAAGAGGAGTCTAGGAAAACCTTAGTGTTTGGATAGACACCTATATAGAATGCCTTGATCAGATATAATGGGGGAGTGCTATGGTGTTGACAATGGCAGAGTAGATCCTTGAATTGCTCCATGTTACTCCAAATGTTTCTTTGACAACCATTTTAAATTGAACGATCTCTCCCCAAATTTTATTAAAGAGAGATGGAGGGTAGTACTTTTTAGGGAACTAGGATCTGAGGGGTTCCCAAGTTGTGATGAGATAGGCTTCCATGGCATTGTATTGTGAA
Organism: Alisma plantago-aquatica; assembly: GCA_963693085.1. Classification (NCBI taxonomy): domain Eukaryota; kingdom Viridiplantae; phylum Streptophyta; class Magnoliopsida; order Alismatales; family Alismataceae; genus Alisma; species Alisma plantago-aquatica. Next base: position 323,132,387 of record OY856409.1, read on the forward strand.
CAGGAGAAATCTTTCGGAGAATACTTGAAGAGTCTTAACTTGAGGGTGTCATATGAAATGCTTGGGACTTTGAACAAAGTGCATAGATCGGAAACACGTTGGAGGTGATCTCAATAGTTTTCACCCAAACTCCCTGAAAAGGTGCTTGATTGAAGCATAGTAATCCAATGTGTCTGAATTTTAATTTGCTGAGTGGTAATAGCAGGAGGGACAACTGGATGTAAGGCCCTGACAACCAAAGGAATTGAGAAATCCTTAAGCTATTTCTACCATTCTGCTTCCTTGTAAGCCTCCAAGGAGGCTATTGTGGCCTCTCTATTAGTGGCTACAACCTCAATGATTCTCCTTTCAATGGCTGATTCGTTGGCTTTCCTGATTCAATTGGCACAGTTCAATGAATGAAAAGTTTTGTTGATTTCTAGATCAAATGGTATATTGTCAATGCTTTGGGAGCGTCACATATACTGTAATAGATTGAGAAAATGACAAGTATTGAGTGAATCAAGAGAAGCAATTATGTAAAATTTTGCATAAAAATGTACTACTGAATGAAAACTCAGTAGAAGGAGGATTTACACTACCAGAATGCAACTTGGTAGGCAAGCAAAAGAGGAAAAAAAGCAAAGGTGAAGCAAAAAAAACAACAATCCTAATTATTTAAAAGTGGTTTGGATTAAAAAAACTCCATTTTTCATCTTCGATAATGACATCAAAATTTGACGTGTCATCATGAGCACACAAAAGTCACCAGAGAAAAATTATCCCTCGAGGTTAACCTTAGATAGCTAACTAATCCACTTGAAAATGAATGTATTGATGTAGTACTTGAGGTATCTATCCACAAGGATGCCATGTCGAAAATTAAATCAAATCAAACTTGCAAAGAACAATATTTAAAACAAATCTTGAGGGAATGATTAATCTAGATTATGGAAGTAAAATTGCTGAAGTGAAAGTTATTGAATTGAAAGTGCAAACATTAAAGATTCTAGAATTAAATTATAGGAATCGAAACTAAGTTAACAAAAAGATGTAAAATGAAGAGTGAAAAGAGTAGAAGGAATTGATTGGTTATGATTAGTTCATATTTTATGACTTGTCAGAAGTCTGAGTATCACCGCCATGAACTCCATAGTTGAATTAGCCACTTTTAGGTTCCTTTTAGATATTTAGAGGTTAGGACCATGGAGATATGTCCTCTTTGGAATCACATCCCATGGATCAAAGTTTTTACGGTCCCATGGTCATTAGTGATTCATAGGTCCTTGTTTGATCGTCCAATCTATTCCTAGAATGGATCTCTTATGAGATTACATGCATCTCATTTGGTGTCCACAAGTCCATGATTATTCGTCACAGATGATTATCATGGAGCATGACTGATCAGATCACTTTACAAGGTATTGAACAGATAATAAGCACCTCTTTTATATTTTAAAGGAGTTCTAAAAGTTTCCAAGATAATTTATGGAGATCATGGGACTACTATGCATTTTTTCTGACAAGAGGGAACTACTCAGACATAATGGAAGTGAACATAGACTAGAGTATGAAAATCAAAATCCTCGTTTTTTTGGAGTCCCCCCTCCTTTTATAGGGGGAAAGGAGGGGGAGGAAACCCTTGAGATAAAGCCTAGTGGCAGCTATGACCACCTATCATGGGGTTGGAATCGATCAAATCAGGGGCTTAAGTCACCTGATTAGAATATTTCTTAGGCCCCCTCAACTTGCTTCCTGTTTGAGTTAGCATTGCAGGTTGAGTGTCTGGGAGATCTGGGTCACTTGACTGACTTTAATCCTTGGATTTAAGCCAAATTTCCTTGAATACTTTAACAAACTTTCTTATCTTGTCCCGTGCATCTGAAGAAATGAATCTTCTTAGGATTTCAAACATTAATGAGTCGAGCAAGTGTGATAAGAAGGTTGCTCGACTAGCATTCTGGGAGAAATATCATAATGCAGCTGAAATGGTCGACTGGGAGATGGAATTCTAGGATTTTAAGGTCTCTGAGTCTGGGCCTTTTGGGCTTTGAATGGGTTGGCAAAAAAGCCTTCTATCCTCTAGGTGTCTTGATCTTGAGCCAAAATGCAAAAAAACTACAAAAAATGAGACAAAATTAATGGGGATGTAGCAAAAGGATAAAAATAAAGAAAGTTGCAATTAAACCATGAAAAGGAATGGAAAAGAGATACAAAATCCTAAATAAATGACCTAAATAATGTGATAAAAGGTGATGAATATACATTCATCAATGTTGAATGTTGAATTTTTAGATGCCCTAAGGTAGTTGGATCTACCCAAAGGCACCTGTGTGGGTCTTGTATTTGAAGGTGAAGGAGCTTTAAAATTAAATCTAGAAATAAGTAAGGTTCGGTGGAATCAACATGGATTTGATGAAACCCCCTGATGCTAAAAGCTGACATGGTAAAGGTTCACTTGAACATTTTGCTAGTTGAGATGAATTTCATGGGAAAAAATGTTTATGGTGGGAAGCATGCAAGGAAATTTGTTTTCCTACATTTCTGTAGAAGTTTTAATTGAAAAGGAATTGTTAAATATAATCTTATAAATAGATAAAATTGGTTGCATTTATACTATCATGTCCTTTGCGATAATATCTTCATGAAGATTATGGTACAATAATGTGAACACCAATAAATTTGTAAATCAAGTAGTACCTCGAGTCAAAGGTTGTTTGATAATAGTTAAATTAGCATAGTTATGTAAAGATAAATTCGACCAAAATTTTTAACCAAGTTTGAAGTTTATTTCATCTATCTTCATCCCATTTATGGATATATTCAAGTATAACTTGAGGATCAAGTTATGAACAACAGAGTTACCTAATAAAATCCCATCTTTTTCTTTTAGCAAGATAAATATTATTAGATGCTTATTCTAATATTTTAGATCAATCATGGTTATGCTTCAAAAGTTGTAGATTGTCTAAATCTGCATAAAATTTCCACTAAATGACCTATTTGATTGAGTTATCAATCAACACGAGAATAATGTCAGTCGACCCTAAGTTTTAGACATGGGCACATCACTTAATAGAAAGGGACCAAGTCGGGCCCTTGGATCTAATCCATTGACTCTCTCTCTCTTTCTCTCCTATCTCCAATGAATTGGGGAAAGAAGAGGTGAGTTGGATTGGCGTTTCCAACCCAGAGTCCCCAAATAATTACCGCCAATCACACATCCTTTGTAGGGAAATCGTCTATATGAAGTTAGGAACTTAAACCCGACCCTTGAATTGCAAGTAAAGACCCAATATTAGTTGAGAGTAGACCTACCATAGTTCAACCCCCTCCATCATCTTTTACATATTGTATAAGCTTGTCCTAAGGACATGTCAGTGGACTGCTCGAACCTCCTCTTCTAGCCTTGTGGACACCCCTTGTTCTATGATGTCCCTCGTCAATAACCGAGATGATAGTCTGAGCGTGAGAGAGGGACTATCCATCCTTGCCGACATGACATATCTACTTATATTCCTAGAGGTAGAAGCAACACAAGGGTCATTTCCCCCAGTAGCCTCAATTCCCACACATCTAAAGAGCATCATGGAAGAGCAGGAAAGCCAACAAAATTCCCCGTGCTCTTCTCCCTTCTATGGAGAGTTTCTTCAGGTCTTCTTGCTTATGAGATAAGTAGGGACCGTGGTGCCCTATTCTTGTGATACAAAAAGGGCAATCCAAGATTCAAGCAGGCAGAAGGGTCCCATTGGATGAAAGCTAGACTGATGTACCTGATGCCATCCCAAGTGGGCTAAGTATAGGCCCAATTTCCCAAGCCAGAAGCTGCACCAGGTAGGCCCAGGGAAGGTCACTTCATAGTCTAGTGAGACTGCCATGGACCTATAAGCCATGTGGAGACATCCCAGAAATTTGGGCCACTGGATGACTATTGATATTAAATAGTTGAAGGTAAACCTATAGAAAATCATACAAACCCTAGGAAGGTCCATTTACAACAACATTATGTAGGTAATTAGTTGAAAAACAAGATGAATTTAATGGACACAATTTCGGGAACTAATTATATAACAATTTCAAAAGCACCTTTTATAACCCCTTAACATGAATTGAATGTACAAAACCAAATTGGATTATTATACATTATTAATAAATTCCTAAGAAATAGGACTAACCATATGGTTGAATAATGATATATTTAAAACCAATATATGTTTCCCTTAATGTGAACAATGAAAATAGAGATAAAGGGATTTGAGGATCAACAATATGATTTGAGGATCTATGGAACCCAACCCTAATTGACAATCCAAAGCCTAAATCAGACCTCACAATCCTAGATAAGGACTTTTGATAAGTTGTTAACACTTACATGTTGAATATTCATTTTTAGATTAAATCATGGTAGGATATACTACTAGAGTTGATTTGGAAATATCTTTCCATGAATAAGGCACGTGGGTTAATTATGTGTAATTGCCATTAACTGTGATTTTCTTTCAAGGATTCCTAGAGTTTAATCAAAGTTGACTCTTTATGCAAGATTTCCTTGGTTGTTTTAAAACTTGCAATTCATAAAGATACATGTGCATTTCCTGTATAGTCAAGATGATACTTGTACCTGACATGGGTGACCTAGGGAGATAATTAATCGTGAAATATGATGCATGATTACTAGGTGAACAAACCAATTTGATAATAGAAGAGAGATCAGAGGTGAGAAAATCACCATGGAGGCTTTGTTGGGACAAATTCAATAGAGTCCATTGTCAAAATAAGGAGTGATATACTACAATTGATGGAATACTCATAGATTGGAAACGAATTTAGCAACTTATTACTTGCCTTATTTTGATCTTGCACTGCTACATATGCTGTTAATATACATGCATATATTTTTGGCTACACTCACATATACAACTAGAGTTATGCTGACCCACATTTTGTTTTTCGGTGTTTTAGGCCAACCAAATTTATGAAGATAAAGATATGGACTTTGAGAGGAATAATCTAGAAGATATAATGTTGATGATACACTGAGGAGGATTCAATTAGTTGATTCCCATGATTATTACTAGTTTCCCATTTATAAAATTTATGTGATTCCTTTCTCAGAATTATTAATCATTACTTATTATCTATTATCAATATATATCCTGAAAGTATTAGATAATGAACCTTGACTCTCTAGTTCACCTTTAATGGGAATAACAGGAGGAGGGGGCCGTTACAAGAAATGTCTAGAAATATGTCATTACTACTCAAGTAATTTGAATAAGTTGAGAGCAACTTTATCCTATAAGTAAATTTTGTTACCATGAGTGTATAATACCTTTATCACATATATCTAGATTGTTGAGGCATGGGGTTGTCACCCTCTTAATGTTCAATCTATGTTTCTCACTAGAGCAAAGTATTGAGATTGTATGAGCTCAATATCATATATTCACTCATATGAAAATGGCCATGCATTTCATAGTCTCACTTATCAAGTGACCATGATATCACTCCAATAGAGGGGAAAATTCCATTTACATCACTCACAATAATCAACAAGTGTCACAATGCACCCAACCACTACCTATATGACAACCCTTATTCAAAGTCACATTGGGTAGTGTTAAACTACACTAAAAACATGTGATCATTGTAGCGAATTTTGGTATAAGGATCATAATCACCATTGTCACATTGAGAAATGATTTGGACTGCCATGTTATGGTTCCATGTGTCATTATAAATATGGGTATAGAAATTACAACTTGTTCTCTAACAAGTACCAATGCATCTGAATTGATATCCAATTACCTTACCAAAGAGACATAATGTGATGACTTGACTTTATCTCTCTTAGAGTATATACCTATCTATCTCTACCTTGGTTCAATTTTCATTCTCGATACTCAATTTCATGACTTGAAAGCTTTATGTTGCTTAATTATAGTCACATTTCTCATATATTCTAATATGCAACATAAACTTACATGATTGAACTAAGTACCATGTTTTAATGTATCATCACCTTGCAATGGAAAATGAACCTCATCACTAATTTCCCTTGGCACTCTAGTATATGTCATATTTTAGAGTTTTCAAGCATGGATCCAATGGCAAAAAATCACCTCAATTGAGCTATAAATCACAACTAATGGCCTTTTTAATATCCCTATTTTAATCATTGATAATTGGTTTTGATCCTTGTTGGGCCCAATATGGGCGCATGGCCTAGTCTTGGTAGCCCCTCACTCGACAAGTCAACAATCCACCCCATTCTTGTGTTTTAGCCAATCCTAGCCCTCAGATTCAGGTCCATCAAGCCCCCTCATCCAACAACTATACGTGCTTCCTCCTCCTCAATATAATTCCCAATGGAGGTGATACCACTACAGTACCACCACCATCATGGGGTTACTCAAGGTCCCCTTTCTTGCATATTTTTCCACAATTAACCCCTCATTTCATTCCATTGATTTCCCCTCTCTCATTTTCCCTCTCTATCATGACCTAGGGCACCCATCTTCTTCTTGTTCCGCCTTCTCATCCACTCTGCCTCATGGCTATGGTTTGGGTTTTCTAGCCCTAGCCCCTAGGTTTTTAAAATTTTCCTAGATCCTCCGCTAGGCCAGAGCAAGTTTGATCGACACCCTACTGGCCTCTGGGAGTACCCAAGATGGCACTCATTACCAACATTGTGATGCCCATGTCGTTGCTTCGAGCAACATCAACCTAGCATGGGAATGGGATGAGCAAGAAAGCAGAGTAGGTGTGAGGCTAGTCTAGTGCGAGGAACCAAGTGGGTTCCTGCCTTAGGGAGGCTAAACAACCCAAATTTAGGCATGGGACCATGCTCCATGAGAAAAGCACTGGCGTACACCAGAATCTGACTGCTAGATCAACAGTCGACGATTGTCTCCCTTCAATAAAAAATGCATGCTAGAGCCACCTTCCTCTGCCTAAAGTTTGGATGCAAGATGGTCTAAAAATCATAGATCTCTACTCCCTTTTCCAAACATGATGAACCAATATACCAATTTTATCAATTCAAAAAGATCAAATTGGACTAGGTTTTAGACTCCAATTCCTTCATTTGATCTTACAGTTTCCTAAAACATGCTAAATTTAGTCTTTATGATTACATTCAATGCATGATCATGGTAGAGATTAAGTCATTAATGCAAATCTACCTCCTAATAATCAAATCATTAAATTTTGTATACTCTTGAACTCTTTTAGGGCCCTAATCATCATTCTTGCACTTTGTTTAACTTTTATGTACATATATGACCAATTTTATACTTTAATGATGGGAATTGCCATACATTGATAATCTAGATCCTAAATGATAACAAACCTCACCCTAATCTCATAATCAGTATATTTTTTACCATCTATAACACAAATATCACCCCTCAATCTCCTATTCTCTTGCTTGATCTTTGTGACATGATCTAAATGAATGTGACCCCTTTATGACGATGTGTATTATATTTTGATCAAATCAGGTCCGTGACCTAATTGATGCATCCAACCCTAGTAGATCTTTGAAATCAATAATATTATGATGTGTTGTGACCTAAATGGATGATTCCAAACCCATTTGTCATATACTGATATATGTGGCCTGAATCCAACCTTTTTGAACTATATGTTCATATATGTCTTATTTGTCTCTTGTGTGCCCTAATTTTGGATACATGTCTTATTCTTATGTCATTCCATTCCAAATCATGGAATTATCTATCCCTAATGATCTCATTGATGGGTATATCACACCTAATTATATGTTGATCCCTAATGTTATAGGGGTACTATGTTGAAAATTGCATGCATGTTGTAAAGTGGAGCCTAATTTGAACTAGATGAGCCTTAAGGGGGAATCCACCTAATTTTGAGTATTTTTTATGACCTTATCTTTCTCATATATTGTCTAAGTATCATGATTTGATGAATGTTAGTATTGTTTGCTGTATCATGAGTCTTTTGATATTAAAATGCAACTTAAGTGATATAAACCTTGAAATGTCATGAATCATGAACCTAATAACTTAATCAACATCTTGAACCTTGTTTTAATGCTAGTTAATGCTATTAACCAAGTGGTCGATTGCAATCCAGAGGATCAAGGATAGGTTATGAATCTCTATACTCATGTATGGACTTTAATAATTATATGATTTATCATTTTTTTGCTTGAACCTTGAGATGTATGTATCATTTTTCACTTGCACATATTTCCATTATACTATTGTATTATTGTACTCAATGTTTTGTCTCATTGATTTTAAAACTTGAACACATAATATAGACCCACTTTACAAAACTTGTACACCTTCCAGTATTCTCAAGTAGGGGTGAGCAAATAATGGTCCAGACCGCAAAACCGGACTGGACTGCTCAATTCGGTCTGGTCCGGTCCGGTCCGCGGTCTGGAAATTTTGACGAGTTTGGTCTTCGGTCCGGTCCGGTCCAAAATCGGTCCGGTCCGGTCCGGACCACATATTGACTTTTATATAAAATTTATGTATATTTGAAGGTGTATTCTATAATAATTACAAATAAAGTACATATATAATCACTAGTAGTATAAATGTTTGATACTAAAATTAAAAAATTGTTAGAAGTGACTAAGACTATCAACTTTGTACAATTAAATAAGTTGTAAAACATGTAAAAAAGGCTGATTATAGTCCAAACGGTCCGGTCCAGTCCGGTCCTAGCAAAAAATGGTCCGGTCCCGGTCCGGTCCTACCTCGAAACGGTCCGGTCTGCGGTCCATATATTTGTTAAAATTTGGTCCGCGGTCCGGTCCGGTTCGGTCTGGTCCGGTCTGGTTCTGGACCGATGCTCAACCCTATTCTCAAGTAAGGACACACAGCTAGGCATCCTACTTGAGTTATGAAGCTAGGGTGTACCATGTTGATAATCATGGATAGCTAATGGGTTGAGCCTTAAGCATCCACACAGACCCCCTTCCAAAGGAAAGTTGGTCAAAAGCCTTATGATACATGATATTGTTTTGATAAATATTAACACTTATTGCTCTTATTCATTTACTTATGCAAATATTTTAAAATTGTATAAACCTTAGATATATGTTATCTTTCTACGATGTACTCAACACCTTGTGTTTTGATATATTTGTTTCCTATGTGTTTTAGGTTCAGAGATAGTTTGGGAGAAGTTGGCTTGTGATCAAGTGTTCATGTTGTACCTTTTGTAAGATTCTAGTTGAGGGTACATGACCAGACTTGTATAATGTACTTTTAAATGTGTAACTACAATCTTATAATTAATGACGTTGTATGATAATACTTGTTTAATGTTGATAACATGTTGGTGTATGCATCTAGTATTTTGTTCATGTATGATAAGATTTTATGCTTCCACATTTGTGATTTGATATTACCAAGCTAGGGAGAGATGCTCAGGTCCTTTTTCCTATTATATTCTAGTCATTTAGAGTTTGGATTAAGTGATAAACTCATCCATGACACATAGTCATCATTCATCATACACACTAGTATTACTTAATATAGTTGTTCTATAATATTTACAATAATATCTAAATAGGGACATAACGAGAATGAGTACTCTAAAGTACATGTATGATTTCATGTTTACGTCCTCAACCCAAAACATACGCCACCAAGTTAAAACATTACTAGGAAATTATTACATTTATTCATACTAAAAGAAACACAATAAGTGAATTTACTTTTTATTAATAATCAAATCATATATAGTAAGTCCTTACTACGATCATCGCATAGTGGCTCGCTGTGCATACTACCAACAATCACAATCTTCATGACTTGATATTTTAATCTAATCAAAATGAGTTTTAGTTAGTACTTGAATGATTGAGTTGGAAAATGACAATAAATGACTATTAATCGACACTCCTTTTATTTTATTGAAGTTGATGAATTTTACCTAAAATTAATGAAATACAACAAATATAAGATTTTATAAAAGGCTAAGTGAGGAAGTAACACCATTTTCCAAGTGAAATGCTATAATACGATCTAAATATAAGTAAATAAAAAAATGAAGGAAATAAATGATTAATGTATATATGAGGGATAATCCAACAAAATACATGGATGGAGCAAAGAGCTCACCTTTAAGACTCATATGATATTTCTTTTAACTAAAAACCTCTACAAAAAGTATAAGAAAAATACACAAAGCAATTGTATATAACGTAGCATACCCTAAGAGTATGATTCATGTATGTTGAATGAGAAATAAAAGGTGATTTGAGGTGGGCATCATGACATGCTTATAAATTAGTTAAAGTGTCAAAACCTCCTATATTTTACTAGAAGATAAATAATATTTTTTTTGATTTTATTCAAAATTTATGATTTTTAAGTATGCTAATCAAAAGTCAATATCAATTCTAACTTTTTGGATTTTCCTTTTCATACGTACAGTTGGATTGTAATTTTATGAGACAAAATTAAGTATTGGAATTAATATAGTTTGATAAATGATTTATTATTCAAAATTTCCCTAATATATATAAATGGATAATAATATAATATAATATAATATAATTATATATATTATAGAATAGCTGAAATCAATTTTATCCGTGCATCTATGAATCCAAATACAAATGCTTTGAACACCCACTAATTTACTTGAAAAACCATAACATTAGATCTAGTGCCTTAAGTAATGTTGTTACAAGCTAGTTCTAGCTAAGTCATCCTAGGGTTATTAATACCTTGACCTAAGTATACACACTTGTTTTTTGTCCTCCATTATATTTTCTAGATTAATTTTTAGAGTAGCCTAAATTTAGTTGGTTGATTCTAGATACACACACATATGTATATATAGTAGTTAACTTAAAAGAATGTTTATATGATTAGTAATTTTTTTTCACATGCATGTTGGATAAGTTTTACACACTTAAAAAATGTAAAATATCAACCACTATTAGGGTTTGTTTGACTAAACATATCAATCATATGGTTTATAACCAGGTCACATCAACTAGCAATGATTGCATCGATTCATAACATGATGCATCAACCAACCACTTCAATGGATGTCATTGTACTTTGATTAATGTTGTGTCTCTTCAATTGGATACTTCAACCAATGATAGGCTACATCAATCATAGCCTGTGGTGTCGAACTTTTTCAAATGGTTCTTTGACGAGTCATTTCGATGCCTCCTATAGATTGATAACCCCTATCCAACCAATAAAAATGATTTTTTCTCAAAATTTACTAAACATAATGGATTAAATCTAAAACTTAGCTCTTTTCTATCAATATCTACCAACACCAAACCCTAAAATCAAGCTATAGCAATCAAGTATAGAGAAAAAGTAGAGTTAAGGAAGAGAATAAGGGGAACACAAAGTTCTACACCAAATAAATCGAGTTAAACCAATTTTTGATAATTTATTCTTCTATTCTCTCCTAAATACATCATTGAAAATCACTCATATCGAATGACTCAAAGATATTATGTTCTTATCTTATTCCTCTTTGATTCAATTGGTATAACCTATATGTGTGAGAATTGGAAGGTGGTATATGCTACTATATTTGGATCTTATCTTTCGAATTTGGGTTTAGTTAGTTTTGATTCAAGTATAATATTAAGAATCTAACATGATTTTTAGAATAAAAAATACATTAAGGAAACAAAGAATGTCCTACTTTTAGTTGTTTTTATGCGAAAAACTAGTAAGCTCAAAGTTAGTTTTCTGATTGTAAAATATAATGTAAGTTAAAAAATGATAAATTGTGAATGAATTAAAACTGATAATTATTATTTTATGCCCATTGAGAAAAATATGTGAAGTGATAATCTCAATGTTTGTTGTAGAAGAACAAGGAAAGTTAGAGATGGGCATTTACTTTAGTGGGAAAATGTGAAATACACCAAAGTGACTCCACGTGAGGGTGGATAAGATGTGGAAAACATATCCAATTGACTAATATCAACAATCCTATTATGACAAGGGAATGTGTTAGGAACCTCCATGTCTACTAAAATAAAAGTATCTATAGTGATCTTGAGTTATTAAAAAGTAAGCAATTGGTTGGTGAATAAAACAAAAAGATACATAATTCGGGTGTGTGAATCTTTGGTGACTCAACATAACCATAATTTTTATGCCATCATCCCCAAAGACACTAGTTTTTATTAAGGGATCCCGATTGCCTCAAGATATCCAATGATATATATATTTCCCAAGCAATAGGGATGAGATGTGAGAAACAAAAATGGGATAATTAGAGAAGAAGTTGATTACGAGCAAGATGTACTCTCTTAAGCAATCAAGAAAAATGAAAACGAGAAAACTAGATTATCATGGCAATGATCTAATTTTGCATTTGGTATTTGAAAAGTGGCTAGATATCATGGCAAGATGTAGTTCAGTTAAGCATGACAATATTGTTGTTTCATGATAGATGAGATGATAGATAGATGACTCTTATACAAGAAGACCATGCAATTTTGTTTTGAATAAGCAGCTGTTGTGATCTGAATTTAGAAGTTCTGATGAACAATTAGAACAAATTAACAAAATATAGAGGATTTGGTGTCTCCATACAATTTTGTCAACCTCCTGACATATTGCGATCTTCATTCTAGAAGAAGGATCTTGGTTGACAAAATCTGAACAAGATCAGGTAATTTCATATCTAGATTTTAGAGAGTTGAAAGGGGTGTTGGTTGATGGTGGATATTATAAGTGTAGTTATACTTATCTATGATGGTCGGAGGGTTCAACATCAATTGTAAACTTTCACAAAAGCATTAACCTCATATTGGGATAAATTAAAATTGAGCTTAGTACCATGAGAGGACCTTGTATAATGCTAATTTCCATGTGGTACACTAGTGGTAGAATACCATTTCTACCACACGTCACTCTTGGAGAATTTAACATTCTATGAGGGTGTCCTTGGGTAGGAAACAAAGGCATGATTTATCTGAGTTCTGGTATTCTAGAAGAGTAGGAGTGTATAAAAATTCCATTTTTGGTCACTGAACTGTGTCATATAGCACTAAACTTTAGTTCAAAAAGAGGGGAAGGGGAGTGAAGAAAATTGGAGGTATAAGTTTTTCATTTTCTCTTTATTTGCCAAAAGACAAGGATTTGAATTGAATATCCTTTCCATTAAAATAATGGCTATGATTTTTGAAGAGAGATAAAATGATAATCAAATTTACAACTAAAATTGAATTTGAATATTTTATTTGTGGGTAATTTAGTTGGGTAATTTATTGAGACGGACTTGCAAAAATATATATACAAAAAGGAATTGGAATTAAATATATAGAAATGATTTATTATTGATGATATTCCCACAAGTTTTAAATGGGTAAATGAGTGGATTAAATAGGCAGATAAATATGTAGAAGTGTGAAAATTTGGAATAAATTAGATATATTACATAATTGTCTAGATAGAAGAATCACTCATGATTGTTGATCATATGATAAAAAATGTGGTGTAAAACGTTTACCCCTCTCATGACAAGGTTTTAGGTAAGAGTGAGACATGCATGCTTGAACCAAGTCTGACCCCCATTTCTGATCATGAAGAGTCAAAAGGTGAAACTCTTCAAGGGATATTCTTTCAAATATTAGTCTGAATGTAAAATATCATTCAAGTGTTTGATTGTGAAAACTATCATCCCTATCTGAATCCTATGATTAAATTTTTGACCAAATTAAGTTAGTCACAGAGACGTGATGGATGAACCAAATTAGATCTAGAGTCATAACCTTAAAATGTTGAAATGTGGGAGTCACCTATTAAGGATACACCTTTCTAAAATGCAAAATGACTCTTCAGGAGAGGATTTAATATGAATTGTAGGATGTGAGGTGCCTACTAGATGTAGGGTTATAAATGAGAATGAGGAACCTACCAAATGTAGGTTTTGAATGTAAAATGATTTGCCTACTTGTGACAGGGAAAGAATTTTAATATCTTGGGCCTATATGTGATAAGATTGGATGCATAAAAAGGAAGCATAGGTTTTCCTACTCAGGATAGCTTGCATATACAAGATTTTCCTAATCTAGATAGGGCTTTAAGTCTGAATTAAAACCAATTGTACCTATTTGGGGCATGGCGTTATGTAAATGAGGTGCCTATATGAGATAAGGCTTTATGTCAAATGAGGTACATATAGAGGGTAGGGCTTCATGCATGCAAGTGGTTTAGTTTAAGGTCATAGTCTACGTTCCTCTAAAAGTACCTATAAGATTTAGGGGTTTGCAGGATGAGACTCCTAGTCAGGATATGGCTGGTGGTGTAGTTTAAGGTCTAGGTCTAGGACCCTGGTAGAACAATGACAATGCCTACTGTAATAGAGCTTTCAATTTTAGATGACTCAAGGACCATAACTGATTGCAATATTTGAAAAGATCAAATCTTTAAGCATGGTGGAAATCAAATGATTGAAATTGAGTAGTATAAACAGTGATAGATTTGGGATCCAAAAAATGATGAGTAGTCTATAGGGGAGATCATTCAATTCTATTTTCCTTATAAGAGTGATTTTTAAGATTTTAAGTAAATATTTAAGATTTTCAATTTTTTTGTGAAGTTTTTAATATTTTAGTTGCATTTTTTATTTTTCTATGAAGTTTAATGATTTAAAGGTGCTAGAAATGTTTCTAAAAATCTATAGACATGTTTGCATCTTCTAAAACATTTTCTAAGGGGAGAATGAAGGAATGTCTTGCATCACAATCAATTCTTGATTTTGTTCACCAATCGTGGAAAGTGAGAGATAGATAGATAGAGCAAACAATGACAATAATAGTGAAGCAGAGGATCCCAAATTGCAAAGTGAGGCATCATAGGATATGTGTACCTAGAGGGAGGCATTGTTCTTCTAGTAAGATCTGATAAGGCCCAGTCAAAAACTTCCTTTCAGTTGTGATGTGGTAGACCGAACATTCTTTTATGTATTTTTGGTGACTTCCATACTCTAATAAAATTTAGGAAGGTACAATATGTTGGTATATATGCCCATAGAGCTAGTCATGTGATGATTGTAATGTGGCATTATGTACTTGATTTGAAAATATTAATAAAGGTAATTCTGTCTATTTATGTTTTTTTCAATTATGAGATGATGACACAACATAATGTATGTCAAAATAATGATGTTAATGGATTACATATGTCTTCATGTTTAGGACCTAAATAATGAGATTGTATGTATGATAAGAGTACACACATTCTTATTATGTCAATAGTTGAGTATTATTATGGAAGAAAACATAGATGACAATAATGCATAAGACTAGAGTGTGTTCTGACTGATGATAAAGTCTCATAAGTATGATATGGAATATCAAGCAAACACATAGGTACGTGTTAGAAAATAGTGTACCGACTAGACCCACCTTGAGAGTGATACATGGAAACCTTGGAATGGTAGTCAAAATTATCTCTCAAAGTGATTGTGGTTCTTAGACCTGAAGGCACTATAGTCATCACATGTCATTTGATGATATTGGCACCATCGAATGTGACCTTGAATAAGGTTTGAAATAAAGATGGTGCTTGGGTATATTATGACACATGGGGATTTCTGTGAGTGATGTAGATGGGGTTAGTCCCTCCTATTGGAGTTTGACATCTTACGCCCTTGATAAGTGGGACTGATAAACATATGGTCATAGTTACATGAGACCCTAAGTGATATGTGAGATCACATGTATCTCTGTAGTATGCTCTAGTTCAAGAACACAAATTGAGTATGAAGAGGATGAATTTTCCATGCCTCACATTCAATCTAGATATCAAGGACAAAGAAACTATATGATCATGGTAACACTGATCAAAGATTATATGTTAAATTTGTTCTCCAACTTTTCATTTACTTGGATAGTAATGATGTGTTGATAGATACCATTCATTGTTTGTGTAGTCATAATGGTTATGGACTTCACTGCCAACATAATATGGGACCTATAGTGTCACACACATATGATGCACTTGGCATATGAATTTACTCATGGTTAAGTTACTAAAAGTGTTTAGGTAATCAAATTAAACAACACTTGCTATCTGGAGTGGCAAGTCAATCGGTTGGTAAGTTTTTCGACCGACTAGTGGTAGTCGACTGACTGGAGTGTTTAGTCAACCGACAAGATCACTTCTAAAACTGACCAATTTGACTGGGTCAAACAAAGATGTGAAATTACCTATTTGACTTCGTAAAATGATTAATTATATGTGTGATTATGTGAATTAATCATTACATTAATAGATAATGTTATTATTCCACCAGCCACAAGACAATCGACTGACTGAATGGTCTAGTCAACCGACCAGCGGCACACAATAACCATCAGACCATGAGATCTGCCCTTTCACATTCCCTAGGTATTAGAAACCCTAGCCCA
The DNA here is from genome assembly GCA_963693085.1 of Alisma plantago-aquatica. Taxonomy (NCBI): domain Eukaryota; kingdom Viridiplantae; phylum Streptophyta; class Magnoliopsida; order Alismatales; family Alismataceae; genus Alisma; species Alisma plantago-aquatica. The sequence continues at coordinate 323,148,774 of OY856409.1, forward strand.
CCCACTCCTATACAAGGAAGGGGTTAGGCAAGGCTCACAGGATACTTCACTTCTCATAGTTTTGGTAACATGTGAGAGAGCCTGAGAAATCTCACCGAGAAAGGGAGAGACAACAAGGGGAAAGGAAGTTGACACTAGCATGTTGACAAATAGAAGGACTGCTCATTCCTGTCAGTCTAGAGTTGAGACATGGAGTTCTCGATGGTCCACATGGACTACGTAGAGGCGTGTAAGCGGTTGTTTCCATGCTAGGAGAATGATGTCAACTACCATCCATGTGTTACTCTTGAAGGGATCACATCTTTATGCAAGATTGTTGCTGGACTTGCTCCAAGACTAGGTACATCTTGCACCCTCTTTCCTAATACATTGTTGTTGATGTGATCTGCTAGTTAGGAAATATGGACATAAATTTTGGTTTCCACTACATACAATGCTTCCATATTTCCCTACACAATCCTCAATTTTAGCCATTCATACATAGTTTTACCCTAATGCAATAATTTCTAGTTTTCAGATTCCTAGTATTATTTGCATTCTTGAGGTTGAAGACAAACTAGATCACATTTTTATTTGTGATTCACCTTATTTTTCTATTTTGAAATTTTGTGAGCATCTGAAGATTGAGTATGCTAATCAACTTGCATTTTGAAGCTAAGATCAATTGCAACTTGATTTGATTGATCAAAGACGACATCTCATACTTATTGGCATATCTAGGATTAGTAAGTATCCCACATGAATATTCCTTATTGAATGAGCTGGAGGATGCTATTGAGGGTGTGGGACCCTAGGTGAGAACTAAATATTAATTATTGAGTGTATTTCCATTTAACTAGATAACTTTTAATCTTTGTTTTCTCTTAGTGGTCGACATGTAGGTGTGGAGATGATTCATGGACATCTATCCCTTATTGAGAACTTCACAATGGGGATGCCTCTGATGTGCATGAACTTTCACTATCAAGGAAATCTATTTTCTATGCACCTTTGATGTTTCATGACAATATTCACTAATATTAAATTTAAAACTTTAAGGGCATGCAAATTTCCAGCTTGCTAGACCTTGTGTTCAGAGTGACCCACATGGTTAATTGTAATCTCATCTGCATACTTCCAATATTGGCATGGATACATTAGGTGGTCCTCTTATGAGCGTGGAGAGAGGATCTAGGGAGGATGTTAGTTGGAGAGGTAAGTATTACACCTTTGATAGTATCCAATTCATTATCTTCTATTTTAGCTAATCCTCTAAATGTTTGCGTTTTCCAAGTCAGATTCATGATATTCTCTAGATTTTAGCTTAGTTTAATGAGTACATATTGTGTTTCCTTCTTCCACTTCTTGGGCTTGGATGCATAGAGGATGCTGTTTGATACACCATCATGGAGTGTGTTGTTTATGGGTGAGTGCATTTTCTAGTAGTGGGCAAGATGTTGGCACATCTTGCTCGATCCTCCTGTAGGATAGATTTCGTATGTCACTAGGATAGATCAATTAACATAGAGCATGATGGTTGTATAGGTGGGCCACACTGTATATTTAGAGTAGTTTCACCAGCTTAGTCAACCAATATTGTTATACCAGAAAGCTCATTAGCGTCTGGGGTCCCCTCCATAAATTAGTTTTATTTTCAACATGCTTAGTTTACACTTCTTACATTTTCAAAGCAACCTGATATGAGATTGTGCTTTTTTCTTATTTAATTGATTGAATGAAGATCTAGATTACATTGGTCTTGAGTCACTGATAAATGCATATTTATCCATTTTATATGTATCTTTATTATCATTCTTTAGAAGTGTTTCATTGATTATTCCCTAGTTTTAGAATTAATTGTCTTACTTTAGCTTTTCTCTCATTAATAAGAGTTTTGATTATATTTGCTCGGTTATTGTAGGAAAACACCTCAATTGTATCCATTCACTCTAAAGATCAAGAACTCTTAAAAATACTCTTGGAAAATGTTTGCACAACTTCCCACAATGCCTAATTTATATATCCCTTACTAAAATGGTCATATCTTTTGCATCCCAATACGAATGTCTAAACATGATGTTGGAAAGGGGATTCCATTTTCTAAAAAAAAGTGTATTTTTGAGCAGTTTGGCCATTCAGTCAATTGGCTTTTCAACTGGTCGACTCACATGTAGATTTTTTTGTAGTGCCTGATATATCTAACAAGAAAATGACCAAATATTTTGCACCCCAATGCATAATTTAATGTTCAAATATACTCTGGAAATGAAATTTAATTACCTACAAGAAAAGTGTATTTTCAAGTAGATTGTCGAGTCAGTCGACTGACTTTGCATCCGACCGACTCACATGTAGAGGAAATCTACAACAAAGAGAGTCAAAGAAATTTATTATTATTAAAGGAAGGAAATTCAATACATTTCTCCATTTGGGTCAAGTAATTAATGTTGTCAAATATTATTTGTTTGATCAGGCAAGGAAAGTTGGTCAATGCCATATATTTTTGTTTGAAGGAAAGAATGTAATTGAAGACCTTTGACCAAGCACAAAGCTATCAAGGTGGTCAAACAGAATGTCAGGCATCGTTTAGTATAAATACAAGTCAACCTCCATTCTTCAACTATCAACCCCTTTTATCTCAGAATATTATTCGAGAGAACAAAGCAAGTAAAGGGGAGAAGAAGTCACGTTCTTCTTCACAGAGTATACAAAATGTTTCTAGAAACATGATTTCTCTTCCCCATGTCTTTTTTCTTGCTTCTATGAGAAATATGGAGTAATTTTTTGTGTGGGACATGAGGAGTAGCCCCATGGGCATGTAACTTATCTTATTTAACTTTGATTCCATTAATTAAATAAAAGATGTATCTTCATTCATTAAAAATGTGAATTATGATTAGATCCCTCATTCTTAATGACCATTACGATCCATAATGATGAGACCCATACTTATGAACATGAACATCAAATGAGGCTCACAAAATTCCTAATAAGGCCCCATATAGAACCTTGTTGGATGATCAAACAATGTCCAACAAATGCCGAGATCCTGAGTTTGTGGGAAGCTTGATCCATGAGATTGGTTTCCAAAAGGAACATATATACACAATCCTAATCTACTTAATTGTTTAATAGAGAATCAAATTTGTTAAGATAACTATGCATGATCTTGGAGGTGAAACATGAACTTCCAACAATCTTATTAATTGAAACAAATCTCTTGATAATTTAGTTTCATTCATGCAAGTTTACTTTCTTATTTTAGTCTTAAATCTCTTTCCAAAACTAGATTCTAAATATTATTCATTGCAGTTGGTTTTATTTAGTATCTTAAAAATAGTGTTCCTTGGGACCAATACCTTTCTATACTAAGAATCTACTTGCTTGTCAACAAGTGGGTTATTTCTGTCAAAATGTTAAACTTTGGGATTTCCTCATAGTGATTTTGTCGTAATGACAACACTTATTAAATTTTGATGCCTTTACTGGGGACAAAGAACTACTTTGAATCCCCACTTCTTTGAATAATTAGGATTCTTCTTTCTAGTTTGTTCTTGTAATTTTATTTTGGTTTTCGTAATTTCTTTTAGTTTCCTTGGATGTTTTTTAGTTGATATTCTCTTTTAAATTTTGATAATTTCTTTTTTTTGTTCCTTTGTTGTAAAGAAAAAGAAAAAAATCCTTAGTTTGTTTTTTGTAATTTTTAGTTTAAACTAATTTCTTAGCTTGTTTTTGTAACCTTTTAAGTTTTTTTTTTTGAGAGCAAAAGGATCGATTCATTACTTGTTAGCCATACGACATCTACAAATGGGGAGAAAGATACAAACAGAACATACAAACATCACGTTTAGTAACCCTAGGGCACTACAACTCATATTGGAATGAGAGAGAGACATTTCTGCATTGATTCTTCTTCTTTGAGGCTATCTTAAGCAGCTTTTTCTGAAGAATTCCTTCAACCTGAGCGTTAAGTAGTGGTGGAGGGGTTGGAACAAGACGGTATTCTGCTCGTATATCAACTCAAATGAAGCCATACAACTGAGTAATGAAATCAATCCAGAGCAGCCGTACTAAGGTTGAATTACCGGGGGAAACCCCAGAAAAACCACCGCCTTCACAGAGGAAGGAGTAACAATCCTTATTGAAAGGAAGAAACAACGCCGATATACGGCGGAACAAGGCAGATAGCCTGCCAGAAACTAGCACCCAAGCGAGAAAAAGAGGGGAGACACTCCCGCAATAACAGGGGCAGTGGCCAAAGGGAGGCCGCACGCCCGTCCCAGATCACCCAAACGATCTCCACCAGTGACGGGAGCCACCTCTGACAGATCATTGCCGCCACCCCAGTTTCGGCCCCAGTCGGATCTGGAACCCGTTGCAGCTGTCGCGGAAAGGGGACTAGGACAGAGAGGGAAGCACGGCGATGAGGCACCAGAGGACAGAGGCCCCGTCAATGCAGGCACAGAGACGACCTAGGGGGAAGCAGGGCGGCGCACCCAAGCTGCCGGACCCCCTCCCCCCGACCGGAGGCTTCGCGTGCGGTAAAACCTAGTCGCCCCTTGAGTCGCGAGACCTCAAGCGGAGCGGCTACTCATAATCATTAATCTTATTATCATCTTGTAACCTCTTAAGTTGGTTCTATAATTTTCTCTTATAATTTCTTAGTTTGTTATTGTAATTTTTAGTTTAATTAATTCCATAGTTTGTTTTTTGGTATTTTTTATAATCTTTATTTTGGTTCCATAATATATTTTGTCTTAGGTTTTTTTTATTTCTTTGTTAGGTTTTGCACTTTATTATATCTATTCTTTTGTTAAAAAAAGAAAAATTGTATCTTCATTCATGGAATGATTTTTTTTCTTGAGCCTGAAGAACAACTTCCCTATTTTTCAGGCACCATATAAATGTTGTGGTTGAATCAACACTATTTACAATGTTAGTTATGTGGTTCTTACAACCATTCATCAATAGACTGTCCCAATGTGTCCCTATAAATTACAGTAGCATCCCATAGGATCATTATTGAGCCAGGTACCAAGTCTTCTTATCATGGTTGATATTATGCAAATTATAATCCAAAGTTTTCTAAAGGCTATTATTAGGAACCACGCTACACATATCAATACCATGATGAATGATATTCTAATCAGGAATATGTTGGGAGTTATGGTGTAGAGCCTTATTATGCAGATTATTACCCACAAAATAGAGATGAGGGGATATAGGCCTTTCAGAAGATGTTAGACAATGGATTAGCTTGTAGAAAAAGATTGGAGGCAGAACTGGAATAATTGAAAGCAAAACTCTCCCTTTCAGTCATGCCACTTGAGAGTCAATCTTAAAGATCCCTAAGGAAGTTGAAAAAACCAAAGATGATGATTATACAATCCTCATGTCATCTATGCTGGATTCAACAAAAAGGGTTTTAGAACCTGAAGCTCCACTAATCACCCTATTCTTAACATTTATCCAAGTATTATCAATGAAAAATCTACTTTGGTTGAGTCTATTCTGGATAATGTATCAGGATATCCTTTTGAAGAAAAGGCTTTCTCATCAAGGGCCCTATACTCTACCTCAACCACCTTTTGTTCCATATCAAGTTGAACCTGATTAGGTGATTCCACCTCGACAAGAAGTCTATGTTCCTCTATTGTTAGATTGTGATGTGATTCCTTATGAGCCCATCAAATTGGGAACATCTTCATAAATGAATTAGAGCAACACCTAGACATGGTGCAGGATCCTGATGGCTCCATTAACCTTAATGTTGACAGGGGTGATAAATGAGGACTCACAACTACCAAACTGATAAGACAATTCTTCCCATATAAACACCATGTCTACTACATGAAAATATAGGTGAGGAGGAGAAATTAGAGCTTGATCCTCCACCAGATCTTACATTACTAACATTATATGTGGAAGATCCTTCACTTACTACCCTGACCACTAAAAAAGGTAGTCTGCCCTCAACATTCACATTCAATAGATTGGGAGGCCACCAGATGGACACTACTCCTTCTTTCCGCTACCACATTTTCTCTTCTGACAGAGGAGTTCTTGTGGATCCTATTAGATGGGATGTGGGGTGAAAAGAAATGTCATTTCAAGCATCCAGACAACGCATATGAGCTTCCACGACCACCCAATCATTGGGTGCACCATGAATCTCCTATGTTCAAGACTGTAGTCCTCATGAACATTCCCTTCAAGTGGACCTTTTTTGAGTTACTAGGACTACCTAGTGATCTCAGAGAAATTTTTCCCTCCATTATTGATTTAAGTTTTGTTTGGAATGAGCAAAATTTTAAGTTCTGCATGGAGGTAAGTGGTATGTATCCCTTCCATACACTCTATCTTTCCTTTTAGAAATTTTTATAATTTATGCAATTTAGCTTTGAAATTTTAAAACTTTCCCTTCCTTAAGTTTTTGGCCTTTATCTAGTCAGTTATTTATGTAAATATCAACAAGCCAACATAAATAAGTGAATCTTCTTATAAGATTTTCATAAACTACCCTTACTAGAAATCATTAGGTCCTCTATGACCTTTACTAGAACTGATCCTCAGAAAAGGTGGCAAGAAATTATGGATAGTTAGGAATCAACACCATGTGTCCCTACTTAAACATTTTTAAATAACTTGTATAAATTCTAGATTTCCTCAAGTTACAGACTAAATTGAAGTGAATTGATGCCATGATACTACCAATGTGCTGAATTCGAAACACAAGATATACAAGTTTAGCGTATTCTATATTTATTCTACCACATTCTTACCCCTCCATGTGCAAAAAAATAATCAAAAGCCAATCAAAATGTGCCAAACTCCAATTTTGGGGTGACACACTCTTTCCCCTCTATTCTTCCATAACCCTCATAAATTTAATAGGGACATACCGCAAAGAAAATACAAAAAGCACACATAGAAAATATAATCAATGTAATTGCAATAAAGAAATAAAAAAATCTCGAGTCGAATAGAGGAGAGATTGTCTTCTTCCATATCTTCATACACTCTACTTTCCTACCCAAGAGAATCTACATAATCCCAAACCATTGAATCCTTGAATCCTATTCTTTTGTAGAATTTGTGAGAATTTGTGAGAGTACCTTTGGCAGACGGAACAAGGAATATGTTTCTTTATGTCATTTGAAATGGAAACAAGTCATGAAAAATTTTGAGTAGGAAATTAGAAAATTGTGTTCCATGATTCCAGTAAATCAGGGTCGCTTGGCCATGAATGTCGGTAAGGATTCAAGTAGTACTAAGAAAGAGTAGAGGATATGATGAGATTATTATTTGATAGTATTTATGATTCAATGTTTCTCAAGGATGATCAATGTTAAAGCTCAGGGTATTTGAAAAATACATATGTATTCATTTTAATTGCATCTTTTAGATCATTCTTTGGAAGTATTTCATTGATTATTCCCTAATTTTAGAATAAATTGCCTTAGTTTATTTTCTCTCTCATTAATTAGAGTTTTATTATATTTAATCAGTTATTATAGGAATACAACTTCATTGTATCTATTCACTCTAAATATTAAGAACTCTCAAAAATACTCATGGAGGATGTTTGCGCAACTTCCCACAATGCCTTATATATCCCACACTAAGATGATCATATATTTTACATCCCAATATTGAATTTAATGTTTAAACATGCATTAGAAAGGGGACTTCATTCTCTACAAGAAATGTATATTTTCAGGAAGGTTGTCCAGTCGGAAAACTAATTTCCAATTGATCAACTCAAGTGTAGATATTTTTGTATTTCCTTATACATCTCACACCAAAATGACCATATCTTTTTCATTCCCAAGAAAAACTTAATGTTCAAATATACTTTGGTAAGAGAAGCTTAGCTAGTCTGTTGACTCACTTGTAGAGGAAATCTGCAGCTGTGACGTCCCCAAATTTTTGAAAACTTAATCTGATGTGCAACATCCAAATTGAACCCTCACCTCAGTGAGAATCCCAATTTAAACACCCCACACTAGGATAAGAAGAAGAAAATTAGAGGAAGTCAGAAGGAAACAATAGTAGCACATGCACATGAACAATAATAAAACCGTACAACACATGTTCACCATTCAACATATAATTACTTAATGAATTGTTACAACATTTGATATTACATATTGAACAACAACTATTACATATACATGTACTAACAAGATCTTAAGACAACATGTCCACCTGTAAATCATCTCGCCATACAACTCTCAACTATCCTGGTTCTTCAAAAGCATGTCCACAGCCTAAAACAAAGATTACATGTGGTACACGTCCACACAATATTCAAGAATATTGTACTGATTATGCCTATGTGTCTTTTTATATACCCATCATTACTAATCTTGGAAATAAGATAAAACTAATACTTGACAGGTATAAAGAAATATAAGAAAAAGCATATACTTGCAAAAAGATGTTCATTAACAAAGAGAACACATATTTTAAGCACATTTCCATTATATCATCCATGCATTTACTACTTGAGAGTTGAATGCATTAAGGACTTTATGATCTACTACCAAAGAGTTGAATCATTTCATAATGTGATCTACTACCAAAGAGTTGGATCACTTTCAAGTACTTGGCTACCAAAGAGTTGAATTACTTTATTTTCCAGCACTTGACTACCAAAAAGTTCAAGTGCTTGGATATAATGGAATAGATATATTATGTTTCATGTTCATAACCATAAGTATGGAAAATCAAGCAAGATATCATACAATAACAATCATTTCATCCAATATCATATGCAAAGTGTTTACTACACATATAATGCAAGCATACTGTATAATAAGCCAAGTAAGAGTTAATGGCATACGTTCAACAAAGATAATCTAATCGTCATATATTCCTGGATTCAACTACCACTTTTGGTGAAACCCTAATTAACACAAGATCATGCACTAACATTAGATTCCATCATATTAACCCTACTTAAGATACATTAGGGTTTATCTTTGTCATTAGGATGTGCGCATCCTTGTCTTTTCTTCTTGGGATTATCTTACTGATGTCATATTATGTATTATTACCTCATTAACTGATAATCATATTTTCCATCATTAGGTGGACATATTCAGACTATGTCACATTCATTAATCATATTAGGGTTACAAACTATGTATTAAAATCCATATTCATATAACATGGATTTTGTGTATAAAACTGATCGCAAATTTACATATTATCTTCTAGTTGCCGATATGAGCTTACTCTGTCATTTCCAGGGTACTTTAAGCATATTTTTAATTATTGCACATTAATTAGGGTTATTAGCCCTAATTAGCCTTATTAAGCAAGTTAAAAGATTTCATGTTGAAACATCACCATATTTGACATCATATGTATTATATATCATATTCTATAGATACTGATGCATTTTCATAATATTTATGTTATTTCAAGATAAAAAGACTAATATGATGGTTCCATGTTATTCTACTCAATTTTATGAACATTTTGGTATATTATTTGTATTTTCCTAATAATCGAGCTATTTACTATAATTTATCGAAGATCTAAGCATTTTTTAGATAATTACCTTTTTTCAGCCAATGACACACCACCATGTGTCTCATGTGGGGGCGCGCATCCTTTGCTGGTGGTCTTCTGTGAGCCAGGTGATTCTCTGTTGGTCTGGATGTCTGGTTCAAGTCGATTCAGTTAGTTTAGGTCTGGACCCAATTCATCCTTCTTTTCCTTCTCTCATGCGATTCTCACTCTGTTCTCTCGATCGCGGTGCTCGACGCCCACATGCACTTCCGCAAAGCCCTCCTCCAATGAGGAGTTGAAGAAGGATGGTGCTACCTCATCAAGATCCGAAGCTTCCTTTAGTTTCAACATGACTGACCGAACCTCTACGCCTGGTCAAGTTTGTGCTCGTGACTCCACAGCCAGCTGCCACATGCTCGCCACCACCAATAGCTGCTGTGGCAGACTCGAAAGAGGCAAATCACCTCGACTCCATGAAACTACAAGATAAAACCTATAGTGGCATGTCAAGACCCTAAGAAACTCACGTCGCCACTCTCCCCATGTCGATAAGGTCTCACAGACCACCCCCCAACTTGGTCCTCTTCTTCAAACAGGTGGGGTTTGTCAACCACCAAACCTGCCATGGCTACTTGCAAAAACATCCAAAACACACTCCTCTTATTCCTTTCTACCTTTCCCTTCCTTAATTCATCTATTATCATTCTTAATTTCACGTTCCACCTTTTTCCATGGCGTCCACACTACAATGGAGAAGCAATTATAGGATGAGACTTGTTCTCTATCTAGCTACGCCCAAAAGAACCACTTGAGGGGTCGACAGAAAAGTCTATTCGAGGAGTATAACCTCTCTCACACAAAAATCATCATTGGGCCATGATCAACAAGCATTGCAATGTGTGTGGTCACCACCAGCGGTCAATATTGTAACTGCTAGGTTGAAGACACAATCACATCCGTTGTCCCATCATGTGTGGTTGAGATGTAACTTGGAAAATACTAAATCTGTGACTCCTTGCATCAGTGACTAGAGGGTGCGTGACACATTTTTCTCTCAAACTTAGCTCAATTCTCATCAATAATGCAAATTATTTCACAAGCTTCAATCCTAAATAACTTGACCTAGAATCCTCCGATCTTCATGAAAATGTAACCATAACTTTATCACAACTAAAGGTACATTCTATTCCATTTTGGTGCCAAAACCCAACGATTTGTCCTCTCAATTAACTGTTCTAAAAAGACACATAAAGTCTCATCAAATATAATATCAACATCAAACAACTCCTAAACTCTTCCAAACTAAAGGAATCACCTTTCTATTATCAAAATACACATATCTATATACTTTCAAAACAATCATTCCAATATGAAATCCATGAACACAATTATCCAATTGGGCACTCCAGAACATCAAAAGTTCGCTCTATAACGACAACAAAGGGATTCAAAGAAATTTAATGGTAACAAATATAAAAGTAAGACAATTCAATAAATTTCTCCATTTGGGATAGGTAATTAATGTTATCAAAGATTACTCCTTTGGCCGTGCACAAGGGAAAGTTGGCCAATGCCATATGCTTTTGTGTGGAGAATAGAATGTAATTAAAGAACTATGACCAAGCATAAAGTATCAAGGTGGTCAAACTGAATGTTGGACATCATCTCCTATTAATATGAGGCAACCTCTATTCTTCAAGATATCAACCCCCTATTATCTCAGAACCCTATCTGGGAGATCAAAGCAAGGAAAGGGAAGTTAGAGTCACGTTCTTTTTCACAGAGTCTGTAAAATATTACTAGCAACATGATTTATCTTCTCCCTATCTTTGTTCCTAATTCTATGAGAAATATGGAGTATTTCACTTTTGTTAGAACATGAGGAGAAGCCCCATGAGTCCAAACTTGTCTTAGTCAACTTTGATTCCATTAAAGAAATAAAAATGTGTTGTCATTCACTTAAAAACATGAACTATGACTTGATCCCTCGTTCTTCATGACTTTTATGATCTGTAATGTTGAGATCCTAGAAGTATAGACCAAAACATGAATGAGACTTACAAGATTCCAGTTGAGATCCCATACGAAACCTTGTTGGATGATCGAACCATGACCCACAAATACCAAGATCCCGTGTCTGTGGGTAACTTGATCCATGATATCAATTTCTAAAAGGAATGTATATACATAATCCTAATTTATATAGTTGTTTCAAAAGGAATTAACATTTCTAATATAACTACCCGTGCTCTTGGATGTGAAACCCAAACTTCCATCAATCTTAATAATTGAAACAAATCTCTTGATAATTTTTTTTCATTCTTACAAGTTTACTTTCTTATTTTAGTCTTAAATCTCTTTCTAAAACCAGATTTTAAATATTATTCATCGCAATTGGTTTGATTTCATCTCTTAGAAATGTTGTTCCTTAGGTCTGATACCTTTTTATACTAATAATTTACTTGCTTGTTTACAAGTGGATTGTTTACCGTTAAAAGGTTAAACTCCAAGATTTCCTCCTAGTGAATTTGTTGTGATGATGTCGTGAAACAATCACACATCCTTGTACTCTTTGGGGAGAGTCCACCTCTGCCTAGGCCTTCTAGAGAGGTGGCTTAGGGATTTAATGACATACAAGGTTGCAATCTTTTCATGAATTTATGTTGGATCTTTGAGTAACTTCTATGCTAGTAAAACCCAACATGACTGATTCTTCAATGATGGTGACTTTATATAGACCTCATTCCATTAGAAGACTGGTTTTGTGATTGATGTAGTTACAAATGTTTTGGCTCGAGCATCCAAACAATATATTATCATAGTCAACCATTCAAAAAATCTTTGGGCCACCATGGATACAATGGGAGTATGGTGATCTTGATATAGAGGATCTAGTCTTTTCTATGAACCCACAAAGTTGTATGGTCACCATGGAGCACCTTATACAATTGTTTATGTAGAATCCTCCCAAGAAAGGGACACTTCTTCAAGCAATCAAGAACAAGTTGTTTGCCCATATTTTAGTTAGCAATGGGATACTAATGCAAGGAATCTAGATATGAGATGGGAGCTTATATCTTTACGGTCCTCATCTGAGTGACAAACATTAACAAAGTGCTTGACATGATGGATAAATAAGAAGATTTATTTTCATTTTATGCTCATGTAACTTCATTTTTAGCATTTGTATTATTTACTTTCTTGCAAAAACTATGTATTAATGTAATATCGAACAAGATTTTAGAAATAAAATAAACATTTATTCAAACATATGAATTTGGAGTTTGATTTTGAGAGTCACATCCTCTCTTAGTATTTTGAAATCCCTTATGGTAATCTAATTAGCATGATGTAAAGGGTTATGGATCTAGTTAGTGAAATGATTATGGGTCCCATGAAGAGGCTCAAGGAATGATTTTTTTCCATGAAACCTACTTGGTGTTGGAATAGTGCTTTCTACAAGACACTCACATTAGTAATATAAATTACCTCATGATGTGTGTTTGTCTGAGTTATATTTCCATGTGATGGATATAAATATGGCATGATCTCCTCATTATTCTGCATCCATTGCCTCATTGAGGATTTGAGATTTTTTATTTATGAAGTTGTTGTAATTAGTGAATCATCTATCTTGAGAAGTCCTCCAATGAGTTTTTCCTTGGTGTGGTGTTGGATCACAGACATGTCCTAGATAGAAGAGGTGGTGTTGGATGACTTTGGCTTGAATTGTCACCTTCATCATCTTGCATACTTGCCCATTGCTAGGGAGTCGATGTATGATGATTTCCAATCTTTTGTGTCCCACTTAGTCATACATTGGGGATGTTGTGTTGACTCCCACTCTAGAGAGCATGATCACTATAACTCATCAAAGTCTTCATGAATGCTGATCAATTGTTTTGGAGAAGTTGAGTTAGGCTGTTGAACTTTCTAATCCACTTGGCATGAAGAACAACAAAGATGCTCAATGTTTGTCTATTATGGCCACTTCATAAAGTTGTCTTCACCTTGTATGTCATTCAAGAGTGAGGCATGTATGGGTCTACTTTATATGCCTTATATTTGAGATTATACCTTTACCCCTTTTGCATAATTATTATATAGAACTCAATTGGTCATGTGTCAACACTAGTAGTAGGCGTCATGGTAGCTATGTGGCGTGATGCAACTATCATGCTCATGACCTTGAGCTATTTGTGTTAGTGCTTGGATCAAGCCAATATGACTCTGAGTATGCAATGACCTTTCAAGTTCTTAAATATTTATCTAGGGATATGCATCCTTTTCTTGAGTCTATGAGATGCTACATGTGCATCATATCCTTACACATGGCATTCTATTGAAGTGTCCCATATATAGATGGTCCTATTTAGTGATGTGATGTACTAGCTAGGTGTCTCTCTCATTTGACACATTAGAATTTGCATGGGGAATGGATGACTTTTTAACATGACACTTAAGGCTGTAGGATAGCAGTGTCCAATATACCATGGATGATCATTCTTTTGAGGCTTGAGAAAAGGGTTGTTCATTACCCATTGGCTGTTCTTAGGCAATTTGGTTGTCAATAGTGCATATATAATGTGACAACCTCAACTTTAGAATTTTTAGATTTAATTCAAGATTATTTTTTGAGGATCAAGGTGAGCAATGAGTTAAATGATATGACTTGGGTCAATAATTCTGAGCTTTGGACTAGATTGAGTCTTCTGTTGAGGTAAACAGAGTTTTATTGAACACATATATTAACTTAAGATTTGATTTGAGTTTTTATGGTGTTTCAAGCTTGAAATACGAAATTAAGAATATATCAAAACTTGTTGATTCTCTAGAGGGCCTAGGTTCATACCATTGTCCCTAGAATCCAAGTTAACTCAATTTAAATACTTTTATGTTTACAAATAGGTCCTTTGCATATAAATTTAGATTTTGTATTTCATGCTCATATTAATTGCCAATGATATTTTTGATTTGTTGATATTTGAATTATGAGATGGTAAAAAAACATTTGGATTTTTATAAGTCATCTTGTGTCCTAAGTAATTTCTTAAGTAATTATCTAGTTTTACCATGAAAACCAAGTTTTATATATCAAAAAAACTTGTATCCATCCAATCTTTCACCCAATGTCATATACTGGTGAAATAAAGATAACACCAAAATTCTAGATCATTTGAAGCATTAATGAGGCTTAGATAATTAGTTTTGTGATTTGATATTTTAATTAAATAAAACAAATACATTTTGTGGAAGGGTCATGCCTTCCCTGAAATTAGGCCTAGATATTGGGTCTCGAGCAGAGACGAGAGCGTAGAGGTCACACACTCTAACCAAACTCTCTAAAGGAGTCCACAAACATCATACCTTACTTCCCTCAGCCTCTACCTTGGCCTAATATGCACCAAATTCCACATAGCTTCTCCCAATCAACTCCACTTACCCTAACAAAGTCAAAAACCCCCACGGCTCCTAAAACAATGGAAAAATAATATAATGCCCAATTTTTGATCATAAGGGATCTCTAGGACTGGGGGTGGATATGGACTCCTGGAACCTCCATGCTCATATAAGGCCATAGAAACCACCATTCCATTGGGTACAACTGTTTTTTGAACCCCCAATTGCATCTCAACCACCACATTAGCAACCCTCCCATCTCGGCCTCCATCTCCTAAAATCCATTCTGGGACCTATCTAAACATGGAATGTCCACCCAATGCACTTGGCATAGAGTGCCTATAAGGCATAAGGAAACCAACCCAAGATTTTATTTCTCAAGAGAAGGGTACAATTGGACCTGTATATTATGTGTGGCCAAGTTGCTGGCCAGAGATGAAAAGATTCCTCAAGCCATTCCCACCACATAACTGGTCCTAAAAGCTTCACAACAACCTCGTGAACCTAAAATACACTCTTGACCTATCCCATCTTAAGTAATCCCCTCTGTTATGATTCCCCCCTATCCTATAACATCACGTACCTAACCTTTCCACTCTAGCCACCACTCATGCTCTTGTTAGGCTCATTGAGTCTGGTCGGCTAAGCCAAGTCCAACCATGGCCTTGGTTGGGGTTTTTGGGTTCTAGAAGCCAAGTTCAACTCACCAATTGACCACCATGATGGGCTAGTTGGATCCATGTGAAGGGATGATGAATCCCTATGGTGCATTGATCAACTTTCCACTCACCACACGATGAGTACTTGTGACTACACAAGGGCAGTTGCAACCTTGCACAATGGGTTCCAATAATCTGACTATGTTGGTATATCCACTTATACCGACTTATGTTAACACCTTTGTTGGGAATTATATGTTTATTTTGTATTAATTCTAGAAAATTAACAGTAGACCTTAATATAAGCAAACTATATATAAAATTGATCAAAAAGTCATGTAGAATCCAAATGAAATAGTTTTAATGCCTAATATGATTCCAAATCAAAACGTGAATCTTGGTGCATAAATTATTTGATTAATTTTATATGCAAAACTTAGTTCAACTTGTTAAATATGTTTAGTTTGGCATATAATATTATCTTATTTAATGATAATGAAACCTCATCATACTTGCAACTTAGGATTACATTGATGAGCATTAAGGGTTTATGAACCATTAGAACTGTTGCATGAGAAACTTAGGGTTTAGGAATCTAAACCTATATACAACCCTGAACTAAGACCTTATGATCTAGATCTGAACCTGATAAGGGTATTATATGAATACCATGGTAACACCTTACTTTATGCATAATTTCAAATTTGTCAATTTCTTGCTTGGATCTGCATCGTCATTGCTTGGATTACTATTGATTGGAAAATCTCTCTCTCTCTCTCTCTCTTTGAAAGGGTACATGGTTACTTTACGAATAATCATTTTTATTGGCTACCAATGATTTCCATATGTATTCTAAATGTTTGATCATATGCCTAAACTGCTTGGATGTTTATTTCCATTCCGGTTCAACCCTTGTGCCCTATATGTATCACATATGAACATCATGATATTTGAATCTAGTACCAGGGTGATTCAAGCATGTCCAATGATGGATAAAAGGATGAATACACCTGAGGCAGAATGAATGAGTTAGAAAAGTGAATTGAAAATACAAGCTTGATGTGTGCAATTAAATGATTATTATGTAATATATTTTGTTATCTATATGTCTACATAATTTCTGCACACACATACACATTATACAAATATATTGAATGTGTTTTTGTTTGTTAGAGCTTTAGGTTAGCTAACTAACTTAAAAATTAAAGATATGGAGATCTAGATGAATGCATCAAAGATAATTTAGATGAAGTCAAGAAGAGTTATAGATAGATAAACTAATATTAATATTTCCTCTCATGTAGTATTTTCCCTTTAGAAATCTGTGTTACTTATTCAAGGTGCAATTATCTTCTTTTGTTATCATACAATATTATGCTTCAAAATAATTGATTGTTGTTGTCTCTTTCTCAAATTTAGATCCTAAAAATTGGATGATGGTCTGCCTTCAGTGGTGGATCACAGGGGATGTTGTTGTAAATTGTATCAGAGAACATATTTAACATATAACTTAAAATATTCAACACTTTCAAATATTCCATAGAGCCATAAGGGAATTATTAGGCCAGTTTCCAAATAAAATGATGTCTAGATAGGATCACACATGGGGGGCCGACAAGATTTTCCTTGACACCACTATTTGGTCAAAGAGGACTTTGACATGGCTTTTACTACACTAACAAATCCACCTAGGGCTGAAATCCCTAAGTTTTTACCAAAACCTTGTGCAATAGTACCACCCGCAAGCGGACATGTCTTATCACGGTATAGTTAAGGATCGAATCCCAAAGGAAAAAGTTTTTAAGAATCTTGTTAGTCGAATCTAGATCAACTAAGACTAATATTTAGAACAAGAGTTGATTTTGGCTTAGTTAAATTAATTGCAAGGAAAGCAAAAGAGCAGGATTAAAAGTGAGTTTCTATTAATGATGGGAATCACTAGGGTGGAATCGGGTTTCACCACCACTACACATGCAAACACATCCAAAACACATCCAAACAAGATAAAACTATCCAAATGGAGTAGCAAACCATCCATTAGGAAATAGAGTTTGCATAAGCATATCCGTAGGCTCGATGTCTCGTTACCCATAGATCACACACTTACGACTTCAAAGATATCCTTTATAAGTTCTCGTCTGAGCATTAACCATGTTAATCGATATTTAAATCCTAAGTATTGAAGTTCTCACAACAAAGGAATATAATAGATCATGAAAGGCAGGTGATCAATCCACAAAGCATGCATTAAATGATTAATAATGAAATGGAAAGTTATATACAAGCCATGGAATGTTATAAGATGAACAAGTAAGCATGTGAAGTGGGGCTAGTCCCTGCACCCTAGTGAAATGGACTACTCACTCATCATTATAGAAACAAAAAGAATAAGGGAGAGGGAAGATTCCGCCATGGTCATGGTGAAGAAGAAGGTCACCGTTTGGTGGAGAAACAGTCTTCTACACGATGGTGGGGCAGATCTGGATGAGGAGGGGAAGAACACCAAGATGGAAGAGGATGGTATTCTCTCTCCTTCTTCCTTCTCTTCTCATACTCTTTCTCGTAGGAGATGGAGTGGTAATTGGATGATGGCAGAGTAGCAAGGACACCATGGAGGTAGTCTTTGGCAGAGGTTGATTGTATTCCTTGGCTGGGCACAAAGCGGCAACCTGTTGGTGTGGATGGAGTGAAAGCGATGACTCAAATGAAGGAGGGGGTCATTTATTTATAGGTGTAGATATGGAGAGGATTGACTTAGGAGCTGTGGTCGCGGCCTTCGGTAGCAGTCGAGGTACTCCTCGACACGACCGTGCTAGGTGTGCGCCCGACCGTGCCAGGTGTGTGCTCGACCGTGCCATATGTGCACCCGACCGTGCTGAGGTGTCGCAGTCACGGTCCTATTTCGTGGTCGAGGCGGATGTATCGCTTGAGATAGTTGTGCCACGGTCAAGGTGTTAGCCGCGATCGAGGTGTTTCGTAGTGGTCGAGTTAGGATGCCGCGATCGCGGTTGTGGTACCTTGGCCTCAGCCCGACTGTGCTAAGGTGGGACTGATCGTGCCGAGTGTCGGTCAACAGTACATCTTAGCCACGGTCACATCATTGTTTTCTTGGCCACAATTGCATCATTGTCTTCTTGGCTGCGGTCGTGACATTATGTTCTTGGCCGCAATTGTGACATCATGGGACAAATCCACCACCACAGGGGGGGGGTAATGCTATGGGTCGATGGGCCTGTGTTGATGGATCCTCTGAATGATGAGGATGCTTTCTGATGAAGGAACTGACCATTGAAAATAGGGTCCAAAATATCAAAAGTTTCTTGGGACCACTGTCTCCTGTATTGGTGCACATAGTGCAATGCTTAATCCTACAATGGAGATGAATGGATTTGATTAAAACTCTAAATAATCATCTGAAATTGAGGAAAATTGTATATGAGAAGATTCAGGGGGTATATGAGAGATTTTAGTGCAAAACTAGGCCAAAAATGGCGACTAAAACTGAGATGAATATGCATTCATTAAACTCCTAGGCCCCTTGGAATCCATCTTGGCCAAAGTTTGAGGTTCTTGCCAAAAAAATATTCCTCTAGGTTTTCTCATCTTAAATTTTGACCTCATCTCATCTATTTTCTTTCAAAGAACTAGAATTCACTTTTCTCCTTGTCTCAAGTTAGGATCTTAGGAAGAAGTGGGACAAAGGCATCCTTCATCAATTAAAGTACATGTAATGTTAATTAATAGTATAAAGGTGAAAGGTTTTCCATATAACTTAAGGGTAAAACCTAGTAAGACCTAGGGATGGGGTGGGTTTTCTCAGCCGTCTATGATGAACCCAGGTGGGAAAAAACCCCATGATGGAGAAGTTAATCCTTAACCATGATCAAAAACCCTAATTTTGGGTATATACAAAGTTTGAAGGAAAGTAAACCCCAACTAGAGAAAATCCTTAGTGAGTTAATATAAAGCAATAATCCAAATAAGTTTGGGTAATCTAGTTTAGTTACCAATAATAGATACTACTAGTTTCACGAACATGTAAGTACATAAGGTACACATTAAGGATTATTTATATTTACACAAAACATAGATTATCAATTATTATATAAGGAACTACATACCAAACTCGCTTTTATGTAAAGGTGTTTAGACTTGTGTGTAATGACCGTCTCGCGAAAACATGATTAACTAATGCGGAAGCGTTCATCAAGTAGTGGATTAGTGAAAATCACTAAAAATTAAAACTTTTTGCAAAGAGATCCACACATAGGAAATCCTTTACAACAAGAACCATTGTATAACATTTACATTCTGATTCAAACATATATAACCTGTACCGTCTCTTTTCAGAGACTACAACATTAGTTGCCTTATGAACATTATATACTGACAGCATATGAATCTCGAGGCATCAAGCCAAAACCTCAGACTGATATATCAAAAACACAGACTAAAAACTCCGAGGACCTGAGAGTACAGAGACGACACATAGGACTTCTAAACTATATGACTTGACAGACAGTATCTCCACCTGAGATCTCACTGCTGTCCAAGCTGTTGCTTTCCTTTTCCTGCAAAAGAGTATCTGCCTCTTTGTCCGCGTCCACCTAAAAATGTTGGATCCCACGGGGGTGAGACAATTGTAAATTTCCCCAGCGAGAGATATAACTCTCCTCCAGAAACATTATTATTGCATCTTAAGAAGATAAATATAAGCAGATGATAAGCAGTTTAAAGCATTCTCTTAATAAGGAATAGGAAGAACATGTATATCATTTATCCTCCATATTATACCATCATGTCAAACTTCTCTTGTGACACTCATTATCTTGATATATCACCCATGAGACATTCTTGTTTCAACTTATTGGCCTTAGTCAGTCTGCTAAACAGATAAGGAATTACATCTACCATGTACTCATATATCATTAATACAGGCATTGGGTTATTACCAATCCTGTGTCATCATTACAGACATTGAGCCTATTCCAGGTATTGGACTCTTCCAAACCTGATTACACTGCCAGGCATTGGTCTTTAACCAACCCTGATTACATGCATTACACCTCTTCCAGGTATTGGATTTCTCCAAACCTGATTACACAGCCAGACATTGGACTCTAACCAACCCTGATTTCACAGCCAGGTATTGGACTTTAACCAACCCTGATTACACAGCCAGGCATTGGTCCGTAACCAATCCTGATTACACAGCCAGGCATTGGACTTTAACCAACCCTGATTACACAGCCAGGCATTGGACTCTAACCAATCCTAATTACACAGCCAGGCTTTGGACTCTAACCAATCCTGATTACACAGCCAGGCATTGGATTCTAACCAATCCTGATTACACAACCAGGCATTGGACTCTAACCAATCCTGATTACACAGCCAGGAATTGGACTTTAACCAACCCTGATTACAGGCATTAAGCCTCTGCCAGGTATTGGACTCTTCCAAACCTGATTACACAGCCAGGCATTGGTCCGTAACCAATCCTGATTACACAGCCATGCATTGGACTTTAACCAACCCTGATTACAGGCATTAAGCCTCTGCCAGGTATTGGACTCTTCCAAACCTGATTACACATCCAGGCATTGGTCCGTAACCAATCCTGATTACACAGCCATGCATTGGACTTTAACCAACCCTGATTACAGGCATTAAACCTCTGCCAGGTATTGGACTTTAACCAAACCTTATTACAGGCATTAAGCCTCTGCCAGGTATTGGACTTTAACCAAACCTGATTACACCGCCAGGCATTGGTCCGTAACCAATCCTGATTACACAGTTCATGGAATTTAATTCTTTTAACTCATCATTGATCATCACATACTACTTTCTTAAGTTACCACCTTATCTTGGATTAAGGTATTTCCCATCTTAATCCTTTCATCCACTAACCTATCACTCTTACCATAAAGTGCATAGGTTACACATAAGAATGGTCCAACTATCTTTAATGATATGGACTCATCTCAGATTAAGGCATTGCTTACAATAATCTTGCCTATAATCAACCACTTTAAATGTTTCACCTTTATAAGGCCATTCCTTCTATCTCATCATTAGGGTTTCCTTATACCCTTATTTAAAATTAGGATTATAATTCATTGTCATATTGCCCAAGATTAGGGCTTTATGTATTATGACTCCACATTAGAGTCTCACATACCTTCACCCTTCTTAGGGCCTCTCATCACAACATAGCATTAAAGCTTCATGTGATGTTAACTCTTAATTAGGGTTTCTCATGGAATCACCCTCAACTAGGGTTTCTCATGGAATCACCCTCAACTAGGGTTTCTCATGTAATCAACCTCAACTAGGGTTTCCACCTTAGTCACCCACAATTTGGGTTTACTATGCATCTCCATTAGGATTTCATTCAATTGTCCATAATTAGAGATTCACTATTCATCCCAATTAGGGTTTTACATCTCATTTCCCTAAATTGGAGTTTCACACATCACTACCCTGACTTAGGGTTACATCCTCACCCTGGATTAGGGTTACATTTAGAATTGCCCTCAATTAGGGTTAAAACCCAAAAGCCCTGTCAATTAGGGTTTATATTCATGATTAGGGTTTCATGATCTCTCTTCTTAGGGATCATACCCTTAATCACCACATGAATCATCATCATGTATGAATTCATGTTAACATCATCTCAAATTTATTAGGTCATATCAACCCTTCAATCAAGAGCATACCACTATGATTAACGTAGTGTATCAAGTCATTGGTCCAATAAGCAATTAGGGATTCATTCCTTAATTGGTACTAGTCCCTTAGGTACTGTTAGGGTTTCAACCTTTGTACCTTCTTTGTTTATCATTAATAATCATCATTGGGTCAATAGATCATTCATCATCTTAATTCTCAAGAGATTCAATCACATTGGACCTCCATTACATAAAGCATCCAATTGAATTAGGGTTTCCAATGTTGATTCCTTCAATCATTGGATTCATGGAACCAGTCATCAATTGGACCTACCCTCATACTTCAATTGAGTTTAATAGGTCAACCTTCAACTGATTTGACCCTCAATTGGTCCTCAATTAGGGTTTGATTCAATTGAATTAGGGTTTGGAATCAATGATCCATCAACACTAATCAATGCAAGATTAGTTACATTGAAACCATTGAACCATCATCCAAATTGGGTATGACCTGACCCCAAACGGTCTTGAGGTCGTTTGTATGACCTCCAAACGGTCATGAGACCGTTTTCCCATCATATCACTCAAATCCAAGCCATCCAATTAAGGTTTGGATCATTGGATTGATCACCAAATCAGCATTGCATTGTATAACAGCTTGGTACCTTTAGACCTTCAAACACCTAACCATACTCAACCCTAGACCTCCAAACGGTCTTGGGTGACCACCAAACGGTCTTGAGACCGTTTGGATGAGTCCCAAACGGTCTTGAGACCATTTTCCCATCCAACCTTTGGACTCTAGTGAAAATTCATCAAGGTTTGGTCTATTGAGTTGATCAGCACATCAATACTCAATTGCAATATGATTTGGTACCTTTGGACCTTCAATTGGTCAACTATACTTGACCCCAGACCTCCAAACGGTCTTGAGGTGACCCCAAACGGTCTTGAGACCGTTTGGATGATCCCCCAAACGGTCTTGAGACCGTTTGGGCTAATCAACCCAAAATCTCAAATTAGCTCATTGTGATTTCAGCACTGATTTCAATTAGGGTTAGCCCAATTGGTTAGCCTTCAACTCATGACTCGTTTGAAATTAATCCATCAAATTTGGTGAGTCATTAACCAACATCATTAGGAACAGTAATCTCAAACGGTCAATGCTTGGTCAACTCCACCAAACGGTCTTGAAACCGTTTGCCCAAAAAGTTCAATTAAATCAGATTGAAAATCAGCACTTAATCCAATTAGGTTTCCCTAATTGATTAGGCTTCAACGCACGATTCCTTTGGCGTTAATCCCTCAAATTTGGAGGGTCATTAAAAATCATCATTAGGAACAGGAATCTCAAACGGTCAACGCTTGGTCAACCATCTCAAACGGTTTTGAAACCGTTTTCCCAAACTGGTCGAGTTAATCAGGTTGAAAATCAGTATTTAATTCAATTCGATTTGCCTAATTGATTGGCCTTCAACTCACGATTCCTTTGGAGTTAACCCCTCAAATATGGAGCGTCATTAGTCTACATAATTATGAACAAGATTCCCAAACGGTCAACTCTTGGTCAACCATATCAAACAGTCTTGAAACCGTTGTCTCCCAAACGGTTTCAAACCGTTTGCCCTTAAACGGTTTGCTGAAACCGCATAGCCAATCAAATTAAAACGATTTGGAATAGCTATCAAAACCATTTGGCTTGGTAATTTTCTTTGGATAAGCATATAGGATGATGTAATCATCCCCTTCCTTCTAACAACCAAGAACAGCAACCGTTCTTGATGGAAATTGCAGCAAGAAACAAGAGTGCATCAAATTGAAGAAATCAATCAACAAAGCATAGAGAATTGATGCAATAGCAATGATTAAGGGGTTGAGTTATAAAACCCGCCTCCAATTGAGCTCCAAAGCTCCAAGCTCACGCCATTAATGGTGGATGAAGCTCTAGCAACTCCCCCTAGGCTCGTCCTCAAGCTTTTGATTGCAAAAGTTGGCTAGGGTTGAAGAGGAGATCGAAATAAGAAGGAATCCATAATTTATTTTCGATTTCCACCATGAAATCAAGGAGAACGAAGGTCAAGGGCTTACCCACAGGTTGGGGACGTGCTCCCTGCTCCTCCCTAGCTCCTTGGTCGGTTTTGCAAGCAAGGGGAAGAAGAAAAACCGAAAAAAGGCCTTGGTTTGGGCTTGGAAATGGCACTTTTATAAAGAAATTGATGAGAGAGAATATTCCTTATAAAAATCCAATTAATTCAAAAATTATGGCCGCCTCTTCCCCCTCAACTCCATGGATACGAGGCATATCCCTTTGCCTTTAATTCTCCTTCATTATCCTCAATTTAAAGAAAAGCAAATTAAGCACCTTAATGCTTATAATATAATATCTCACATGTGAGTGGATATTACTTTTCTTTATAAAAAGGTGAGTGGAATTTCACCTACTTAAGATATTTTCGTTCCTTATCTTGTTAAAGGAACGTCCATCCTTATTAAAAATCAACCCAAAACATTTTGGTTGAAATCCCTTCAATTATTTTTATTCATTTTTGCCCTAAATCGAATTAGGGTTTCAATTAGGCATTATTTTTTATTATTTTAATATCAAGATTCTCTCTCCTCCATCTTAATTCAAATGAGACGCCCCACTCATTTTATTTTCTCTACATGATGCCAAGAAACATTAAGGACCTTATTGAAGTGGTAATTTGCATATTGAACCCTGGATTTTGGGTAAATTGCACTTTACTCCAAAACTAGGTTTTAATGCACACAGATTGCTTTACAAGCTTAATCTTGGTGTCCAAGCTTGTGGAAACCATACCACTACATCATATTCATTATTATGATGTCTCAACATAAGAGGAACATCTTATCATGTGCAATTTGCAAGTTAACCCCTCAACTTGGGTAATTTGCACTTTAGTCCGAAATAAGCAAACATTGCTTCAACATTGTTCAAACAGGACCAAAATTGAAACATAGGTTCCTCTTGAGACCTAATCACTTTTCAAAAGATAAGATTAAGCATATAATCATCTTTCTTAATCAAAACACCTAGGGTTAAAGCATAACCCAGGTCAGGGATGTTACAAATTATAAACCCCTAACAAGGATTTCGTCCCCGAAATCCCAGATAAAGGAAACAGATGTTATTCATTCATCATATTATCATGTCGCTTCATAACACCTCATTGTTATGTAGACATCATAGAAATTTGATCAGCACAAAGTTCCTTCACACAATATTCTCATAGAGTCAAATGAGAACTTATCTTAAAGACATATTTAGTTGTTATGTTTATGCAAAGCATAAACCCCTAACATATGATGTTCATATCATTTTATATAATCAGACTGATTTCATAGTTGACCATTCCAGGTAGCCAATCTAAACCATCTGATAATTCTCAGATACCAGAATCTCTTACCTTGGTATCAGTCGCATGTGTTGAAAACACATCATTTTCTCATCTTTCTTTTATCATATTTACAACTTTATAGAACAGGGATCACCTCCCTTGTTCTCTTTCTCATCATATGAGGGTCATACTTTTACTTCCTCATATACACATACTAATCTGAATTCCTATCAGATCCTTCTTTCTTGTTCTTAAGATATGATACATTTATCCATATCATATTTCCAATTTCATGATACTCTTTAGATTGTATCAGAATGATTGCTTGATTAGGGCAATCAAAAAGATATCAATCTAAGAGTTTCCATACTCACTTTATCATCAATAGTTGTATACCTGATCAGGGTTTACAAGTACTGAGATCGAGTAGTATGCACTTACATGCTATCATATTTCTTGCTTTTCATATTATCATAACATAAGATTTAACATCCCTGGATTTTATCCAGGCATCTCTTCTATACCTCTTCCTCTTTCATAGAGGTAAGATCAATATAGAGCATTTAAAAGAATATTGAACAGAATTCAAATTCTAGTTCTCATCATTTCTTCCCTATATAGCAACCAATGGGGAAAACAATATCAACAATCCTCCTTTTTATAACAAAAAGGGTTTAGTGTACTCAACATGTACACATTTATAACATACCTTGTACTCATATCATGGTCTTACTAGTCTTATTACTGAAGAAAAAACTAAGCCATAGAATCTTACAGGTGAAAGGTTAAGACCTTTGCACTTACTTAGTGGCTACTTCCCTGGTACACTAGGCATTTATTGCACTATTTGTACCAAAAACCTTGGCTTTTTAGAACCATTAGGCAAATGTCTCTAAAATTATAGAGATCATCACCTACTTCTCAGCTTATTGCCCCTTCTTGGGCACTGCCATCACAGATTTATTATCTGTCTAAGATCATGGCAGAGTCTACTTTCTTGCCATAAGTTAATCTTTTCCACATTTTCCCTTGTTCCCACATGACTAATTCATTCAGGAACTCTTTTAAAGCTCAAGCTTTCTGTATTAAGGACTGATAACCTAGGTTGTAAGCCTAGCATCCAATCCACTCATATGCATTACTGTTGCCCTAATCTGCCCAATAAGAGCATGATCATAGGATTCTCTATCCTGATCAGGTCTTATTGGGGATTCTCAGGCACTCATTCTATTCTTGCATGATCCCTTGCACCTCTTCTTGGTGCAACAACATTGCCCTTAGCAATGTGTTCTTCATGCTCTCCAGTCATTTTAAAACTTTACCCTTTCTCTGCACAAGTAGAAATCATTATAGGGTATACTGGAGGACACTAACACAGACTCAATCATCTTAGTCCTATGTCTCTGTAGACTCAGCGAACCTAGAGCTCTGATACCACAATTGTAACGACCGTCTCGCGAAAACATGATTAACTAATGCGGAAGCGTT
The DNA here is from genome assembly GCA_963693085.1 of Alisma plantago-aquatica. Lineage (NCBI taxonomy): Eukaryota > Viridiplantae > Streptophyta > Magnoliopsida > Alismatales > Alismataceae > Alisma > Alisma plantago-aquatica. The sequence continues at coordinate 323,175,852 of OY856409.1, forward strand.
CATCAAGTAGCGGATTAGTGAAAATCACTAAAAATTAAAACTTTTTACAAAGAGATCCACACATAGGAAATCCTTTACAACAAGAACCATTGTATAACATTTACATTTTGATTCAAACATATATAACCTGTACCATCTCTTTTCAGAGACTACAACATCAGCTGCCTTATGAACATTATATACAGACAACATATGAATCTCGAGGCATCAAGCCAAAACCTCAGACTGATATATCAAAAACACAGACTAAAAACTCCGAGGACCTGAGAGTACAGAGACGACACATAGGACTTCTAAACTATATGACTTGACAGACAGTATCTCCACCTGAGATCTCACTGCTGTCCAAGCTGTTGCTTTCCTTTTCCTGCAAAAGAGTATCTGCCTCTTTGTCCGCGTCCACCTAAAAATGTTGGATCCCACGGGGGTGATACAATTGTAAATTGCCCCAGCGAGAGATATAACTCTCTGCCAGAAACATTATTATTGCATCTTAAGAAGATAAATATAGGCAGATGATAAGCAGTTTAAAGCATTCTCTTAATAAGGAATAGGAAGAACATGTATATCATTTATCCTCCATATTATACCATCATGTCAAACTTCTCTTGTGACACTCATTATCTTGATATGTCACACATGAGACATTCTTGTTTCAACTTATTGGCCTTAGTCAGTCTGCTAAACAGATAAGGAATTACATCTACCATGTACTCATATATCATTAATACAGGCATTGGGTTATTACCAATCCTGTGTCATCATTACAGGCATTGAGCCTCTGCCAGGTATTGGAATCTTCCAAACCTGATTACACTGCCAGGCATTGGTCTTTAACCAACCCTGATTACAGGCATTAGACCTCTGCCAGGTATTGGATTTCTCCAAACCTGATTACACAGCCAGGCATTGGACTCTAACCAACCCTGATTTCACAGCCAGGCATTGGACTTTAACCAACCCTGATTACACAGCCAGGCATTGGTCCGTAACCAATACTGATTACACAGCCAGGCATTGGACTTTAACCAACCCTGATTACACAGCCAGGCATTGGACTCTAACCAATCCTGATTACACAGCCAGGCATTGGACTCTAACCAATCCTGATTACACAGCCAGACATTGGACTCTAACCAATCCTGATTACACAGCCAGGCATTGGACTCTAACCAATCCTGATTACACAGCCAGGCATTGGACTTTAACCAACCCTGATTACAGGCATTAAGCCTCTGCCAGGTATTGGACTCTTCCAAACCTGATTACACAGCCAGGCATTGGTCCGTAACCAATCCTGATTACACAGCCAGGCATTGGACTTTAACCAACCCTGATTACAGGCATTAAGCCTCTGCCAGGTATTGGACTCTTCCAAACCTGATTACACAACCAGGCATTGGTCCGTAACCAATCCTGATTACACAGCCAGGCATTGGACTTTAACCAACCCTGATTATAGGCATTAAGCCTCTGCCAGGTATTGGACTTTAACCAAACCTGATTACAGGCATTAAGCCTCTGCCAGGTATTGGACTTTAACCAAACCTGATTACACCGCCAGGCATTGGTCCGTAACCAATCCTGATTACACAGTTCATGGAATTTAATTCTTTTAACTCATCATTGATCATCACATACTACTTTCTTAAGTTACCAGCTTATCTTGGATTAAGGTATTTCCCATCTTAATCCTTTCATCCACTAACCTATCACTCTTACCATAAAGTGCATAGGTTACACATAAGAATGGTCCAACTATCTTTAATGATATGGACTCATCTCAGATTAAGGCATTGCTTACAATAAGCTTGCCTATAATCAACCACATTTAATGTTTCATCTTTATAAGGCCATTCCTTCTATCTCATCATTAGGGTTTCCTTATACCCTTATTTAAAATTAGGATTATAATTCATTGTCATATTGCCCAAGATTAGGGCTTTATGTATTATGACTCCACATTAGAGTCTCACATACCTTCACCCTTCTTAGGGCCTCTCATCACAACATAGCATTAAAGCTTCATGTGATGTTAACTCTTAATTAGGGTTTCTCATGGAATCACCCTCAACTAGGGTTTCTCATGGAATCACCCTCAACTAGGGTTTCTCATGGAATCACCCTCAACTAGGGTTTCCACCTTAGTCACCCACAATTTGGGTTTACTATGCATCTCCATTAGGATTTCATTCAATTGTCCATAATTAGAGATTCACTATTCATCCCAATTAGGGTTTTACATCTCATTTCCCTAAATTGGAGTTTCACACATCACTACCCTGACTTAGGGTTACATCCTCACCCTGGATTAGGGTTACATTTAGAATTGCCCTCAATTAGGGTTAAAACCCAAAAGCCCTGTCAATTAGGGTTTATATTCATGATTAGGGTTTCATGATCTCTCTTCTTAGGGATCATACCCTTAATAACCACATGAATCATATTCATGTATGAATTCATGTTAACATCATCTCAAATTTATTAGGTCATATCAACCCTTCAATCAAGAGCATACCACTATGATTAACGTAGTGTATCAAGTCATTGGTCCAATAAGCAATTAGGGATTCATTCCTTAATTGGTACTAGTCCCTTAGGTACTGTTAGGGTTTCAACCTTTGTACCTTATTTGTTTATCATTAATAATCATCATTGGGTCAATATATCATTCATCATCTTAATTCTCAAGAGATTCAATCACATTGGACCTCCATTACATAAAGCATCCAATTGAATTAGGGTTTCCAATGTTGATTCCTTCAATCATTGGATTCATGGAACCAGTCATCAATTGGACCTACCCTCATACTTCAATTGAGTTTAATAGGTCAACCTTAAACTGATTTGACCCTCAATTAACCCTCAATTGGTCCTCAATTAGGGTTTGATTCAATTGAATTAGGGTTTGGAATCAATGATCCATCAACACTAATCAATGCAAGATTAGTTACATTGAAACCATTGAACCATCATCCAAATTGGGTATGACCTGACCCCAAACGGTCTTGAGGTCGTTTGTATTACCTCCAAACGGTCTTGAGACCGTTTTCCCATCATATCACTCAAATCCAAGCCATCCAATTAAGGTTTGGATCACCAAATCAGCATTGCATTGTATAACAGCTTGGTACCTTTAGACCTTCAAACACCTAACCATACTCAACCCTAGACCTCCAAACGGTCTTGGGTGACCACCAAACGGTCTTGAGACCGTTTGGATGAGTCCCAAACGGTCTTGAGACCGTTTTCCCATCCAACCTTTGGACTCTAGTGAAAATTCATCAAGGTTTGGTCTATTGAGTTGATCAACACATCAATACTCAATTGCAATATGATTTGGTACCTTTGGACCTTCAATTGGTCAACTATACTTGACCCCAGACCTCCAAATGGTCTTGAGGTGACCCCAAATGGTCTTGAGACCGTTTGGATGATCCCCCAAGCGGTCTTGAGACCGTTTGGGCTAATCAACCCAAAATCTCAAATTAGCTCATTGTGATTTCAGCACTGATTTCAATTAGGGTTAGCCCAATTGATTAGCCTTCAACTCATGACTCGTTTGGAATTAATCCATCAAATTTGGTGAGTCATTAACCAACATCATTAGTAACAGTAATCTCAAACGGTCAATGCTTGGTCAACTCCACCAAACGGTCTTGAAACCGTTTGCCCAAAAAGTTCAATTAAATCAGATTGAAAATCAGCACTTAATCCAATTAGGTTTCCCTAATTGATTAGGCTTCAACGCACGATTCCTTTGGCGTTAATCCCTCACATTTGGAGGGTAATTAACAAACATATTCAGGAACAGGAATCTCAAACGGTTTTGAAAACCGTTTGCCCAAACTGGTCGAGTTAATCAGGTTGAAAATCAGTATTTAATTCAATTCAATTTGCCTAATTGATTGGCCTTCAACTCACGATTCCTTTGGAGTTAACCCCTCAAATTTGGAGGGTCATTAGTATACATAATTAGGAACATGATTCCCAAACGGTCAACTCTTGGTCAACCATATCAAACGGTCTTGAAACCGTTTGTTCCCAAACAGTTTCAAACTGTTTGCCCTTAAACGGTTTGCTGAAACCGCATAGCCAATCAAATTAAAACGATTTGGAATAGCTATCAAAACCATTTGGCTTGGTAATTTTCTTTGGATAAGAATCTAGGATGATGTCATCATTCCCTTCCTTCGAACAACCAAGAACAGCAACCGTTCTTGATGGAAATTGCAGCAAGAAACAAGAGTGCATCAAATTGAAGAAATCAATCAACAAAGCATAGAGAATTGATGCAATAGCAATGATTAAGGGTTTGAGTTATAAAACCTGCCTCCAATTGAGATACAAAGCTCCTAGCTCACGCCATTAATGGTGGATGAAGCTCTAGCAACTCCCCCTAGGCTCGTCCTCAAGCTTTTGATTACAAAAGTTGGCCAGGGTTGAAGAGGAGATCGAAATAAGAAGGAATCCATAATTTATTTTCGATTTCCACCATGAAATCAAGGAGAACGAAGGTCAAGGGCTTACCCACAGGTTGGGGACGTGCTCCCCGCTCCTCCCTAGCTCCTTGGTCGGTTTTGCAAGCAAGGGGAAGAAGAAAATCCGAAAAAGGCCTTGGTTTGGGCTTGGAAATGACACTTTTATAAAGAAATTGATGAGAGAGAATATGCCTTATACAAATCCAATTAATTCAAAAATTATGGCCGCCTCTTCCCCCTCAACTCCATGTATACGAGGAATATCCCTTTGCCTTTAATTCTCCTTCATTATCCTCAATTTAAAGAAAAGCAAATTAAGCACCTTAATGCTTATAATATAATATCTCACATGTGAGTGGATATTACTTTTCTTTATAAAAAGGTGAGTGGAATTTCACCTAATTAAGATATTTTCGTTCCTTATCTGGTTAAAGGAACGTCCATCCTTATTAAAAATCAACCCAAAACATTTTGGTTGAAAGCCCTTCAATTATTTTTATTCATTTTTGCCCTAAATCGAATTAGGGTTTCAATTAGGCATTATTCTTGATTATTTTAATATCAAGATTCTCTCTCCTCCATCTTAATTCAAATGAGATGCCCCACTCATTTTATTTTCTCTACATGATGCCAAGAAACATTAAGGACCTTATTGAAGTGGTAAGTTTCATATTGAACCCTGGATTTTGGGTAAATTGCACTTTACTCCAAAACTAGGTTTTAATGCACAAGGATTGCTTTACAAGCTTAATCTTGGTGTCCAAGCTTGTGGAAAACATACCACTACATAATATTCATTCTTATGATGTCTCAACATCATAGGAACATCTTATCATGTGCAATTTGCAAGTTAACCCCTCAACTTGGGTAATTTTCACTTTAGTCCGAAATAAGCAAACATTGCTTCAACATTGTTCAAACAGGACCAAAATTGAAACATAGGTTCCTCTTGAGATCTAATCACTTTTCAAAAGATAAGATTAAGCATATAATCATCTTTCTTAATCAAAACACCTAGGGTTAAAGCATAACCTAGGTCAGGGATGTTACATTGTGAGTCATGTCGAGTGAAAGGAAAGACCTATGAAGGAGGAATAACCTGGAACCTGTGGGGCCATATTCTTGGCTAGAGAGCCTAACCTCTTAATGAAAACGAATAGGACACCCTATAATGAACTTCCATAGAGAGATGAGTTGAACAACCTTGTGTTATGTTTTAAAAAAATTTAGATAACTTAAGGCATACTAAAAAGGGACTCAACATAAAGAATAATATCTGGTAGGATGGTATGAGTATATGACATGGACTTACTTACTACTACCTATTCAAAATGAGAAAGAATGTGTCTTGACATATGTAATTATGTGAAAACCTTAGTTGTTAAAATCTCAAGATAAATGTGTAACAAAAAGTTAAAATGTTGAAAGGAAATTCTTTGACAATGCATATAAGTCATAAAACCTCCTTGTTTGGTATGAGTCATGGGACATAAAAACATGATGATATTGGAGACCCTTATCATGAAACAAGATATGCATAACATTAGAGAAAAAATAAAGTTTATAATGTATCACTTAACCATATGTAGTGTAGAGCCCTAAGTCAACCCTAAAGTCAAGAAGGGATGTGGTAACGATACATGAGATCCAAGGGGTCATGAGAAAATCACTCCATAATTACATAAGTTCCATGGGGCCAGGATAAAGCCAACCAAGAGACATGAAGCCCGAGGGATCAGGATAATGGCCACTTTATGAGTACATGAGGTCCGAGGGTCAAGGGAATGGCACTCTATAAGTACATGAGGCCCTTGGGGTTAGGAAAATATCACTCTAAAGGTATCTATATCCCTAGACCTTAAGGGAATGACTAATTACAATGATACACAAGATGTACATATAAAGTATTCATGAACTTATGTAATAATGGTTGAATAAATCTTAAGGGAGGTTGTGCACAAACTGAAGAGACCTGAGAAGATAACTTTTTTATCCTTGGGTTAGTGGCATTTAAGAAAACTCATTGGATTTAGAGAGTATCCATGTTTTGGAGTCACTTTTTTGAGGATTACTCAACCTAATTTTCAAACAAAGAGACAAGGTGTGGATACACAATCTCTATAAGTGAAACAAGGTGAACTTTGTATTTGAAATACATCTAAATATTTATTTCTTCTTAGTATTAGTGTAAGAGATTGAGTATCCACCTATGGTACATATAAGAGTTGCATGTAAATGAGAATGTTGAGCTAGAGTTAATTCTATGATGTAAGGTATAGGGGTTCGACCACACCCTCTCATGAATATAGTTAAATTGTGGTTGGAGTGCTTTATACGAAGGGGGGAATACCATCACCAAGTGAAATACAATACAATAAATGATGATGTGGGAGTAATATTCTAAATAGCGTAGGTTCCAACCTTATATTATAGATATTTTCCACCTCAATTGAAGTTATTAATAATGATCTAAATAAGACCTTTCTAGGGAAAGTTGCCAATGATGTTTTTAGTTTGTTGATAATTTAATTTTGATATCATAACCAAAATTCTAGAAGTTTCCAAGTTATGTTGTGGCCTAAGTAATTAGTTAAGTGATTATCTCATTTTCCCTTAAGAAACAAGTTTTGTATATCAAGAAAACTTGCATCTAGCCAACCTTTGGCCCAATGTTAGATAATAGTGAAAATCAGGACAGTCCTAGAAATCAAGATCATTTGAAGCATTCACGTGGCCTAGATAATTAGTTTTGTAATTAGAGTTTTTTAATCAAACAAAAGAGTAAATTTTGTGGAATAGTCATGCCTTCCTCAGACTCAGACCCAGACTATGGACTTGAGTAGAGCTGAGGGTGTAGATGTCATCCTCTCTGCTCAAACTCTCTCAAGGAGTCATGCAAACAACATATCTTACCTCCCTCAACCCCAATGTTAGTGTAGTTGTCACAAAATGCCACATATCTTCCTTCAAAACTCCTCTTATCCTAACAAACTCAAAAGCCCCCATAACTCTTAAAACCATGGCAAAAGAAGATAATGCTCAATTTGGGATCACAAGGGATCTTTAGGATGACTATGGAATTTGGGCACCTCCATGGAAATATAAAGGCACAGAAACTACCTGATGAATGCATATTCATCATGGAATTCAATTACCATCTTGAGCTTATTTTGACTCAACATTACCAATTTCATTTACTAAATATCAAAATTTACAAAATTACTAAATTAGTCTAATTATCATGATTTTAACTAAAACTTTGTTGATTTGATGCAGGTATAGATAAAGCTAAACAATTAGCTAGGGCCCACCTTCACTCACCCTTGGTTCTGACCAATCGATCTAACCAAGCGAATTCATCCATTTGGTCTCAAAACCGTTTGAGCCCATTCGGTCTCAAGACTGTCGGTCTCAAGACTGTTTGAGCCCATTCGGTCTCAAGACCGTTTGAGCCCATTCAGTCTCAAGACCATTTGAGCCCATTCGGTCTCAAGATCGATAGACCAGAAGAGGCCGATTGGAGGCATAACCCAACCGAGAGGGATTGAGCAGAGCAAAACCTTGAAGCAGAGTCTAGAACACGATCGTTTTGAACCACCACAGCCATGGTCTACTGACATCACTACGACCGCGTTGTCGTGCCACGACCGTGGCACACCACCATCATCGACTCTCTCTCTCACCCACCACGCCCGTGTGAGGTGGCACGACCATGGGGCATTAGCCTCACCACGACCGTGGTGTCACGCCACGGCCGTGTCATAACACCATCAAAGCCCAATTTGTCACCCGCCATGCCCGTGCAAGGCAACACGGCCATGGGGGAACAGCATCACCACGACCGTGGTGCTGCAACACGGCCGTGGCACATCGTCTTCTACCCTCGACCAGCACTTACTGCAACCCCCACCGCAAGACCGAATGGAGGCAGATTGCATGCCAAATGAAGTCGCCCCGAGGCCGTTTGCACCTATAGATGAAGACCAAATGAAGGTCGAAGACCGTTTGATTTTACAAACAGACTGGAGAGCTACTGCAATTGAAGATCGTTTGACCCAGCAGACCATTATCTGCTGCCCAACTCAAGATCGAATGGAGTAGACCATTTGACAAGCAAAGACCGTTGATAGGAAGACGATCTCTGAGACCGTTTGGTCTCATTCGATTTCTAAACCAAAAGGAGCCAAAACCATTTGGCTATTAATGATTTACAGATCGTTTGGCAAAGGCTGCAAGACTGTTTGCTGAGGCATTGACCGAATCAAAAACCGTTTGATATCAAATGGTTTGTAAACCGTTTGCCTCTGACTCAAAGACCGTTTGCCCATTTTTGCACAAGACCATTTGATAGGCAAACGGTATGTGAGACCATTTGGTCTCATTCAGTTTCCAAACTGAAAGGAGCCAAAACTGTTTGGTTTCTAACGGTTTACAGATCGTTTTCCCAAGCTGTGCAAGACCGTTTGAGAAAAAATATATGCTAAACCGTTTGGACTGGAAACACACAAAAAATGTGAAGACCAGCCCCGTGCCTATAAATAGGACCAGTAGGGTCCCCTTTTGGGGCATCGGTTCCGGGACACCGACAGGCTACCTGTACACAGGTCCAATCCAAATCTAGTGCCGTCCACACCAGTTTTGTTACAACCCCGACTCCCGATAACCCTCAATTAAGGGAGACCGAAAGGTCAGAGCCATTAACTAATAACCCATATCAAAGGTTCGACAATTAACCAAGAATAATTATCAAATTTTAACATACTATACTGAAAAGCTGTAAGAAAATAAATTTTTGCATACCTTTTTGGAAACTTGGATCTCTAAACTTCTATCCACTTAAGGATTCTACTCTAACTAATCCTCCTTGTATTTTACTTCATGTATTTCACAATATGACGATTTACTGTTTGTCCTTTTAGCTGGTACCTAAAACATTGACAAACAAAACGTCAGTCAGCCGAAGCTGGTATGTGGAGGAAACAATAAACGTGCAACTATGATAACAACGTAATCATTCAATTAATCATTTAACAACCAAGATTACACTTTAAAGATAACTCCGCGATCTAAGGGTACCCGATCCTCTGTGCTATCCCCATTAAACCCCTCATGATCCACCTATCAAGTGAACCAGTTTCTAGGGTTGAGTCACTTGTCACTACTCGTAAGTAGCCCACTCCTTAACTCATGGCATGCTAATGGGTCGCATGGCACTACACTTGGTAGCCGAATTTCTAACCCACGATAACCCATACCTTACTCTAGGTTACCCCTTTGTAGCCTTTACAAGCCACAGAGGTGGACCCAGATCTAGCCAGTTATACATGTAAATTCATAGTGATAGTCATAGTCACTCTATAGTTGCATGAATTAAAACATCCAACAGTTATTTCATGCATTGAGGGAAACGTCGATACAATCCTCAGAAAACTAATCAGAATAGTCATAAGAGTAACCACATACCTAATTTGATGAGTCACGTAGATTATTGAACATATACTTCATGTATATACAATTAAGCCAATCAACAGATCCAAGCAAGCAATTCAATCATCACATAATTCCTGAAAAGGATATGTAATCTATTTATTACCCACTTTATCAAGGATCTACTTTATTGACTTGGATTCTCTTTCTAGGGTTTCTAATCCACATTAAGGTTTCATTAATATTCATTAGGGTTTATTAGATCCATTTCTCAAACTTTATTCCTTTTAGATCAACAAACCCTAAAATACTCTTTTCCACTCATATAAACCCTAATTGCTCAAACTATTCATTTAATAGTCTTTTATACCCAGATTGACTTAGGATCATCATATCCCTATTTGTTTATGGATTTTAACAATTAAAACATTTAAATGTCATATTCACCTAAATTAGGGTTTTCAAGCTCATTAATGCATATTCGTGCACGAAACCCTAAATTAAGCCAATTTTATAAAAAGATCATCTTTTTAGATCCTATTTTCATTTTTATTAACCACATGTTAATATTGGCCTGAATTATTCATTGAACAACATTAAATCCATCTATCATCAAATCTAAGGTTCTTTCCTTAATTAAATCATTAAAGATGACAACTTTATGTCCTTTTCAAATTTCAAGCATATTTAAGCACATAAATTCTAAATTAGACTAATCATGTGCAAAGTTCTCCCTTTTTGAACATAATGTACCCTTTTTACATTTAACATGTTAATATCAACTCTAAAGATCCATTAAACCATATTAAACACTTTATTCATTCCTAAATAGGGTTTCTTAATCTTTCATTCATTAAAGATGACAATTTACACTACATTTCGAACTATGATCAGATTCAGGTTATAAAACTATTTTTATTAGATTCCTCTTGTTCTCCTGATCAAAATTCATATATAAATTTTTGTCATAATATTTAACTATGATTTTTGCAATAAAACACTTACTTGGCCAATAGCATGCTGACACGTCAGCATAGCCATGCAACGCGCCTTTTGGGATAATATAACCAAATTACTTAGTTACCCTCCACTTAACCTGAGCGTCCCTTGTTAAGCTGGGGGTAGAATTGTCCAATCGATCCTTGCCTCCTCCAACCTCACGCCAGCAGCTAACCGCCGCCCTAGCAGCCGACTGTGCCGCCTCTCCTTCCTTCTCTACACCCCGCTGACCTCCGATGAAGCTCTCACTACCTCTGCCATACCCTCGCGCACCTAGGGAGTCCTTCGTGCGTGACTAGGGCTATCGTCTCAGGCTGGGCAGCTCGTGATCTGTGACTAGAATTGCAGGCTGTGCTACAACCCTTGCGCGAAGACTGGAGCATGAGGATGATGGCTGCGATTCCCTTCGACGACGTGCAACACCATACCTCCATCTTGATGGCTCCAAGATCCTTCATTGCCCCAGGGGTAGCGCTAAAGCTTTCGGTTAGGGTTTCAAACGCAAAGAAAGAAGAAGAGGAGAAAGAGACATGGATTTCTCCTTAAGCTCGAACCAGGGGTCTATCCCTTTTATAGGGGAGTTCATACACACCCTAACGTGGCCCTCTAAGTGGGGACAAGTCCCACTCCCATAAGGACTCCTATTTATTCAAGGAGAAGAAATCCTTTTCTCTCTTCTTAAACCTTTTGATATTTTCTAATATTTGAGTACATAGGAAATTCGAAATTCCTCTTTCTTATCCCCTTTATTCTTGCTCTTTAATCCATTAGAAAGAGTTTCTATTTTCTTTTAATAGAAAATACCCCCTTTATTGCAACACCACATAATTCCTTAATAATGCATTATATTATCCTCTTATTTTGCCTTTTTAGTATTTTCTCTTTCTTTCCTCTTTATTAGGACTCCTTGGATCCCAAGACACTCCATTATTTCGAAATTCTTTTTATGGGACACTCATTATCCTTCTAGATGCATCTAAATGCATTATTTCACATAATTCCTTATTATCTTGTTTATCTCTTATTAAAAATAGTTCTTTTTGAGAATTTCTCTTTATTTATCTTTTATTTTCCTCATTGACATTCCTTTTATCATTATAAATCTCATGGATACGAAATTTCCCCAAGAAATCTCATTTATGCCTCTTTCCACTTATTTTCCATATTTTATCATTATTTTCTATTTATACAGAAATACTTAATTAATCTTTTCTTTTCTTATTACTTTCTTTTTGCAACCTTGGACTCCTTGGTACCCAAGGAACCCAAGAGGCACAAAATCCTCTTTGGATTTGCCTTCTAGAGGTTTCTACATATTTCTTTTCTCAAATATTCAATTATTCAATTACTAATTGAATTTCCTTGTCATTTGGGCCCAATAGCCAATAAAGCCCACAACACAATCATCAAGGCTATTGTAAAAGAAATCCATTTATTTGAAGCAAATTATATCATTATTTGTTCAAATATATTTAATATGAGAAATTACATTTCTCACCAAAAGAACCCAAAATTTGGGGTTATAACATCCTTCCCCTCTTATAGGAATTTTGTCCTCAAAATTCTATCAAGCAAATAAACAATTCAGGATAAGACTTTTCCATGTCCATCATTGGCCCCTATGTGGCTTTACCGTACTCATGGCACATCCAAAGAGCCTTTATCATCACATATTCTTTTCTCTGAGTTCTTTCATCCTGGCGTTTATAAACTACACAGGTGACTCAGGCCATTTCAGCCTCCCTTGGGGCTTACTAGGTTCATTGCTCAGCACATGGTCGGGGTACCTCACATAGTGCTCTAAATTGGACACATGGAAAACATCCCACATTTCTTTATCCTGAGGGGTAGGGTCAAAACTTAACCATCTCCACCCATCCATCTCTAATGGACCCATGTATCGGGGACTCAGCTTTCTCAGCTGCAGCTTAGAGGGGCCAGATTCTCATTATATTCTCCCATAGTGAATTGCATGTCAGTCTACTTTGCATCTGCTCATGACTTTCGTCGTCTCTAGGCTCCTTTCAGCCATTGCATGATCAAGTGACTTCATCTACACACACTGTGGTCCATTCACCAACATCACCTTACTGAAGTGGTGACCGACACAACCTCCCTTATCGAGCTTCTTTAAATCCCAATACTGGCTATGGTGGTCATCATCACATCTTTCATAGGGCAAGAACTGTCTCTAGCTATCACCCTGAACGAGCACATATGCTCTCATCAGACCCTTTAGTTTGGATCATACTAACCATTAGTTAGGGGTAATAAACTGTACTATCATCGAGTTCTTTATGTATCTACTTCCACCTTTTTGGGAAGGGAACCTTTAGGTCAAACTCCAGAACCTTCGAACTCACTTCATGGTGTAGTCGAACCATCTCTCTCATATGTAGTTCAATTCGATCTGCCCCTTGACAATACTCTTTCTTTCTTATGTCATTTAGGTAAGGCGATCTACCATAACCCATATTGCAATCTCGACCTTCCTTGGTCCAGGGGAGACTTACAACATCCATAGTGATGAACTCCCTTTCTCTTTTGGGGACTCTTTATCCTGGGTTACTGGTGTTCGTCCTTTATCTCCTGGCTTGCATGGACACATGCCACAAGCAACTTCATCTAAGGTATCCAAAGTCCTACTGTCACTTATTATCTTGGTGGTACGGTATATAGTGACCTTAAAATCATGATCTCCTGTATGTCATGATTCCTCAAGATCGATTCCTCAGAAACCCTAAACCACTCTAGTCGGGGTTTCATCACTTTCTTTTCTAAAGAAGTACATCTGAGGTTCTACCACCATCCTTTCATTGCATCCAGGACTAGGCTGGCTAACCAAACATCCATTAACTTGTTTAACAGATCTCATTACATCAGAGGATTAGCCAAACATATCTCCTTTCCAAATGTAGGGTTAGCCAAACCACCTCTTCTAGCCAAACTAGGCAGCTATATCCCATTCGGAGCATTCATTACCACTTCACATCCTTAGGTATTAGGTAACATTGAAGACATACACTTCCATGTATTTCACTTATCGTCTCACCTCAAACTCTATGTCTATCTTCATTAAGAACACTCTCTGATTTCATCATCATGGTGATTAAACTCATCCTGGTATAACTTGTAAGTTCCACATAGCTCATGATAAAAACATCCTCATAAGGTGATTACCTCATTCCTCTTAGTGTTTGCAAACCATCCATGTATCATTCACTTTACCAGGGTAGGTTATCTTCTCTATCCCCATTTCTCGTGGCAATGTTCCAACCTACATCATCTCTTATCCTTGGTGTGTGACATGTGTAATGTCCTATCTCTCACCCCCATAACAAGAGGAAATAAGCATTTGGCTGCAGTCCAAATACATAGTTCTTCCTGTTCCAACAGTAGAGATGGTACATCCCACCTTGCCAATACACCTTTACATCTAAGTTGCAACGTGCCACATATGTCTCTACATCACATACATCATGATAACAAACTAATCTTAAACCTACTGAGATTTATATCCTTGGTCATCTCCTCTAGGTCTATAGGGTACCAGCTCTTTTAGGGTCATCCCTCTTCCCTCATGCATCAAGAGAGTGCCCTACTCATCTGCCCTTTGGGTCCCATGAGTTCATGAAGGTGATCAATCTCCTAACCCATGGCCCTCAGACAGCGATAGCTGTTACCTCCCGACCCTATGGTCATGTGCAACTGGGGAATTAGGCAACTCCTACTTTCATCGGTCTTATCCCTACCTGACCCTAGGATAGACTTAAGATTATCCATCATAGTACATGTTCACTTAGAACCTTACCCAAGTCTTCATCGTCTCTCTTTCTGCATTCATGGGCTGGCTTTCATCCTTTCATAGGGATCATGGCAACCTGCCTACCTTGGTCAAGCCCCATACCGGTTACCTCCATGGTAACACATTCATATGCAATTAGAGATGGATATCTATAGGTCTACATGTTTGTTCACATACTATGTACTTTTCACTTAGCTTCTCAAGATCCTATGAGACCTCTTTAGGTTACCTTAAACCAACAAAACTGATATACACCCTACCAAAGGGGTCCCTCTCCTAGGATGGGAGGAAAACTATCTCTTGACAACAAGATCACAAAAGCTCTTAGGTCTAGGGTTTACATCCACATGATCCTACTTAACCCTAACAAGCCATTAAGGCATAAGCAAATCACCTACTGAACCATGCTAGGTCATACTTGTCCTTTTCCTTAATGCTGGATCAAGATCATACCTTCCTTTATCATCAACCTAGCTGTAAGGGGTTCGTCACACATACCTTAAACTTAAGGGACTTCCCTTTTCCTTTATACATGAGGCGTGCCATGCTCGAAACTATAGCAACTTAATTCCCTTCATGAGCATTAGGTATACCCCTTCCCCTCTTATGTTAGGAACCCTATGTTCACTTTGGGTGTCCAACTGCATGCTCAATCCCTTAACCACAAACCAAGCATGTAATGGGTATGACATACACTTCTTGTCATCCTTCTCCTTGATCAATACTTTAAGGTTGAGTCCTCCTCAAGGACAATCAACAAGGTGTAAGGCCTCATAACCTGTTACTATACCTCTCCAGGGTTTATGGAATTCTTCTTCTCATCTATACCATAGGTACAAAGGTATAAGCAGACTCATCCTCTCTATAGGGTTTGGTTCCTCTAAGGCAACCAAGATATCATCAGCCTCCATGAATTATGCATGAGGCAACTACTATCATTCACTTAGGTCGCATCATCCTTGACTCCCCATTATTCCTCATATCTCGGGGTTTTAGGCTTCCAGCCTTCTTGCCTGGGGTCATGCTCTCTCTCTAGAGTTAATCCTACATCCAACCTCACTATTAGAGGTCCTATCTTCGTGAAGGGTCAACCTCAAAAGCATGCCCCTAGCTAGATGAAGCCTATGGTCAACTTATGTTTGCTCAAGGTTATCCATAACCCCTTATACTTATCACATAAGATATCCATCAAACTCCCTCGGCCAGGGTTTAAACCTATTGCTCGCACCACTGATGCCTACTGGGTATGCCATGCTCATATCAACTCGTGGGGTTTCCATGGGTTCTTCTCTATCCTTATTAAGGAAGGAGCTATCCTTCGCCCTGACCTACACGACCCCTTTCCAGGGTTGGGTGGCCAAAGGTACTCGGTCATCCAAACTCTCATGGCTTATATGGCATCCCAGGCAGGTCCATCCAAACACCTGGTCTAACTCATCATGCCATCTCTCTCTAACCTTCACTTAGGGTTAGGGTTAACGTCATCCTCATAGGATGAGCCAAGATTCTACTTGCAATGGAGATCTCTATCTCCAAGACTAACTTATCCTCCTGACAAGAAGGTCTAGCCTCAGGTCTCTTCTAAGGGCATGACAACTTATGTCATACGACCTAAGCATGTATCTATTCTTTAATTTATGCTTACTCTATTAAGCTTATGTCCATGACATCTTATTTACATGCTTTTCATTAATTTAGTGGAGGATTCCTTAAACCTTATTAACCTTACCCATACCTCAAGAGGGTGAGGAGAAGAAAGAAAACCCTAATCCTTTAGGTCCTTATTAGAATTTTGTGATGAGAAGGGATGAATAAGATGAGAAAGTCCTAAAGGTATCTTATTTCGATTCATACCCTAAGACTTTGGCCAGGCAGTCACACAATCCGGGAGTCCTCGTATTCTGACTAGCGGTGCAGAGGAAAATATTGCCAGTCCCCGGTCGTAATCCTTTTCTAAACACCTCCATCTTTCGGATAATCCTCTAATAACTCCCTTGGGTTCTACGGAGTTTGTAAAATTTAATAATTATTAATGGTTAACTGAGGAACCTTCGCTCTGATACCAATTGTTACAACCCCGAATCCCAGTAACCCCCAATTAAGGGAGACCAAAAGGTCAGAGCCGTTAACCAATAACCCATATCAAAGGTTCGACAATTAACCAAGAATAATTATCAAATTTTAACATACTATACTGAAAAGATGTAAGAAAATAAATTTTTGCATACCTTTTTGAAAACTTGGATCTCTAAACTTATATCCACTTAAGGATTCTACTCTAACTAATCCTCCTTGTATTTTACTTCATGTATTTCACAATATGACGATTTACTGTTTGTCCTTTTGGCTGGTACCTAAAACACCGACAAACAAAACGTCGGTCAGTCGAAGCTGGTATGTGGAGGAAACAATAAACGTGCAACTATGATAACAACGTAATCATTCAATTAATCATTTAACAACCAAGATTACGCTTTAAAGATAACTCCGTGATCCAAGGGTACCCGATCCTCTGTGCTATCCCCATTAAACCCCTCATGATCCACCTATCAAGTGAACCCATTTCTAGGGTTGAGTCACATGGCACTACTCGTAAGTAGCCCACTCCTTAACTCATGGCATGCTAATGGGTCGCATGGCACTACACTTTGTAGCCCAATTTCTAACCCACGATAACCCATACCTTACTCTAGGTTACCCCTTTCTAGCCTTTACAAGCCACAGAGGTGGACCCAGATCTAGCCAGTTATACATGTAAATTCATAGTGATAGTCATAGTCACTCTATAGTTGCATGAATTAAAACATCCAACAGTTATTTCATGCATTGAGGGAAACGTCGATACAATCCTCAGAAAACTAATCAGAATAGTCATAAGCGTAACCACATACCTGATTTGATGAGTCATGTAGATTATTGAACATATACTTCATGTATATACAATCAAGCCAATCAACAGATCCAAGCAAGCAATTCAATCATCACATAATTCCTGAAAAGGATATGTACTCTATTTATTACACACTTTATCAAGAATCTACTTTATTGACTTGGATTCTCTTTCTAGGGTTTCTAATCCACATTAGGGTTTCATTAATATTCATTAGGGTTTCTTAGATCAATTTCTCAAACTTTATTCCTTTTAGATCAACAAACCCTAAAATACTCTTTTCCACTCATATAAACCCTAATTGCTCAAACTATTCATTTAATAGTCTTTTATACCCAGATTGACTTAGGATCATCATATACCTATTTGTTTATGGATTTGAACAATTAAAACATTTAAATGTCATATTCGCCTAAATTAGGGTTTTCAAGCTCATGAATGCATATTCGTGCACGAAACCCTAAATTAAGCCAATTTTATAAAAAAATCATCTTTTTAGATCCTATTTTCATTTTTATTAACCACATGTTAATATTGGCCTAAATTATTCATTGAACAACATTAAATCCATCTATCATCAAATCTAAGGGTCTTTCCTTAATTAAATCATTAAAGATGACAACTTTATGTCCTTTTCAAATTTCAAGCATATTTAAGCACATAAATTCTAAATTAGACTAATCATGTGCAAAGTTCTCCTTTTTTGAACATAATGTACCCTTTTTACATTTAGCAGGTTAATATCAACTCTAAAGATCCATTAAACCCTATTAAACACTTTATTCATTCCTAAATAGGGTTTCTTAATCTTTAATTCATTAAAGATGACAATTTACACTACATTTCGAACTATGATCAAATTCAGGCTATAAAACTATTTTTATTAGATTCCTCTTGTTCTCCTGATCAAAATTCATATATAAACTTTTTTCATCCGAGCTACGAACATTTAACTATGATTTTTGCAATAAAACACTTACTTGGTCAATAGCATGCTGACACGTCAGCATAGCCATGCAACGTGCCCTTTGGGAAAAATATAAGCAAATTACTTGGTTACCCTCCACTTAATCTGAGTGTCCCTTGTTAAGCTGGGGGTAGAATTGTCCAATCGATCCTTGCCTCCTTCAACCTCACGCCAGCGGCTGGTCGCCGCCCTAGCAGCCGACTGCGCCGCCTCTCCTTCCTTCTCTACACCCCGCTGACCTCTGATGAAGCTCTCACTACCTCCGCCATACCCTAGCCCACCTAGGGAGTCCTTCGTGCGTGACTAGGGCTGTCGTCTCAGGCTGGGTAGCTCGTGATCCGTGACCAGAATTGCAGGCTGTGCTGCAGCCCTTGCGCGAAGACTGGAGCATGAGGATGATGGCTGCGGTTCCATTGGACGACGTGTAACACCATACCTCCATCTTGATGGCTCCAAGATCCTTCGTTGCCCCAGGGGTAGCGCTAAAGCTTTTAGTTAGGGTTTCAAACACAAAGAAAGAAGAAGAGGAGAAAGAGACGTGGATTTCTCCTTAAGTTCGAACCAGGGGTATATCCCTTTTATAGGGGAGTTCATACACACCCTAACGTGGCCCTCTAAGTGGGGACAAGTCCCACTCCCATAAGGACTCCTATTTCTTCAAGGAGAAGAAATCCTTATCTCTCTTCTTAAACCTTTTGATATTTTCTAATATTTGAGTATATAGGAAATTCGAAATTCCTCTTTCTTATCCCCTTTATTCTTGCTCTTTAATCCATTAGATAGAGTTTCTATTTTCTTTTAATAGAAAAATACCCCCTTTATTGCAACACCACATAATTCCTTAATAATGCATTATATTATCCTCTTATTTTGCCTTTTTAGTATTTTCTCTTTCTTTTCTCTTTATTAGGACTCCTTGGATCCCAAGACACTCCATTATTTTGAAATTCTTTTTATGGGACACTCATTATCCTTCTAGATGCATCTAAATGCATTATTTCACATAATTCCTTATTATCTTGTTTATCTCTTATTAAAAATAGTTCTTTTTGAGGATTTCTCTTTATTTCTCTTTTATTTTCCTCATTGGCATTCCTTTTATCATTATAAATCTCATGGATACGAAATTTCCCCAAGAAATCTCATTTATGCCTCTTTCCACTTATTTTCCATATTTTATCATTATTTTCTATTTATACATAAATACTTAATTAATCTTTTCTTTTCTTATTGCTTTTTTTTGCAACCTTGGACTCCTTGGTACCCAAGGAACCCAAGAGGCACAAAATCCTCTTTGGATTTGCCTTGTAGAGGTTTCTACATATTTCTTTTCTCGAATATTCAATTATTCAATCACTAATTGAATTTCCTTGTCATTTGGGCCCAATAGCCAATAAAGCCCACAACACAATCATCAAGGCTATTGTAAACGAAATCCATTTATTTGAAGCAAATTATATCATTATTTGTTCAAATATCTTTAATATGAGAAATTACATTTCTCACCAAAAGAACCCAAAATTTGGGGTTATAACAAGTTTCATTCCACTTACTGCCCGTGTTGCAACCAAGGAGGCTGACGAGAGAAGGAAGAAGGAGTGAGGGAGACTGTCCGGTCTGTCTTGGCATCTCCCATTCACATCTAGATCTGCTCCGACATGACGTAGAAGGCTGTATCTTCTTCACCGAGCTGCGACTACATTCTGCACAGAGTTCATGGCGGATTTCAATCTCTTTCTTATTCTTCTTGTTTCTCGCACCATGAGCGAGTAGTACCTTTTCACTGGGGTGCGAAGACTAGCCCCGATTCCCATACAAATAATGTTCTTTTGTTAAAATCTCCATGGAAATGTATATAACTCTCCATTTCATTGTTTATTGGGATGTTTGTAGTTGATTATCTACTTGTTTTCATCTTGTTCTTTCCTATATTGTGAAATCTTCTATATGTGGGACGGAATGGCGGTTTACAAAGTTCGACTCTTTGACGAGAACTTCTGATAAGATTCCTTGAGGTTGTAAGTGTATGATCCGTTAGAGGACAAGACATCTAGCCTACAGTGACGCTTCTGTGGTCTAAACATCCCTCACGGAGGACCACAACCTTAGTTGGATTTTATATCGTCTTTGTTTATCGTCGATGTTAGTTTTGAGATCTATCACCTACTTGCTTATCGATTACTGCGGTTGACTCCCAAACTAGAAATAGAATGACTCCCAAACTAGAAATAGAATGGAATTTCTTCGAGGTCGTAAGTGTATGATCCGTGAGGGGATGAGCCATATAGCCTTCGGTGACGCTTCTGTGTGCCTAATGCCTATATAGGGGGCCCACAACCTTCGTTGGATTTCTATATCTTCAGAGCCGTAAGTAAGTGATTCGGATGGTGACGAGACATCTGATACCTAAGGTGATGCTTACACAAACCTAACGCCCGTATGGGGGGTTTTGCAACAGTTCTATTTGGATTGTTATATCTTGCCTGGTTTGTTTGCGATTGAATGTGTTTGCATGACTAGTGGTGGTGAAATCGGTACCATCCCAATGATTCCATATCTTTGATCTAAATCCAACTTTAGTTCAGCTGTTACTTTCTTGCAATTAGTTTAATTAACCTCAAATCAACCAATCATTTTAAATATTAGCCTTAACTCGAGCTAGATTCGATTAACAAAGATTCTTAAAAACGTTGTCCTTTGGTTTCGATCCTTAACTATACTATGATAAGACTCGTCCGCTTGCGGGTGGTATTATTGCACTTTGGTTTTGGTAAAAGCTCGAGGATTTCAACCCCGAGTGAGTTTGTTAGTGCGATAAAATCCCACGTCAAATTCTGGCGCCGTTGCCGGGGACAACAAAATTAGTTAGTCAAATCTAGTTCTTTTAAGACTAATTTAGGATTTTGCTTTTTCTTTTGACACAATCGATCAACTACTTGAATTTGACTCTACTCTGTAGTTCTCACTTTTGAAATCTTTCTATTTTCAGGTACAATCCAAGGCGTAGTGCATGCACCGTTCGGATAGACCCAGACTAACAATGAGCTTTGATCCTGAGATAGACAGAACTTTTCATCATCAGATCAGAGAAAATCAAGCAAGGATGGCGCAAGAAGAAGAAGTAGCCTAAAGGGTGGCTCAAGCCATCAATGCACAAAGACAAAGGCTAATGAAAGAAGCAGGGCTGTAGTTCAACAGGAAATCCTAGCAGCGCAAGCAGCAGTGCAAGCATCTGAACTACAAAAGGATCTTACAGAGTTCTCAATCCCGAAAGCTATGAATGTTCATCATCTAGTGCAACCTGCTCCCATCAACATTCCTAATTTCGAGATAAGAGTGCATTGGATCACCCTACTTCAGAATAACCCTTTCTATGGAAAGCAAGGAGAAGATAGCCAAGAACATCTTGTGAGATTTATTGATCTATGTGCCATGACAAAACAAAATGGAGTCACAGATGATGCCATTCAACTCCATCTTTTCAAGTATTCCCTTGCTGATAGAGCTATAAGTTGGTACAATTATATACAAACTGAAATACCCATCACCACCCGGGAACAAATCCAAAATGTGTTTCTAGAAAAATTCTACCCTCCATCTCTCACATATGAAATCAGAGGGCGAATAACAAATTTCACTCAAGTTCCTGGAGAAACCCTTGCTGAAGCCTGGGATAGATACAAAGAGCTTCTACGCAAGTGTCCACACCACAGAATTCCCAAGAACGAACTCATTGAGATTTTCTATAGGGGTGTGGATGATGATATTAAGAGATTCCTAGATTCCTCTTCTGGAGGAAACTTCATGCATCAAAGTTATGACAGCGCATGGCGGGTCGTCACCCTTAGAGCAGAAAATCAAGCCAATTGGGGTAGATCTGTAGGTAAAGGGGTTTTGAAAGTAGCTATGGCTGAAGCTACTCCCGAGTACAAGTCTATCGCTGAAACCTTGAAGCTCTTAGTTTCTAAGCAAGACCATATTGAATCATCTCTTGCTGCTATTGGAAGAGGACGTTCACCCACTCGACAACCGAAACAAGTCAAGTCCGCTTCTCTGTTCTGTGAAGCATGTAAGAGCACCGATCATTCCACTTTATCATGCAATGTTCTCTATGTTGTTGTTCTGAACAATGTATGTGGCCAAGGAGATAATGGTCAGATGGAAAATCTTAATGCTATCAACACCATTCCTGGTCAAAATTACTACAATCTGAATCAGACTAGGAATCATCCAGGATTTCAATATGGAAACCCCTCTGGAGCAGTAAAGTCACATGAATTTGGTTCGAACAACCAACCACGAGGACCACCAGGATTCCAGTACAACCAACAATAGAATTTAGGAAATCAAGGAAACTTCAAGGGAAACTTTCAGAATAGAAACTTCAATAACTATCAAAACAACTCCCAATACTAGAGTCTTAACCAAGTTCCTTATCAACAACAAGGACAACAAGCAAGTCCAGTTTCTCCTGATGACAAACTATCAGCCATTGAAAAGATCTTGCAAACTCAAAAAACTATGATAGCTAACCAACAAGCTCAGTAGAAGGCTATTGAATCTCAACTAGCTCAACTTGCAGCTAGCATAAAGCCACCTGCTGGGGCCTTTGCTGGCCAACCCGAGAATAATCCTAAGCATCTTGAACAATTGAAGGCTGTCACCACCAGGTTGGCAAAAGACTATTATGATCCTACTATCAAGACATCTGTGGTTGTTACTAATGAGAATGAGCCTATGATCATGCAAGACTCAACAACACTAGAGTCTCAACCAGAAGAACCAACAATTGCTGATAAGACATATAAGGAAGGTCTTGAGAAACCTATTGACGAAGAAACTAAAACACCAAAACCTGATATTGTTGTTTACAAGCATCGTATACAGTTCCCTACTCGTTTAAGGCAAACAAAGCTGGATACTCGGTTCAATAAGTTTAAAGAAGCTATGAAGAAACTTCATGTTGATATACCCTTTTTGGATGCACTGGATGAGATACCAGCTTGGAAAAAGTACTTAAAGTCACTCCTCACCAGGAAGTATATAACTGAAGAGTATGAGACAGTAAAAATGGCAACAACTACATCTGATATCATATTAAGCAAGATGCCCAAGAAACAAAAAGACCCGGGATCCTTTGGAATTTCATGTCACATTGGCGACTGATCATGCAAGAAAGGATTGGCATATCTCGGCGCAAGCATCTCTATTATGCCACTTAGCCTATGTAAAAGACTAGGGTTTGCAGAATTGCATCCTACTGGCATGACTATATAGCTTGCAGACAATTCGATAAAACGTCTGTTAGGAATCCTCGAAGATGTCCCGATCAAGGTAGGCAAGGACACATATGTTCCATGAGACTTTGTCATTATGGACATAAAATAAGACGGCAAATATCCTCTCATCTTTGGTCGTCCATTCCTCACCACTGTAAGAGCCGTGATTGATGTTGAAGGTAGTTCCTTAATGCTCAGATTAGGCAAAGAAACTCTCGAATTTAAAGTTTTTGAAAGTATGAGAAGGCCAAGTATGCAAGAAGAAGTCTATCGATGTGGGCTCTGATCTCCAAACCACGATATAAACACGATTTAAACTTAGCGGAAGCGATTCGATTAGCAGCGGAACACCAAAAATCAGCAGAAATTAAAACTTTTTGAGATAAAGCATTGAAACCATAAAACTTCCTTCATAAAAGGAGATAAACTGTTTACATCTCAGATAATTACTTCTTGAGTAATTATATACAGCATGATACAAAATCTCAAGAACTCATAACCAAAATCTCAGACCAAAAGACTCCAAGACCTGAGAGTACAGAGGACACATATGACTGACTCTAACTACACCACATGGCAGGCTAAATCTCCACCTGAGATTTTACTGCTACCCCTGGTACTGCTGCTGCTGGGACTGGTCACCTGTAGACCTGTTCCTCTGTCCTCGACGTCCACCTAAGAAGTTGAAGTCTACGGGGTGAGACAATTTTACATAATTGTCCCAGCGAGAGTTATAACTCTCCGCCAGAAGCTTTATTATAGCACCTCAAAGAATAACTTAAGCAGTAAAAGCTTCAAAGTATTTAACATCAGATATAATAGTAAGCATGAGTTCAACATTTATGAAACATGAAGACATTTGCACTATACAGTGTAACATCAATCAATCAACTCATAGTTATCTCTAACAGGTATGCTACGCTGTAGATTATGTTTTTCAAACATTACTTTTATGCCCTGTGGAGATGAGGTTTACCACTCATACTCCAACCAATCACTACTAAGTGCCTCGGTATCATACTAGGTCATCGAAAGAGCCGTATTCTCATGACCTTCACCTTCCTCAGTCAGTAAGAGGATTACTTGTAGGACATCTCGTACCTCTACTATAATAGCTTACCAGGGTAATCTGGTCCTTCGCTATTTTAGAGTTACAGTGGCGTTCTATACTCTCTTCGTCATCAGGAGATTTCATGTTTATCTTGCACTGATACGGATATCTGTGCTTTCTTCGTCATCAGGAGGTTTCATGTTTACCATCCAATGATACGATATGGGATTGTAGTGAAGGATTGACGGATTACACATCTACATCAAACACCTACACTAGGATGTAAGGTTCTACACATCCATATACCCCACATACTCAAAAGTATGTGATCCAGGAGTTCCCTTAGGAAAACCTATTTCACCATCATTTGATCTCTGACAATGATGGATCTATGATCAGGGCTCTACATTATACTTGATTAGTTAGGTACATTCAGTATTCTTTTAACATCATACATTGTTCTTCAAACAATAACATTAGCACAACAACTATGAAATGAGAATACTAAATGTAACAAGCCTAACTCTCATCAATCATCATTTCTCAATACATTCATCACAAGTCATCTCTAAAGCATGACCTTGATGGTATTTATGGCTCTCACAACCCATTTAATTCATAGATTGCCATTGACAAGGCATCAAGATATTTTAATATTCATAAATCTAACAACATGCTTTCAATGAATATAGCATAATCATCCATACCTGGATATGATCATCTTCATATCAGAACCTGCAAGGTTAATTCAACTGATAAAAGCAATTCAAATCAAGAATTATACTTTCCACTCTTGCCATAAGAGCTAAGTTCCCTGATACTCATCAATTAGGGTTTACTATTCACATTACATGCCATCACCCTAGAATTAGGGTTTATTATTCACATTATGGTAAAATGAACTCATAACATCATCATGTATGAGGAACATCATCAATGATGCTCTCAGATAAGATTAAGATTCATCAATTATCATAAATAGGGTTTTCATGATCTCACATAGGTGGATCATACCCTAATCATGTACATTCATATATATTGAAGGTATTTTACTTGGATTTCAACCATAATTGGGATTTTCTCTCTCCTCTTGCTCATAGGTGATGTTTACATCCCTCTAGAGTGGATTAGGTCTAATCAACATTGATAAGCCTAGCCAAGTCATCACCATTGTAACCATTGGGGTTTGCATGATAAAAAGGGGTTACCTACTTGAATCCATAAAGGGTATTTTGGTAAAGTTCACCATTGATCATAACATGGGTTAATATACTAACCACTTGACCCTTAATGTCATTAGGTATCATTAGGGTTTAGGTTGAACAACCATCAAACCATCTAAGCCTTCAAGGCATTAGGCAGACTTATCCTTAAAAGTCCCCAATAGGTCTCACACCTTCAACCTTCAAACGATCCTGAGATCGTTTAAGGTTGTAGACCGTTTAGCTTTGGTTGAATTCAATACCGCATGACACTCAAGACCGTTTACCCTTAAACGATCTTGAGGTCATTTGCCCAAGATGGGGTGAAGACCGTTTAGTCATAGTTTGACTTCTGAAGTCGTTTGAGCTCATTCGGACCCGAAGTCGTATGAACTCATTCGGTCCTGAAGTCGTATGAACTCATTTGGTCCTGAAGTCATATGAACTCATTCGGTCCTGAAGTCGTATGAATTCATTCGGTCCTGAAGTCGTATGAATTCATTCGGTCCTAAAAGCTCAAGATCGCATGGACCTCCAAGGTGATTCAAATGGTAAACTCGATTAGGGTTTCCTATGTTGAAGCCTTCAATTGGTCTCAAGATTGCTAACCACTTATCAATTGAGACAATTAGGGTTAGCCTTAACCAATTGGTCACTCAATTGATCCTCAATTGATATCCAAATAGGATTGGAGTTGGTTCAATTAAGGTCTATAAACATTCAACCATCGACACTCAACAATGTGAATCAAATCGAAGTTGATCCCATCAATTGACCTCCAATCGGGCTCAAACTTGGCCCAAACGGTCTTGGGATCATTTGGATAACCTCCAAACGGTCTTGAGACCGTTTTCCCAAGAATTCATCAAAATCTAAGTTGATTTGATAGGGGTTGAACCTTAATTAAGTCACAAATCAGCAATTTGATTATTTCAATAACCCACTGTAATTGGGCCCTTAATTGATCAAATTACCTTAACCCTAGACCTCCAAACGGTCTTAAGTTGACACCAAACGGTCTTGAGACCGTTTTGATGAGTTACAAACGGTCTTGAGACCGTTTGCCCATCCATCCTTTGGACTCTAGTGAAAATTCATCAAGGTTTGATCTATTGAGTTGATCATCACATCAATACTTAATTGCAATATGATTTGGTACCTTTGGACCTTCAATTGGTCCACTATACTTGACCCCAGACCTCTAAACGGTCTTGGGTGATCCCCAAACGGTCTTGAGACCGTTTGGATGATTCCCCAAACGGTCTTGAGACCGTTTGGGCTAATCAACCCAAAATCACTAATTAACTCATTGGAATTTCAGCACTGATTTCAATTAGGATTTGCCCTATTAATCAACCTTCAACTCATAACTCGTTTGGAATTAATCCATCCAATTTGGTGAGTCATTAATCAACATCATTATGAACAGTAATCCCAAACGGCAACGCTTGGTCAACCATCTTAAACGGTCTTGAGACCGTTTGCCCAAAAAGGGAAAATTAAACAGATTGAAAATAAGAACTTAATTCAATTGGATTTGCTAATTGATTTGCTTATATCTCACGATTCCTTTGGCATTAACCCCTCAATATTTGTGGGTGATTAACCTACATAATTATAAACAAGATTCCCATATGGTCGTAGCTTGGTCAACGCGACAAAATGGTCTTGAAGGCCGTTTTCCTTCATACGACCCTGAAACCGTTTGCCCACCAAACGGTTGTGTAAACCGTATGGGCAATTGGTGAAGGTCGTTTGGTAAAGTGGAAATCCATGGATAAGCATAGGAATTAACGCCCTTATCTTCTACCTCAAGAACAGTAGCAGTTCTTCACGATTTTGCTTGCAAGGATGCAAGGGAAGATAGGGAAGAAGAAGAACTAGCAACTATATGCATAGAAAAAGATGTATAATCAAAGCATAAGGTTTAGAGTTATAAAACCTGCCTAAAGATTGTTCCTTGAGCTACAAACTTTCAAGCTCCAAGCCTTTAATGGCGTCTTTGATCTCCACAGGTAGGCCAAGGTGTATTCTCCAAGGAAATTGAAAAGGAATGGCTAGAAAGATAAAGCTAGGTGAGCTAGCCATGAATTCAACCTTGAAAATGAGTTTCCTCCATGAATTCAAGCAAAAGGGATGATCCAAACTTACCTAGGACCCTTGGTCGTCCTTCTATGTTCCAGAGCTTAGCCTTATTCGGTTTTGAGCAAGGGGAAAAGAAATGAAAAGAAGAGGATCGTTCCCTTGCTAAGTGGGGAAGGTAGTATATATACTTAGGTGAAATTTCAACATAAGAACATATGTTTTCCTCATTTCTCATCTAAGTCCTTCCTTTCTTCTTTGCTCGTCCCCACATCTTATTTCTAAGGAAAAACTCCTTCTAAGGTCAAGAATTGAAGGCAAAGAGGATCAACCCATCACTAAAGCATACACATAAAAGGGCTATTATACATACACCTTGATTATTCAATCACAAAGGTGTTCGTTATTATATGATTATTCAAATGAAGTGACCTTTTCATCATTTCTCTTCTAAATTATGCCAAGAGTCATAAAAGATATTTTAGATGATGTATTTTACAAGTTGCACCCCTCAAATTGGGTAAATTGCACTTTACACCAATTTAGGGTTTTCAAGTACATGGGTTGCTTCCACAGCTGCACCTTGGTGCTCAAGCTTGGGAAATCCCTCAAACTTCATCATAAACATCCTCATGATGTCTCAACATCATAGGAACATCTCAAAATGTGCAATTTGCAAGTTAATCCCTTAACTGGGTAATTTGCACATAGATCCCTGTATTACAAAACAATGCTACAACTTTATATATAAAGGGGCAAAATTGAAATATATGTTTTTGAGGAACTTAATTACATGCCCAAAGTTAATCACAAGGATTTAATTACATATTTAGGCAAAACACCTAGGGTTAGTTCATAACCCAGGTCAGAGATGTTACAAATTATCCACCCCTTACAAGGATTTCGTCCCCGAAATCGATAAAACGTATTAAGAGAAAAGGGCAGGGTATTTCCTTCTCATCTCATCCTCTAGTTCCCAAGTGGCTTCTTCAACACCACGGTGGTTCCAGAGGACTTTCACAAGGCTTAAATCTTTCTTCTTTAACTTTTTAATTCTGTTATCAAGGATTGACACTGGTCCTTCCTCATAAGATATATCATCATTCAATTCTACCTCCATAGGTTGTAGAACTGACTCAGCGAACCTAGAGCTCTGATACCACTTAATTGTGGGCTCTGATCTCCAAACCACGATATAAACACAATTTAAACTTAGCGGAAGCGATTCGATTAGCAGCGGAATACCAAAAATCAGCGGAAATTAAAACTTTTTGAGATAAAGCATTGAAACCATAAAACTTCCTTCATAAAAGGAGATAAACTGTTTACATCTCAGATAATTACTTCTTGAGTAATTATATACAACATGATACAAAATCTCAAGAACTCATAACCAAAATCTCAGACCAAAAGACTCCAAGACCTGAGAGTACAGAGGACACATAGGACTGACTCTAACTACACCACATGACAGGCTAAATCTCCACCTGAGATTTTACTGCTGCCCCTGGTACTGCTGCTACTGGGACTGGTCACCTGTAGACCTGTTCCTCCGTCCTCGACGTCCACCTAAAAAGTTGAAGTCTACGGGGTGAGACAATTTTACATAATTGTCCCAACGAGAGTTATAACTCTCCGCTAGAAGCTTTATTATAGCACCTCAAAGAATAACTTAAGCAGTAAAAGCTTCAAAGTATTCAACATCAGATATAATAGTAAGCATGAGTTCAACAATTATGAAACATGAAGACATTTGCACTATACAGTGTAACATCAATCAATCAACTCGTAGTTATCTCTAACAGGTATGCTACACTGTAGATTATGTTTTTCAAACATTACTGTTATGCCCTGTGGAGATGAGGTTTACCACTCATACTCCAACCAATCACTGCTAAGTGCCTCGCTATCATACTAGGTCATCGAAAGAGCCGGATTCTCATGACCTTCACCTTCCTCAGTCAGTACGAGGATTACTTGTAGGACATCTCGTGCCTCTACTATAATAGCTTACCAGGGTAATCTGGTCCTTCGCTATTTTAGAGTTACAGTGGCGTTCTATACTCTCTTCGTCATCAGGAGATTTCATGTTTATCTTCCACTGATACAGATATCTGTGATTTCTTCATCATCAGGAGGTTTCATGTTTACCATCCACTGATACGGTATGGGATTGTAGTGAAGGATTGATGGATTACACATCTACATCAAACATCTACACTAGGATGTAAGGTTCTACACATCCATATACCCCACATACTCAAAAGTATGTGATCCAGGAGTTCCCTTAGGAAAACCTGTTTCACCATCATTTGATCTCTGACAATGATGGATCTATGATCAGGGCTCTACATTATACTTGATTAGTTAGGTACATTCAGTATTCTTTTAACATCATACATTGTTCTTCAAACAATAACATTAGCATAACAGCTATGAAATGAGAATACTAAATGTAACAAGCCTAACTCTCATCAATCATCATTTCTCAATACATTCATCACAAGTCATCTCTAAAGCATGACCTTGATGGTATTTATGGCTCTCACAGCCCATTTAATTCATAGATTGCCATTGACAAGGCATCAAGATATTTTACTATTCATAAAGCTAACAACATGCTTTCAATGAATATAGCATCATCATCCATACCTGGATATGATCATCTTCATATCAGAACCTGCAAGGTTAATTCAACTGATAAAAGCAATTCAAATCAAGAATTATACTTTCCACTCTTGCCATAAGAGCTAAGTTCCCTGATACTCATCAATTAGGGTTTACTATTCACATTACATGCCATCACCCTAGAATTAGGGTTTATTATTCACATTATGGTAAAATGAACTCATAACATCATCATGTATGAGGAACATCATCAATGATGCTCTCAGATAAGATTAAGATTCATCAATTATCATAAATAGGGTTTTCATGATCTCACATAGGTGGATCATAACCTAATCATGTACATTCATATATATTGAAGGTATTTTACTTGGATTTCAACCATAATTGGGATTTTCTCTCTCCTCTTGCTCATAGGTGATGTTTACATCCCTCTAGATTGGATTAGGTCTAATCAACATTGATAAGCCTAGCCAAGTCATCACCATTGTAACCATTGGGGTTTGCATGATAAAAAGGGGTTACCTACTTGAATCCATAAAGGGTATTTTGGTAAAGTTCACCATTGATCATAACATGGGTTAATATACTAACCACTTGACCCTTAATGTCATTAGGTATCATTAGGGTTTAGGTTGAACAACCATCAAACCATCTAAGCCTTCAAGGCATTAGGAAGACTTATCCTTAAAAGTCCCCAATAGGTTTCACACCTTCAACCTTCAAACGATCCTGAGATCGTTTAAGGTTGTAGACCGTTTAGCTTTGGTTGAATTCAATACCGCATGACACTCAAGACCGTTTACCCTTAAATGATCTTGAGGTCGTTTGCCCAAGATGGGGTGAAGACCGTTTAGTCATAGTTTGACTTCTGAAGTCGTTTGAGCTCATTCGGACCCGAAGTCGTATGAACTCATTCGGTCCTGAAGTCGTATGAACTCATTTGGTCCTGAAGTCATATGAACTCATTCGGTCCTGAAGTCATATGAATTCATTCGGTCCTGAAGTCGTATGAATTCATTCGGTCCTAAAAGCTCAAGATCGCATGGACCTCCAAGGTGATTCAAATGGTAAACTCGATTAGGGTTTCCTATGTTGAAGCCTTCAATTGGTCTCAAGATTGCTAACCACTTATCAATTGAGACAATTAGGGTTAGCCTTAACCAATTGGTCACTCAATTGATCCTCAATTGATATCCAAATAGGATTGGAGTTGGTTCAATTAAGGTCTATAAACATTCAACCATCGACACTCAACAATGTGAATCAAATCGAAGTTGATCCCATCAATTGACCTCCAATCGGGCTCAAACTTGGCCCAAACGGTCTTGGGATCATTTGGATAACCTCCAAACGGTCTTGAGACCGTTTTCCCAAGAATGCATCAAAATCTAAGTTGATTTGATAGGGGTTGAACCTTAATTAAGTCACAAATCAGCAATTTGATTATTTCAATAACCCACTGTAATTGGGCCCTTAATTGATCAAATTACCTTAACCCTAGACCTCCAAACGGTCTTAAGTTGACACCAAACGGTCTTGAGACCGTTTTTATGAGTTACAAACGGTCTTGAGACCGTTTGCCCATCCATCCTTTGGACTCTAGTGAAAATTCATCAAGGTTTGATCTATTGAGTTGATCATCACATCAATACTTAATTGCAATATGATTTGGTACCTTTGGACCTTCAATTGGTCCACTATACTTGACCCCAGACCTCTAAACGGTCTTGGGTGATCCCCAAACGGTCTTGAGACCGTTTGGATGATTCCCCAAACGGTCTTGAGACCGTTTGGGCTAATCAACCCAAAATCACTAATTAACTCATTGGAATTTCAGCACTGATTTCAATTAGGATTTGCCCTATTAATCAACCTTCAACTCATAACTCGTTTGGAATTAATCCATCCAATTTGGTGAGTCATTAATCAACATCATTATTAACAGTAATCCCAAACGGCAACGCTTGGTCAACAATCTTAAACGGTCTTGAGACCGTTTGCCCAAAAAGGGCAAATTAAACAGATTGAAAATCAGAACTTAATTCAATTGGATTTGCTAATTGATTTGCTTATATCTCACGATTCCTTTGGCGTTAACCCCTCAATATTTGTGGGTGATTAACCTACATAATTATAAACAAGATTACCATACGGTCGTAGCTTGGTCAACGCGACAAAATGGTCTTGAAGGCCGTTTTCCTTCATACGACCCTGAAACTGTTTGCCCACCAAACGGTTGTGTAAACCGTATGGGCAATTGGTGAAGGTCGTTTGGTAAAGTGGAAATCCATGGATAATCATAGGAATTAACGCCCTTATCTTCTACCTCAAGAACAGTAGCAGTTCTTCACGATTTTGCTTGCAAGGATGCAAGGGAAGATTGGGAAGAAGAAGAACTAGCAACTATATGCATAGAAAAAGATGTATAATCAAAGCATAAGGTTTAGAGTTATAAAACCTGCCTAAAGATTGTTCCTTGAGCTACAAACTTTCAAGCTCCAAGCCTTTAATGGCGTCTTTGATCTCCACAGGTCGGCCAAGGTGTATTCTCCAAGGAAATTGAAAAGGAATGGCTAGAAAGATAAAGCTAGGTGAGCTAGCCATGAATTCAACCTTGAAAATGAGTTTCCTCCATGAATTCAAGCAAAAGGGATGATCCAAACTTACCTAGGACCCTTGGTCGTCCTTCTATGTTCCAGAGCTTAGCCTTATTCGGTTTTGAGCAAGGGGAAAAGAAATGAAAAGAAGAGGATCGTTCCCTTGCTAAGTGGGGAAGGTAGTATATATATATACTTAGGTGAAATTTCAACATAAGAACATATGTTTTCCTCATTTCTCATCTAAGTCCTTCCTTTCTTCTTTGCTCGTCCCCACATCTTATTTCTAAGGAAAAACTCCTTCTAAGGTCAAGAATTGAAGGCAAAGAGGATCAACCCATCACTAAAGCATACACATAAAAGGGCTATTATACATACACCTTGATTATTCAATCACAAAGGTGTTCGTTATTATATGATTATTCAAATGAAGTGACCTTTTCATCATTTCTCTTCTAAATGATGCCAAGAGTCATAAAAGATATTTTAGATGATGTATTTTACAAGTTGCACCCCTCAAATTGGGTAAATTGCACTTTACACCAATTTAGGGTTTTCAAGTACATGGGTTGCTTCCACAGCTGCACCTTGGTGCTCAAGCTTGGGAAATCCCTCAAACTTCATCATAAACATCCTCATGATGTCTCAACATCATAGGAACATATCAACATGTGCAATTTGCAAGTTAATCCCTTAACTGGGTAATTTGCACATAGATCCCTGTATTACAAAACAATGCTACAACTTTATATATAAAGGGGCAAAATTGAAATATATGTTTTTGAGGAACTTAATTACATGCCCAAAGTTAATCACAAGGATTTAATTACATATTTAGGCAAAACACCTAGGGTTAGTTCATAACCCAGGTCAGGGATGTTACAAATTATCCACCCCTTACAAGGATTTCGTCCCCGAAATCGATAAAACGTATTAAGAGAAAAGGGCAGGGTATTTCCTTCTCATCTCATCCTCTAGTTCCCAAGTGGCTTCTTCAACACCACGGTGGTTCCAGAGGACTTTCACAAGGCTTAAATCTTTCTTCTTTAACTTTTTAATTCTGTTATCAAGGATTGACACTGGTCCTTCCTCATAAGATATATCATCATTCAATTCTACCTCCATAGGTTGTAGAACTGACACAGCGAACCTAGAGCTCTGATACCACTTAATTGTGGGCTCTGATCTCCAAACCACGATATAAACACAATTTAAACTTAGAGGAAGCGATTCGATTAGCAGCGGAATACCAAAAATCAGCGGAAATTAAAACTTTTTGAGATAAAGCATTGAAACCATAAAACTTCCTTCATAAAAGGAGATAAACTATTTACATCTCAGATAATTACTTCTTGAGTAATTATATACAACATGATACAAAATCTCAAGAACTCATAACCAAAATCTCAGACCAAAAGACTCCAAGACCTGAGAGTACAGAGGACACATAGGACTGACTCTAACTACACCACATGACAGGCTAAATCTCCACCTGAGATTTTACTGC
This sequence comes from Alisma plantago-aquatica, assembly GCA_963693085.1. Classification (NCBI taxonomy): domain Eukaryota; kingdom Viridiplantae; phylum Streptophyta; class Magnoliopsida; order Alismatales; family Alismataceae; genus Alisma; species Alisma plantago-aquatica. The sequence goes on from OY856409.1 coordinate 323,210,770, forward strand.
TGCCCCTGGTACTGCTGCTGCTGGGACTGGTCACCTGTAGACCTGTTCCTCCGTCCTCGACGTCCACCTAAAAAGTTGAAGTCTACGGGGTGAGACAATTTTACATAATTGTCCCAGCGAGAGTTATAACTCTCCGCCAGAAGCTTTATTATAGCACCTCAAAGAATAACTTAAGCAGTAAAAGCTTCAAAGTATTCAACATCAGATATAATAGTAAGCATGAGTTCAACAATTATGAAACATGAAGACATTTGCACTATACAGTGTAACATCAATCAATCAACTCGTAGTTATCTCTAACAGGTATGCTACACTGTAGATTATGTTTTTCAAACATTACTTTTATGCCCTGTGGAGATGAGGTTTACCACTCATACTCCAACCAATCACTGCTAAGTGCCTCGCTATCATACTAGGTCATCGAAAGAGCCGGATTCTCATGACCTTCACCTTCCTCAGTCAGTACGAGGATTACTTGTAGGACATCTCGTGCCTCTACTATAATAGCTTACCAGGGTAATCTGGTCCTTCGCTATTTTAGAGTTACAGTGGCGTTCTATACTCTCTTCGTCATCAGGAGATTTCATGTTTATCTTCCACTGATACAGATATCTGTGATTTCTTCATCATCAGGAGGTTTCATGTTTACCATCCACTGATACGGTATGGGATTGTAGTGAAGGATTGACGGATTACACATCTACATCAAACATCTACACTAGGATGTAAGGTTCTACACATCCATATACCCCACATACTCAAAAGTATGTGATCCAGGAGTTCCCTTAGGAAAACCTGTTTCACCATCATTTGATCTCTGACAATGATGGATCTATGATCAGGGCTCTACATTATACTTGATTAGTTAGGTACATTCAGTATTCTTTTAACATCATACATTGTTCTTCAAACAATAACATTAGCATAACAGCTATGAAATGAGAATACTAAATGTAACAAGCCTAACTCTCATCAATCATCATTTCTCAATACATTCATCACAAGTCATCTCTAAAGCATGACCTTGATGGTATTTATGGCTCTCACAGCCCATTTAATTCATAGATTGCCATTGACAAGGCATCAAGATATTTTACTATTAATAAAGCTAACAACATGCTTTCAATGAATATAGCATCATCATCCATACCTGGATATGATCATCTTCATATCAGAACCTGCAAGGTTAATTCAACTGATAAAAGCAATTCAAATCAAGAATTATACTTTCCACTCTTGCCATAAGAGCTAAGTTCCCTGATACTCATCAATTAGGGTTTACTATTCACATTACATGCCATCACCCTAGAATTAGGGTTTATTATTCACATTATGGTAAAATGAACTCATAACATCATCATGTATGAGGAACATCATCAATGATGCTCTCAGATAAGATTAAGATTAATCAATTATCATAAATAGGGTTTTCATGATCTCACATAGGTGGATCATACCCTAATCATGTACATTCATATATATTGAAGGTATTTTACTTGGATTTCAACCATAATTGGGATTTTCTCTCTCCTCTTGCTCATAGGTGATGTTTACATCCCTCTAGATTGGATTAGGTCTAATCAACATTGATAAGCCTAGCCAAGTCATCACCATTGTAACCATTGGGGTTTGCATGATAAAAAGGGGTTACCTACTTGAATCCATAAAGGGTATTTTGGTAAAGTTCACCATTGATCATAACATGGGTTAATATACTAACCACTTGACCCTTAATGTCATTAGGTATCATTAGGGTTTAGGTTGAACAACCATCAAACCATCTAAGCCTTCAAGGCATTAGGCAGACTTATCCTTAAAAGTCCCCAATAGGTTTCACACCTTCAACCTTCAAACGATCCTGAGATCGTTTAAGGTTGTAGACCGTTTAGCTTTGGTTGAATTCAATACCGCATGACACTCAAGACCGTTTACCCTTAAACGATCTTGAGGTCGTTTGCCCAAGATGGGGTGAAGACCGTTTAGTCATAGTTTGACTTCTGAAGTCGTTTGAGCTCATTCGGACCCGAAGTCGTATGAACTCATTCGGTCCTGAAGTCGTATGAACTCATTTGGTCCTGAAGTCATATGAACTCATTCGGTCCTGAAGTCGTATGAATTCATTCGGTCCTGAAGTCGTATGAATTCATTCGGTCCTAAAAGCTCAAGATCGCATGGACCTCCAAGGTGATTCAAAGGGTAAACTCGATTAGGGTTTCCTATGTTGAAGCCTTCAATTGGTCTCACGATTGCTAACCACTTATCAATTGAGACAATTAGGGTTAGACTTAACCAATTGGTCACTCAATTGATCCTCAATTGATATCCAAATAGGATTGGAGTTGGTTCAATTAAGGTCTATAAACATTCAACCATCGACACTCAACAATGTGAATCAAATCGAAGTTGATCCCATCAATTGACCTCCAATCGGGCTCAAACTTGGCCCAAACGGTCTTGGGATCATTTGGATAACCTCCAAACGGTCTTGAGACCGTTTTCCCAAGAATTCATCAAAATCTAAGTTGATTTGATAGGGGTTGAACCTTAATTAAGTCACAAATCAGCAATTTGATTATTTCAATAACCCACTGTAATTGGGCCCTTAATTGATCAAATTACCTTAACCCTAGACCTCCAAACGGTCTTAAGTTGACACAAAACGGTCTTGAGACCGTTTTGATGAGTTACAAACGGTCTTGAGACCGTTTGCCCATCCATCCTTTGGACTCTAGTGAAAATTCATCAAGGTTTGATCTATTGAGTTGATCATCACATCAATACTTAATTGCAATATGATTTGGTACCTTTGGACCTTCAATTGGTCCACTATACTTGACCCCAGACCTCTAAACGGTCTTGGGTGATCCCCAAACGGTCTTGAGACCGTTTGGATGATTCCCCAAACGGTCTTGAGACCGTTTGGGCTAATCAACCCAAAATCACTAATTAACTCATTGGAATTTCAGCACTGATTTCAATTAGGATTTGCCCTATTAATCAACCTTCAACTCATAACTCGTTTGGAATTAATCCATCCAATTTGGTGAGTCATTAATCAACATCATTATGAACAGTAATCCCAAACGGCAATGCTTGGTCAACCATCTTAAACGGTCTTGAGACCGTTTGCCCAAAAAGGGCAAATTAAACAGATTGAAAATCAGAACTTAATTCAATTGGATTTGCTAATTGATTTGCTTATATCTCACGATTCCTTTGGCGTTAACCCCTCAATTTTTGTGGGTGATTAACCTACATAATTATAAACAAGATTCCCATACGGTCGTAACTTGGTCAACGCGACAAAATGGTCTTGAAGGCCGTTTTCCTTCATACGACCCTGAAACCGTTTGCCCACCAAACGGTTGTGTAAACCGTATGGGAAATTGGTGAAGGTCGTTTGGTAAAGTGGAAATCCATGGATAAGCATAGGAATTAACGCCCTTATCTTCTACCTCAAGAACAGTAGCAGTTCTTCATGATTTTGCTTGCAAGGATGCAAGGGAAGATAGGGAAGAAGAAGAACTAGCAACTATATGCATAGAAAAAGATGTATAATCAAAGCATAAGGTTTAGAGTTATAAAACCTGCCTAAAGATTGTTCCTTGAGCTCCAAACTTTCAAGCTCCAAGCCTTTAATGGCGTCTTTGATCTCCACAGGTCGGCCAAGGTGTATTCTCCAAGGAAATTGAAAAGGAATGGCTAGAAAGATAAAGCTAGGTGAGCTAGCCATGAATTCAACCTTGAAAATGAGTTTCCTCCATGAATTCAAGCAAAAGGGATGATCCAAACTTACCTAGGACCCTTGGTCGTCCTTTTATGTTCCAGAGCTTAGCCTTATTCGGTTTTGAGCAAGGGGAAAAGAAATGAAAAGAAGAGGATCGTTCCCTTGCTAAGTGGGGAAGGTAGTATATATACTTAGGTGAAATTTCAACATAAGAACATATGTTTTCCTCATTTCTCATCTAAGTCCTTCCTTTCTTCTTTTCTCGTCCCCACATCTTATTTCTAAGGAAAAACTCCTTCTAAGGTCAAGAATTGAAGGCAAAGAGGATCAACCCATCACTAAAGCATACACATAAAAGGGCTATTATACATACACCTTGATTATTCAATCACAAAGGTGTTCGTTATTATATGATTATTCAAATGAAGTGACCTTTTCATCATTTCTCTTCTAAATGATGCCAAGAGTCATAAAAGATATTTTAGATGATGTATTTTACAAGTTGCACCCCTCAAATTGGGTAAATTGCACTTTACACCAATTTAGGGTTTTCAAGTACATGGGTTGCTTCCACAGCTGCACCTTGGTGCTCAAGCTTGGGAAATCCCTCAAACTTCATCATAAACATCCTCATGATGTCTCAACATCATAGGAACATCTCAACATGTGCAATTTGCAAGTTAATCCCTTAACTGGGTAATTTGCACATAGATCCCTGTATTACAAAACAATGCTACAACTTTATATATAAAGGGGCAAAATTGAAATATATGTTTTTGAGGAACTTAATTACATGCCCAAAGTTAATCACAAGGATTTAATTACATATTTAGGCAAAACACCTAGGGTTAGTTCATAACCCAGGTCAGGGATGTTACAAATTATCCACCCCTTACAAGGATTTCGTCCCCGAAATCGATAAAACGTATTAAGAGAAAAGGGCAGGGTATTTCCTTCTCATCTCATCCTCTAGTTCCCAAGTGGCTTCTTCAACACCACGGTGGTTCCAGAGGACTTTCACAAGGCTTAAATCTTTCTTCTTTAACTTTTTAATTCTGTTATCAAGGATTGACACTGGTCCTTCCTCATAAGATATATCATCATTCAATTCTACCTCCATAGGTTGTAGAACTGACTCAGCGAACCTAGAGCTCTGATACCACTTAATTGTGGGCTCTGATCTCCAAACCACGATATAAACACAATTTAAACTTAGAGGAAGCGATTCGATTAGCAGCGGAATACCAAAAATCAGCGGAAATTAAAACTTTTTGAGATAAAGCATTGAAACCATAAAACTTCCTTCATAAAAGGAGATAAACTGTTTACATCTCAGATAATTACTTCTTGAGTAATTATATACAACATGATACAAAATCTCAAGAACTCATAACCAAAATCTCAGACCAAAAGACTCCAAGACCTGAGAGTACAGAGGACACATAGGACTGACTCTAACTACACCACATGACAGGCTAAATCTCCACCTGAGATTTTACTGCTGCCCCTGGTACTGCTGCTGCTGGGACTGGTCACCTGTAGACCTATTCCTCCGTCCTCGACGTCCACCTAAAAAGTTGAAGTCTACGGGGTGAGACAATTTTACATAATTGTCCCAGCGAGAGTTATAACTCTCCGCCAGAAGCTTTATTATAGCACCTCAAAGAATAACTTAAGCAGTAAAAGCTTCAAAGTATTCAACATCAGATATAATAGTAAGCATGAGTTCAACAATTATGAAACATGAAGACATTTGCACTATATAGTGTAACATCAATCAATCAACTCGTAGTTATCTCTAACAGGTATGCTACACTGTAGATTATATTTTTCAAACATTACTTTTATGCCCTGTGGAGATGAGGTTTACCACTCATACTCCAACCAATCACTGCTAAGTGCCTCGCTATCATACTAGGTCATCGAAAGAGCCGGATTCTCATGACCTTCACCTTCCTCAGTCAGAACGAGGATTACTTGTAGGACATCTCGTGCCTCTACTATAATAGCTTACCAGGGTAATCTGGTCCTTCGCTATTTTAGAGTTACAGTGGCGTTCTATACTCTCTTCGTCATCAGGAGATTTCATGTTTATCTTCCACTGATACAGATATCTGTGATTTCTTCATCATCAGGAGGTTTCATGTTTACCATCCACTGATACGGTATGGGATTGTAGTGAAGGATTGACGGATTACACATCTACATCAAACATCTACAATAGGATGTAAGGTTCTACACATCCATATACCCCACATACTCAAAAGTATGTGATCCAGGAGTTCCCTTAGGAAAACCTGTTTCACCATCATTTGATCTCTGACAATGATGGATCTATGATCAGGGCTCTACATTATACTTGATTAGTTAGGTACATTCAGTATTCTTTTAACATCATACATTGTTCTTCAAACAATAACATTAGCATAACAGCTATGAAATGAGAATACTAAATGTAACAAGCCTAACTCTCATCAATCATCATTTCTCAATACATTCATCACAAGTCATCTCTAAAGCATGACCTTGATGGTATTTATGGCTCTCACAGCCCATTTAATTCATAGATTGCCATTGACAAGGCATCAAGATATTTTACTATTCATAAAGCTAACAACATGCTTTCAATGAATATAGCATCATCATCCATACCTGGATATGATCATCTTCATATCAGAACATGCAAGGTTAATTCAACTGATAAAAGCAATTCAAATCAAGAATTATACTTTCCACTCTTGCCATAAGAGCTAAGTTCCCTGATACTCATCAATTAGGGTTTACTATTCACATTACATGCCATCACCCTAGAATTAGGGTTTATTATTCACATTATGGTAAAATGAACTCATAACATCATCATGTATGAGGAACATCATCAATGATGCTCTCAGATAAGATTAAGATTAATCAATTATCATAAATAGGGTTTTCATGATCTCACATAGGTGGATCATACCCTAATCATGTACATTCATATATATTGAAGGTATTTTACTTGGATTTCAACCATAATTGGGATTTTCTCTCTCCTCTTGCTCATAGGTGATGTTTACATCCCTCTAGATTGGATTAGGTCTAATCAACATTGATAAGCCTAGCCAAGTCATCACCATTGTAACCATTGGGGTTTGCATGATAAAAAGGGGTTACCTACTTGAATCCATAAAGGGTATTTTGGTAAAGTTCACCATTGATCATAACATGGGTTAATATACTAACCACTTGACCCTTAATGTCATTAGGTATCATTAGGGTTTAGGTTGAACAACCATCAAACCATCTAAGCCTTCAAGGCATTAGGCAGACTTATCCTTAAAAGTCCCCAATAGGTTTCACACCTTCAACCTTCAAACGATCCTGAGATCGTTTAAGGTTGTAGACCGTTTAGCTTTGGTTGAATTCAATACCGCATGACACTCAAGACCGTTTACCCTTAAACGATCTTGAGGTCGTTTGCCCAAGATGGGGTGAAGACCGTTTAGTCATAGTTTGACTTCTGAAGTCGTTTGAGCTCATTCGGACCCGAAGTCGTATGAACTCATTCGGTCCTGAAGTCGTATGAACTCATTTGGTCCTGAAGTCATATGAACTCATTCGGTCCTGAAGTCGTATGAATTCATTCGGTCCTGAAGTCGTATGAATTCATTCGGTCCTAAAAGCTCAAGATCGCATGGACCTCCAAGGTGATTCAAAGGGTAAACTCGATTAGGGTTTCCTATGTTGAAGCCTTCAATTGGTCTCAAGATTGCTAACCACTTATCAATTGAGACAATTAGGGTTAGCCTTAACCAATTGGTCACTCAATTGATCCTCAATTGATATCCAAATAGGATTGGAGTTGGTTCAATTAAGGTCTATAAACATTCAACCATCGACACTCAACAATGTGAATCAAATCGAAGTTGATCCCATCAATTGACCTCCAATCGGGCTCAAACTTGGCCCAAACGGTCTTGGGATCATTTGGATAACCTCCAAACGGTCTTGAGACCGTTTTCCCAAGAATTCATCAAAATCTAAGTTGATTTGATAGGGGTTGAACCTTAATTAAGTCACAAATCAGCAATTTGATTATTTCAATAACCCACTGTAATTGGGCCCTTAATTGATCAAATTACCTTAACCCTAGACCTCCAAACGGTCTTAAGTTGACACCAAACGGTCTTGAGACCGTTTTGATGAGTTACAAACGGTCTTGAGACCGTTTTCCCATCCATCCTTTGGACTCTAGTGAAAATTCATCAAGGTTTGATCTATTGAGTTGATCATCGCATCAATACTTAATTGCAATATGATTTGGTACCTTTGGACCTTCAATTGGTCCACTATACTTGACCCCAGACCTCTAAACGGTCTTGGGTGATCCCCAAACGGTCTTGAGACCGTTTGGATGATTCCCCAAACGGTCTTGAGACCGTTTGGGCTAATCAACCCAAAATCACTAATTAACTCATTGGAATTTCAGCACTGATTTCAATTAGGATTTGCCCTATTAATCAACCTTCAACTCATAACTCGTTTGGAATTAATCCATCCAATTTGGTGAGTCATTAATCAACATAATTATGAACATTAATCCCAAACGGCAATGCTTGGTCAACCATCTTAAACGGTCTTGAGACCGTTTGCCCAAAAAGGGCAAATTAAACAGATTGAAAATCAGAACTTAATTCAATTGGATTTGCTAATTGATTTGCTTATATCTCACGATTCCTTTGGCGTTAACCCCTCCATTTTTGTGGGTGATTAACCTACATAATTATAAACAAGATTCCCATACGGTCGTAGCTTGGTCAACGCGACAAAATGGTCTTGAAGGCCGTTTTCCTTCATACGACCCTGAAACCGTTTGCCCACCAAACGGTTGTGTAAACCGTATGGGCAATTGGTGAAGGTCGTTTGGTAAAGTGGAAATCCATGGATAAGCATAGGAATTAACGCCCTTATCTTCTACCTCAAGAACAGTAGCAGTTCTTCATGATTTTGCTTGCAAGGATGCAAGGGAAGATAGGGAAGAAGAAGAACTAGCAACTATATGCATAGAAAAAGATGTATAATCAAAGCATAAGGTTTAGAGTTATAAAACCTGCCTAAAGATTGTTCCTTGAGCTCCAAACTTTCAAGCTCCAAGCCTTTAATGGCGTCTTTGATCTCCACAAGTCGGCCAAGGTGTATTCTCCAAGGAAATTGAAAAGGAATGGCTAGAAAGATAAAGCTAGGTGAGCTAGCCATGAATTCAACCTTGAAAATGAGTTTCCTCCATGAATTCAAGCAAAAGGGATGATCCAAACTTACCTAGGACCCTTGGTCGTCCTTCTATGTTCCAGAGCTTAGCCTTATTCGGTTTTGAGCAAGGGGAAAAGAAATGAAAAGAAGAGGATCGTTCCCTTGCTAAGTGGGGAAGGTAGTATATATACTTAGGTGAAATTTCAACATAAGAACATATGTTTTCCTCATTTCTCATCTAAGTCCTTCCTTTCTTCTTTGCTCGTCCCCACATCTTATTTCTAAGGAAAAACTCCTTCTAAGGTCAAGAATTGAAGGCAAAGAGGATCAACCCATCACTAAAGCATACACATAAAAGGGCTATTATACATACACCTTGATTATTCAATCACAAAGGTGTTCGTTATTATATGATTATTCAAATGAAGTGACCTTTTCATCATTTCTCTTCTAAATGATGCCAAGAGTCATAAAAGATATTTTAGATGATGTATTTTACAAGTTGCACCCCTCAAATTGGGTAAATTGCACTTTACACCAATTTAGGGTTTTCAAGTACATGGGTTGCTTCCACAGCTGCACCTTGGTGCTCAAGCTTGGGAAATCCCTCAAACTTCATCATAAACATCCTCATGATGTCTCAACATCATAGGAACATCTCAACATGTGCAATTTGCAAGTTAATCCCTTAACTGGGTAATTTGCACATAGATCCCTGTATTACAAAACAATGCTACAACTTTATATATAAAGGGGCAAAATTGAAATATATGTTTTTGAGGAACTTAATTACATGCCCAAAGTTAATCACAAGGATTTAATTACATATTTAGGCAAAACACCTAGGGTTAGTTCATAACCCAGGTCAGGGATGTTACAAATTATCCACCCCTTACAAGGATTTCGTCCCCGAAATCGATAAAACGTATTAAGAGAAAAGGGCAGGGTATTTCCTTCTCATCTCATCCTCTAGTTCCCAAGTGGCTTATTCAACACCACGGTGGTTCCAGAGGACTTTCACAAGGCTTAAATCTTTCTTCTTTAACTTTTTAATTCTGTTATCAAGGATTGACACTGGTCCTTCCTCATAAGATATATCATCATTCAATTCTACCTCCATAGGTTGTAGAACTGACTCAGCGAACCTAGAGCTCTGATACCACTTAATTGTGGGCTCTGATCTCCAAACCACGATATAAACACAATTTAAACTTAGCGGAAGCGATTCGATTAGCAGCGGAATACCAAAAATCAGCGGAAATTAAAACTTTTTGAGATAAAGCATTGAAACCATAAAACTTCCTTCATAAAAGGAGATAAACTGTTTACATCTCAGATAATTACTTCTTGAGTAATTATATACAACATGATACAAAATCTCAAGAACTCATAACCAAAATCTCAGACCAAAAGACTCCAAGACCTGAGAGTACAGAGGACGCATAGGACTGACTCTAACTACACCACATGACAGGCTAAATCTCCACCTGAGATTTTACTGCTGCCCCTGGTACTGCTGCTGCTGGGACTGGTCACCTGTAGACCTGTTCCTCCGTCCTCGACGTCCACCTAAAAAGTTGAAGTCTACGGGGTGAGACAATTTTACATAATTGTCCCAGCGAGAGTTATAACTCTCCGCCAGAAGCTTTATTATAGCACCTCAAAGAATAACTTAAGCAGTAAAAGCTTCAAAGTATTCAACATCAGATATAATAGTAAGCATGAGTTCAACAATTATGAAACATGAAGACATTTGCACTATACAGTGTAACATCAATCAATCAACTCGTAGTTATCTCTAACAGGTATGCTACACTGTAGATTATGTTTTTCAAACATTACTTTTATGCCCTGTGGAGATGAGGTTTACCACTCATACTCCAACCAATCACTGCTAAGTGCCTCGCTATCATACTAGGTCATCGAAAGAGCCGGATTCTCATGACCTTCACCTTCCTCAGTCAGTACGAGGATTACTTGTAGGACATCTTGTGCCTCTACTATAATAGCTTACCAGGGTAATCTGGTCCTTCGCTATTTTAGAGTTACAGTGGCGTTCTATACTCTCTTCGTCATCAGGAGATTTCATGTTTATCTTCCACTGATACATATATCTGTGATTTCTTCATCATCAGGAGGTTTCATGTTTACCATCCACTGATACGGTATGGGATTGTAGTGAAGGATTGACGGATTACACATCTACATCAAACATCTACACTAGGATGTAAGGTTCTACACATCCATATACCCCACATACTCAAAAGTATGTGATCCAGGAGTTCCCTTAGGAAAACCTGTTTCACCATCATTTGATCTCTGACAATGATGGATCTATGATCAGGGCTCTACATTATACTTGATTAGTTAGGTACATTCAATATTCTTTTAACATCATACATTGTTCTTCAAACAATAACATTAGCATAACAGCTATGAAATGAGAATACTAAATGTAATAAGCCTAACTCTCATCAATCATCATTTCTCAATACATTCATCACAAGTCATCTCTAAAGCATGACCTTAATGGTATTTATGGCTCTCACAGCCCATTTAATTCATAGATTGCCATTGACAAGGCATCAAGATATTTTACTATTCATAAAGCTAACAACATGCTTTCAATGAATATAGCATCATCATCCATACCTGGATATGATCATCTTCATATCAGAACCTGCAAGGTTAATTCAACTGATAAAAGCAATTCAAATCAAGAATTATACTTTCCACTCTTGCCATAAGAGCTAAGTTCCCTGATTCTCATCAATTAGGGTTTACTATTCACATTACATGCCATCACCCTAGAATTAGGGTTTATTATTCACATTATGGTAAAATGAACTCATAACATCATCATGTATGAGGAACATCATCAATGATGCTCTCAGATAAGATTAAGATTCATCAATTATCATAAATAGGGTTTTCATGATCTCACATAGGTGGATCATACCCTAATCATGTACATTCATATATATTGAAGGTATTTTACTTAGATTTCAACCATAATTGGGATTTTCTCTCTCCTCTTGCTCATAGGTGATGTTTACATCCCTCTAGATTGGATTAGGTCTAATCAACATTGATAAGCCTAGCCAAGTCGTCACCATTGTAACCATTGGGGTTTGCATGATAAAAAGGGGTTACCTACTTGAATCCATAAAGGGTATTTTGGTAAAGTTCACCATTGATCATAACATGGGTTAATATACTAACCACTTGACCCTTAATGTCCCTAGGTATCATTAGGGTTTAGGTTGAACAACCATCAAACCATCTAAGCCTTCAAGGCATTAGGCAGACTTATCCTTAAAAGTCCCCAATAGGTTTCACACCTTCAACCTTCAAACGATCCTGAGATCGTTTAAGGTTGTAGATCGTTTAGCTTTGGTTGACTTCAAGACCGCATGACACTCAAGACCGTTTACCCTTAAATGATCTTGAGGTCATTTTCCCAAGATGGGGTGAAGACCGTTTAGTCATAGTTTGACTTCTGAAGTCGTTTGAGCTCATTCGGACCCGAAGTCGTATGAACTCATTCGGTCCTGAAGTCGTATGAACTCATTCGGTCATGAAGTCGTATGAACTCATTCAGTCCTGAAGTCGTATGAATTCATTCGGTCCTGAAGTCGTATGAATTCATTCGGTCCTAAAAGCTCAAGATCGCATGGACCTCCAAGGTGATTCAAAGGGTAAACTCGATTAGGGTTTCCTATGTTGAAGCCTTCAATTGGTCTCAAGCTTGCTAACCACTTATCAATTGAGACAATTAGGGTTAGCCTTAACCAATTGGTCACTCAATTGATCCTCAATTGATATCCAAATAGGGTTGGAGTTGGTTCAATTAAGGTCTATAAACATTCAACCATCAACACTCAACAATGTGAATCAAATCGAAGTTGATCCCATCAATTGACCTCCAATCGGGCTCAAACTTGGCTCAAATGGTCTTGGGATCGTTTGGATAACCTCCAAACGGTTGTGAGACCGTTTGCCCAAGAATTCATCAAAATCTAAGTTGATTTGATAGGGGTTGAACCTTAATTAAATCACAAATCAGCAATTTGATTATTTCATTAACCCACTGTAATTGGGCCCTCAATTGATCAAATTACCTTAACCCTAGACCTCCAAACGGTCTTAAGTTGACACCAAACGGTCTTGAGACCGTTTGGATGAGTTCCAAATGGTCTTGAGACCGTTTGCCCATCCAACCTTTGGACTCTAGTGAAAATTCATCAAGGTTTGATCTATTGAGTTGATCATCACATCAATACTTAATTGCAATATGATTTGGTACCTTTGGACCTTCAATTGGTCAACTATACTTGACCCCAGACCTCTAAACGGTCTTGGGTGATCCCCAAACGGTCTTGAGACCGTTTGGATGATTCCCCAAACTTTCTTGAGACCGTTTGGGCTAATCAACCCAAAATCACTAATTAACTCATTGGAATTTCAGCACTGATTTCAATTAGGATTTGCCCTATTAAGCAACCTTCAACTCATAACTCGTTTGGAATTAATCCATCAAATTTGGTGAGTAATTAATCAACATCAGTATGAACAGTAATCCCAAACGGTCAACGCTTTGTCAACCATCTTAAACGGTCTTGAGACCGTTTGCCCAAAAAGGGCAAATTAAACAGATTGAAAATCAGAACTTAATTCAATTGGATTTGCTAATTGATTTGCTTATATCTCACGATTCCTTTGGAGTTAACCCCTCAAATGTTGTGGGTGATTAACCTACATAATTATAAACAAGATTCCCATACGGTCGTCGCTTGGTCAACGCGACCAAACGGTCTTGAAGGCCGTTTGCCTTCATACGACCCTGAAACCGTTTGCCCACCAAACGGTTGTGTAAACCGTATGGGCAATTGGTGGAGGTCGTTTGGTAAAGTGGAAATCCGTGGATAAGCATAGGAATTAACGCCCTTATCTTATACCTCAAGAACAGTAGCAGTTCTTCACGATTTTTCTTGCAAGGATGCAAGGGAAGATAGGGAAGAAGAAGAACTAGCAATTATATGCATAGAAAAAGATGTATAATCAAAGCATAAGGTTTAGAGTTATAAAACCCGCCTAAAGATTGTTCCTTGAGCTCCAAACTTTCAAGCTCCAAGCCTTTAATGACGTCTTTGAGCTCCACAGGTCGGCCAAGGTGTATTCTCCAAGGAAATTGAAAAGGAATGGCTAGAAAGATAAAGCTAGGTGAGCTAGCCATGAATTCAACCTTGAAAACGAGTTTCCTCCATGAATTCAAGCAAAAGGGATGATCCAAACTTACCTAGGACCCTTGGTCATCCTTCTCTGTTCCAGAGCTTAGCCTTAGTCGGTTTTGAGCAAGGGGAAAAGAAATGAAAAGAAGAGGATCGTTCCCTTGCTAAGTGTGAAAGGTAGTATATATACTTAGGTGAAATTTCAACATAAGAACATATGTTTTCCTCATTTCTCATCTAAGTCCTTCCTTTCTTCTTTGCTCGTCCCCACATCTTATTTCTAAGGACAAACTCCTTCTAAGGTCAAGAATTGAAGGCAAAGAGGATCAACCCATCACTAAAGCATACACATAAAAGGGCTATTATACATACACCTTGATTATTCAATCACAAAGGTGTTCTTTATTATATGATTATTCAAATGAAGTGACCTTTTCATAATTTCTCTTCTAAATGATGCCAAGAGTCATAAAAGATATTTTAGATGATGTATTTTACAAGTTGCACCCCTCAAATTGGGTAAATTGCATTTTACACCAACTTAGGGTTTTCAAGTACATGGGTTGCTTCCACAGCTGCACCTTGGTGCTCAAGCTTGGGAAATCCCTCAAACTTCATCATAAACATCCTCATGATGTCTCAACATCAGAGGAACATCTCAACATGTGCAATTTGCAAGTTAATCCCTTAACTGGGTAATTTGCACATAGATCCCTGTATTACAAAACAATGCTACAACTTTATATATAAAGGGGCAAAATTGAAATATATGTTTCTGAGGAACTTAATTACATGCCCAAAGTTAATCACAAGGATTTAATTACATATTTAGGCAAAACACCTAGGGTTAGTTCATAACCCAGGTCAGGGATGTTACAATCGACTCAAGAGCATCATGAATCATATGCCCCTTTAGAAGTATCTCTAACAAACCCATCAGTTGATGAACCAATTGACGAACAAGTAAAAGATTGCATCGAATCCCTCGACTCTGCTAAAGAATATGTTGAAGCCACTAGTGAAGAACTCAAAGCTATGGAAACTACAGAAGAAACATGTGAAAAACCAGAGGCTCCCGAAATGAAGCCCCTACCCGAAGGACTGAAGTACGTGTTTTTAGACGATCTCAAAGTTTCCCAGTTATTATAAATTTCGATCTAACAACTGAACAACAAGATAAATGCCTGAAGGAATTAAGGGAAAGAAACAAAGCCATTAGTTATAAAATGAGTGACCTCACTGGGGTCAGTCAAGCGTTGTGTATGCATAAGATCCCTATGATGGAAGATCACAAGCCTACTATTGAGAATAAATAGAAATTGAATCAAAATATGAAGGAAGTGGTCCATCACGAGGTCATTAAACTGCTCACAGCTGGAATAATCTATCTGATATCAGATTCACCATGGGTGAGTCTAGTGCATGTAGTCCCGAAGAAAGGTGGAACAACTATTATACGGAATGAAAACATTGAACTCATCCCCACTCGAATAGTCACATGGTGGAGGATGTGCAAAGATTATAGAAAATTAAGCAAGGCAACTCAAAAAGATCATTTTCCAAAGCCTTTCCTTGATCAAGTCTTAGAAAGGTTGGCTCACCAAGAATATTTCTATTATCTTGACAGTTACTCTGTATTCTATCAAATACCCATACATACAAATGACCAAGAGAAAACTACTTTTACCTGCCCATTCGGAACATACACATTTAAAAGAATGCCATTTGGTCTCTATAATGCACCCACAACTTTCCAACGTTGCATGGCTGCCATATTCGCTGGTCTTACTGAAACAATTATGGAGGTTTTCATGGATGATTTTTTTGTATACAGAGATTCATTTGATTCATGTCTAAAGAACCTCTCCCTTGTCCTCAAACGTTGTGAAGAAGCACATCTTATGATGAATTGGGAAAAGTGACACTTTATTGTAAAGGAAGGCATTGTCCTCGGCCATAGGGTCAGCAATAGAGGAATTGAAGTAGATAAAGCCAAGATTGAAGTGATTTCTAAACTGTCTATCCCAACAAATGTAAAATAAGTATGTGCTTTCCTAGGTCATGTAGGATTGTACAGAAGATTCATAAAGGGCTTTTCCAAGATAACGAAGCCAATGACGAATCTATTACTAAAGGATACTGATTTCAATTTCAACGAAGAATGTGTCAAAAGCTTCAACACACTAAAGCATGCTCTCACAACAACACCCATAATTAGAGCTCCCAACTGGGACCACCCTTTTGAAATTATGTACGATGCCAGTGACTATGCTTTGGGCGCTATTTTAGGGCAATGTATAGAGAAGAAACATTATGTGATCTATTATGCATCGAAAACTCTCGATGAAGCCCAGAGGAATTATGCAACTACCGACAAAGAACTTCTGGCAATCGTGTATGCCTTTGAAAAGTTTAGATTCTACCTAATTGGTTCAAAGGTCATTGTCTACACAGATCACGCTGTCATTCGTTACCTTCTAGCAAAGAAAGATGTAAAACCTAGGTTAATAAGATGGATTCTCCTTCTGTAAGAATTTGATCTAGAGATCAGAGATAAAAAGGGTACAGAGAATGTCATAGCAGACCACCTCAGTCGCATCCGCACTCTGGATACCGAGAAGATTCTGATCAATGATTCCCTTTTGGATGATCAACTAATGAAGGTCTCAGAAGTTATACCGTGGTACTCGGATTTTGTGAACTACCTCACTGCTGGGGTTATTCATCCTCAATGCATCAAAAATACACTGAAGAAATTTATGCATGATGTGAAGCGGTACTACTGGGATGAGCCATACCTTTTCAAACTATGTGCTAATGGTCTTTACAGATGATGTATCGCTGAGGAAGAAACCAAACTCATTCTAGAGCACTGTCACTCTGGACCAATCAGAGGCCACATGAGTTCTAAGAAGACTGCGATAAATGTTTTGCAATGTGGATTCTTTTGGCCAACCATTTCCAAAGATTCCTACGACTTTGTCCTATCATGTGACAAATGTCAAAGATCAAGCAATATAATAAATTGATATGAGATGCCGCTGAATCTATGGCAAGAAGTAGAGATATTCGATGTTTGGGGGGTGGACTACATGGGTCCATTCCCATCTTCTCATGGATTTTCATACATCCTAGAAGCGGTGGACTACGTATCAAAATGGGTTGAAGCCATGCCAACCATCACTAGTGATTCCAAACCTGTCATCAAATTATTCAAAGATATTATTTTCCCCCGTTTTGGAGTATCACGAACTGTGATATCTGACGGAGGGTCTCATTTCCTTGAATGAAGCTTCGAAGCACTGTTGAGAAAGTATGGTGTTACTCACAAGGTAGCCTCACCCTACCATCCACAAACAAGTGGACAAGTAGAGGTTTCTAATAGACAACTCAAGGCTATATTGGAAAAGACAGTAGGTCGCAATCAGAAAGATTGGTCAGTGAAAATCAATGACGCATTGTGGGCCTACCGTACTGCTTTTATGACTCCTCTCGGAACTACACCATTTTGACTGATCTATGGAATGCCATGCCACCTGCCTATAGAACTAGAACACAAAGCATGGTGGGCAAATAAGCAACTGAATTTCGGCGTGAAAGAAGCAGGCCAAGCCAGGATTCTACAACTTCAAGAGCTGGATGAACTCCGAATAACAGCCTATGAAAATGCACGAATCTATAAAGAACGAACCAAACATTGGCATGATGGTCATCTGAAAAGAAAAGAAAAGACATACAAGTGGGTGATGAATTTCTTCTATTCAACTCAAGACTAAAGTTACTCCCAAGAAAACTCCATTCTCGCTGGTCTGGACCTTACATTGTGAAAAGCATCTCTCCACATGGTGCTTTCTCTTTATGGAGTGAAAAGTCAGGCAAATTTATGGAAAATGGTCACCGTTTGAAGAGATATTTCACCTCTACTGACATAGGCACTGAAGCAATGCTGGAACTCATCAACCCAAAGGATCCACCGTAAAGATAAAGGATCCAGTCAAGCCATCAACATAAAACAAAGGCGCTTGTCGGGAGGCAACCCGATCAATAAATTTGTTTTAATTTTCTTTTCAAATTAGAATGTTTCTTCGATTTTGCTTTTGCCTTCTAGTTAACTTTTCATTAAATAAAATTTGCATCACGAGATGCGAGTTTAATATCTAATTTCTCCTTATCTTAAGATTTTCAAATAAGAGGATGCACACTGACTAGAACGCAACCACATCTGGTGGTCAATCTGGTATGAAATTTCCCCTCCATCTCGGATTTAGGGTTTGCTCAGGACGAGCAAATCTCTAAGTTCGGGGTGGAGGGTGGGTGGTACGTACCTCACTTTCCACCTACACCCATCCTTTTCATACTTAAGTTTTCTTTGTCACATTCTTACTTAAGTTTTCTCTGTCACATTCTTGATAAAAATAATTTAATTTTTCAAAATTTTTAAAGTTTTCCAAAGAAATTGAATAGATACTTGATGAATTTTTAACACTTCTTGTTTCATTAAAAAGTCACTAACTAACTTGCTATGCAGTTTGAATCATTATATCCTCCTTATTCGAAGTAAATCCTCAAAAGGACCACTTTTTGAAACAAGCCTTTTGATTGAAATCATCTTGTGAAGCTTATGATTCCTAACATCATGATACTTATGCAAAAATGACAAGCGTCTGTCGAACTGATAGGGATCAAACACATCGTGCTTCCTAACTGACTAGTGGAACAATAACACGGAATCTCCACTGGACCCTCATCAAGTCATTATTTGAGCAGAGTACGATAAAGAGAACAACCCGATGCACTGAATTATAAATCAAGTTGCATTCTGATATGAACTCTCTTCTACACTTCTTCTATCATCTTCATACCTCTCCATCCATAAAAAAGAAACAAAAATAGCCAAAATGATGCCAAACCCTAAGTTCGGGGTGGCACACCACTTCCCTCTATATCCGCTTCTTCCATACCCCTCGCAAATAAATAGGGGTGTACCACCAAAAATGCAATCTCGAGTCGAATAGAGGAGAGATTTGCAAACAAAAAGATGCCAAAATGCACACAAAAAGAAATGCAATCTCGATTCGAATAGAGGAGAGATTCACACAAAAAATGCAATAAATGAAAGTGCAAAGCAAATAAAAAGAAAATCTCGAGTCGAATAGAGGAGAGATTTACTTCTTCCTTCCATACCACCATTCGCTCCATTTTCTTCCTAATGGCACGAAGCATGCCCCCACTATCCTAAAAAAACACCAGTCTCTGATCAGATGCACACTTGTTGTTCTGCGGGTATCTCTAGACTCTTACAAAACTCTATGACATGCTTGTTGTTGAAAAAAGTGAGGAGGAAGTGATATTGGAAAATGAACTCAGGAATGAAGATATGGTAAGATGTGTTCAGTGATCTCAGGAAGTTGAGATGTTGAGTCATCCTGAGCGGAAAGAAAACAATCATGATGTAAAGATGAAGCAATAACATGAGTCGAAAGTATTCATTAAGCGACTGTTTCAGATTTTGTGTTACTCGAGGATGAGCAACGTTTAAGTGCGGGGTATTTTGATGAATGCATATTCATCATGGAATTAAATTACCATCTTGAGCTTATTTTGACTCAACATTACCAATTTCATTTACTAAATATCAAAATTTGCAAAATTACTAAATTAGTCCAATTATCATGATTTTAACTGAAACTTTGTTGATTTGATGCAGGTCTAGATAAAGATAAACAATCAACTGGGGCCCACCTTCACTCACCCTAGGTTCTAACCAATCGATCTAACTGAGCGAATTCATCCATTCGGTCTCAAAATCGTTTGAGCCCATTCGGTCTCAAGACCGTTTGAGCCCATTCGGTCTCAAGACCGTTTGATCCCATTCGGTCTCAAGACCGTTTGAGCCCGTTCAATCTCAAGACCATCTGAGCCCATTCGGTCTCAAGACCGATAGACCAGAAGAGGCTGATTGGAGGCAAAACCCAGCCGAGAGGGATCGAGCAGAGCAAACCCTTGAAGCAGAGTCTAGACCACGGTCATTTTGAACCACCACGGCCATGGTCTACTGACATCGCCACGACCGTGTTGTCGCGCCACAACCATGGCACACCACCAGCATCGAATCTCTCTCTCACCCACCACACCCGTGTGAGGCGGCACGACCGTGGGGCAGTAGCATCACCACGACTGTGGTATCACACTACAGCCATGGAACAATGCCATCAGAGCCCAATTTGTCACCCGCCATGCCCGTGCAAGGCAGCAGGGCCGTGGGGGAACAACATAACCACGACCGTGGTGTTGCAACACGGCCGTGGCACGTCGTCTTCTACCTCCGATGAGCACTCACTGCAGCCCCCACCGCAAGATCGAATGGAAGAAGATTGCATGCCAAATGAAGTCACCGCGAGGACGTTTGCACCTGCAGATGAAGACCGAATGAAGGTCAAAGATCGTTTGATTTTACAAACAGACTGGAGAGCTATTGCAATTGAAGATTGTTTGACCCATCAGACCATTTGCTGCTGCCCAACTCAAGATCGAATGGAGTAGACCATTTGACAAGAAAATACCATTGATAGGCAAATGATCTATGAGACCGTTTGGTCTCATTGAGTTTCCAAACCAAAAGGAGCCAAAACCATTTGGCTATTAACGGTTTACAGACCGTTTGGCAAAGGCTACAAGTCCGTTTGGCTGAGGCGTTGACCGAATAAAAGACCATTTGATATCAAATGGTTTGCAAACCGTTTGCCTCCGACTCGAAGACCGTTTTCCCATTTTTGCACAAGACCGTTTGATAGGCAAACAATATGTGAGACCGTTTGGTCTCATTCAGTTTCCAAACTGAAAGGAGTCAAAACTGTTTGGTTTCTAACTGTTTACAGACCGTTTGCCGAAGTTGTGCAAGTCCATTTGAGCAAAAATAACTGCTAAACCGTTTGGACTGGAAACACACCAAAACGTGAAGACCAGCCCCATGCCTATAAATAGGACCAATAGTGTCCCCTTTTGGGGCATCGGTTCTGGGACGCCGACAGGCTGCCTGTGTACAGGTCCGATCCAAATCCAGTGCCGTCCACGTCAGTTTCATTCCACCTACTGCCCATGTTGCAGCCAAGGAGGCTGAGGAGAGAAGGAAGATGGAGTGAGGGAGACTGTCCGGTCTGTCTTGGCATCTCCTGTTCACATCCAGATCTGTTTTGACACGATGTAGAAGGCCATATCTTCTTCATCGAGCTACGACTACCTTCTGCACTGAGTTCATGGCAGATTTCTCTCTCTTTCTTATTCTTCTTGTTTCTCACACCATGAGCGAGTAGTACCTTTTCACTGGGGTGCGAGGACTAGCCCCGCTGCCCATGCAAATCATGTTCTTTTGTTAAAATCTCAATGGAAATGTATATAACTCTCGATTTTGTCATTTATTGGTATGTTTGTAGTTGATTATCTACTTGCTTTCATCTTGTTCTTTCCTATATTGCGAAATCTTCTATATGTGGGACGGAATGGTGGTTTACAAAGTTTGACTCTTTGACGAGAACTTCTGATAAGATTCCTTGAGGTCGTAAGTGTATGATCCATTAGGGGATGAGACATCTAGCCTACGGTGACACTTCTGTGGTCTAAACATACCTCAGGGAGGACCACAACCTTAGTTGGATTTTGTATCATCTTTGTTTATCGTCTATGTTAGTTTGTAGATCTATCACTTGCTTGCTTATCGATTAATGTGGTTGACTCCCAAACTAGAAATAGAATGGAATTTCTTCGAGGTCGTAAGTGTATGATCCATGAGAGGATGAACCATCCAGCCTTCGGTGACACTTCTGTGTGCCTAACACCTGTATAGGGGGCCCACAACCTTCGTTGGATTTCTGTATCTTCAAAGCCGTAAGTAAGTGATCTGGATGGTGACGAGACATCTGATGCCTAAGGTGATGCTTACGCAAACCTAACCTCCGTATGGGGGGTTTTGTAGTAGTTCTATTTGGATTTTTATATCTTGCCTAGTTTGTTTGCGATTGAATGTGTTTGCATGAGTAGTGGTGGTGAAACCCAATACCATCCTAGTGATTCCATATCTTTGATCTAAATACAACTTTAATTCAACTTTTACTTTCTTGCAATTAGTTTAATTAACCTCAAATCAACCAATCATTTTAAATATTATCCTTAACTCGAGCTAGATTTGATTAACAAAGATTATGAAAAATGTTGTCCTTTGGGTTCGATCCTTAACTATACTGCGATAAGACTCGTCCACTTGCGGGTGGTATTATTGCACTTTGGTTTTGGTAAAAGCTAGGAGATTTCAACCCCGAGTGAGTTTGTTAGTGCGATAAAATCCCACGTCAAATTCTGGCGCCGTTGCCTGGGACAACGGAATCTGTTAGTCAAATCTAGTTCTTTTAAGACTAATTTAGGATTTTGCTTTTTCTTTTGACACAATCGATCATCTACTTGAATTTGACTCTACTCTGTAGTTCTCACTTTCGAAATCTTTCTATTTTCAGGTACAATCCAAGGCAAGGTACATGCACCGTTCGGACAGCCCCGGACTAACAACGAGCTTTGATCTCGAGATAGATAGAACCTTTCATCACCAGATCAGAGAAAATCAAGCAAGGATGGCTCAAGAAGAAGAAGTAGCCTGAAGGGTGGCTCAAGCCATCAATGAACAAAGAGAAAGGCTCATGTAAGAAGCCAGGGCTGCAGTTCAATAGGAAATTCTAGCAGCGCAAGCAGTAGTGCAAGAAACTAAACTACAAAAGGATCTTAGAGAGTTCTCTATCCCGAAAGCTACGCATGTTCATCATCCAGTACAACCTCCTCCCATCAACACTCCTAATTTTGAGATAAGAGCGCATTGGATCACCCTGCTTCAGAATAACCCTTTCTATGGCAAGCAAGGAGAAGATAGCCAAGAACATCTTCTGAGATTTATTTATCTATGTGCCATGAAAAAACAAAATGGAGTCACACATGATGCCATTCGACTCTGTCTCTTCAAGTATTCCCTTGCTGATAGAGCTATAAGTTGGTATAATTCACTACAAAGTGAAATACCCATCACCACCTGGGAACAACTCCAAAATGTTTTTCTAGAAAAATTCTACCCTCCATCTCTCACATATGAAATCAGAGGGCGAATAATAAATTTCACTCAAGTTCATGGAGAAACCCTTACTGAAGCCTGGGATAGATACAAAGAGCTTCTACGCAAGTGTCCACACCAAATAATTCCCAAGAACCAACTCATTGAGATTTTCTATAGGGGTGTGGATGATGATATTAAGAGATTCCTAGATTCCTCTTCTGGAGGAAACTTCATGCGTCAAAGTTATGACAGCGCATGGTGGGTCGTCACCCTTGGAGAATAAAATCAAGCCAATTGGGGTAGATCTGTAGGTAAAGGGGTTTTGAAAGTAGCTATGGCCGAAGCTACTCCTGAGTACAAGTCTATCGCTGAAACCTTGAAGCTCTTAGTTGTCGAGCAAGACCATATTAAATCATCTCTTGCTGCTATTAGAAGAAGACATTCACCCACTCGACAATCGGAACATGTCAAGTCCACTTCCCTGTTCTGTGAAGCATGTAAGAGCACTGATCATTCCACTTTATCATGCAATGTTCTCTATGATGTTGTTCTGAGCAATGTATGTGGCCAAGGAGATAATGGTCAGATGGAAAATCTTAATGCTATCAACACCATTCCTGGTCAAAGTTACTAAAATCCGAATTAGACTAGGAATCATCCAGGATTTCAATATGGAAACCCCTTTGGAGTAGTAAACTCACATCAATTTGGTTTGAACAACCAACCACAAGGACCACCAGGATTCCAGTACAATCAACAACAAAATTTTGGAAATCAAGGAAACTTCAAGGGAAACTTTCAGAATAGAAACTTCAATAACTATCAAAACAATTCCCAGTACCAGAGTCTTAACCAAGTTCCTTATTAACAACAAGGACAACAAGAAGGTCCAGTTTCTCCTGATGACAAACTATCAGCCATTGAAAAGATGTTGCAAACTCATCAAACTATGATAGCTAACCAACAAGCTCAACAGAAGGCTATTGAATCTCAACTAGCTCAACTTACAGCTAGCATAAAACCGCCTTCTGGGGCCTTTACTGGACAACCCGAGAATAATCCTAAGCATCCTGAACAATTGAAGGCTGTTACCACCAAGTCGGGAAAAGACGACGATTCTGATCCTACTATCAAGACACATGTGGTTGTTACTAATGAGAATGAGCCTGTAATCATGCAAGACTCAACAACACTGGAGTCTCAACCAGAAGAACCAACAATTGCTGATAAAGCAGGTAAGGAAGGTCTTGAGAAACCTATTGATGAAGAAACTGAAACACCAGAACCTGATATTCCTGTTTACAAGCCTCGTATACCATTCCCTTCTCATTTATGGCAAACAAAGATGGATACTCAGTTTAATAAGTTTAAAGAAGCTATGAAGAAACTTCATGTTGATATACCCTTTTTGGATGCGCTAGCTGAGATACCAGCTTGGACAAAGTACTTAAAGTCACTCCTCACCAGGAAGTATATAACTGAAGAGTATGAGATAGTAAAATTGGCGACAAATACATCTGATATCATATTGAGAAAGATTCCCAAGAAATAAAAAGAACCAGGATCCATTGGAATTTCATGTCACATTGGCGACTCATCATGCAATAAAGGATTGGCAGATCTCGGCGCAAGCATCTCTATTATGCCACTTAACCTGTGTGAAAGACTAGGGTTTGCAGAATTGCTTCCTAATGGCATGACTATATAGCTTGCAGACAATTCAATAAAATGTCTGTTAGGAATCCTCAAAGATGTCCCGGTCAAGGTAGGCAAGGACACATATGTTCCGTGCGACTTTGTCATTATGGACCTACAAGAAGATGCCAGATATCCTATCATCTTTGGTCGTCCTTTCCTCGCCACTGCAAGAGCCCTGATTGATGTTGAAGCTGGTAGCTTAATGCTCAGATTAGGTAAAGAAACTGTCGAATTTAAAGTTTTTGAAAGTATGAGAAGTCCAAGTATGCAAGAAGAAGTCTATCTGATTGACTGCATTGAGAAAATGTCACTTCTGACTCAAGAGCATCATGAATCAGACGACCCTTTAGAAGTTGCTCTAACAAACCCATCAGTTGATGAACCAATTGACGAACAAGTAAAAGATTACATCGAATCCCTTGGATCTGCTAAAGAAGATGTTGAAGCCACTAGTGAAGAACTCAAAGCTATGGAAACTACAGAAGAAACATGCGAAAAACCAGAAGCTCCCGAAATGAAGCCCCTTCCTGAAGGACTGAAGTACGTGTTTTTAGATGATCTCAAAGTTTGCCCAGTTATTATAAATTCTGATCTAACAGCTGAACAAGAAGATAAACTCCTGAAGGAATTAAGGGAAAGAAAGAAAGCAATCGATTATAAAATGAGTGACCTCATTGGGGTCAGTCAAGCGTTGTGTATGCATAAGATCCCTATGATGGAAGATCACAAGCCTACTGTAACATCCCTGACCTGGGTTATACTCTAACCCTAGGTGTTTTGATTAAGAAAGATGATTAAATGTTTAATCTCATCTTGTGAAAAGTAATTAGGGCTCATGAGTGTAACATCCCTGACCTGGGTTATGAATTAGCCCTAGATGTTTTGTCTAATAAGGTTGAGTAGATTCTTAATCTTATCTTGGGAAAAGTAATTAGGCCTCATAAGAAACTTAGGTTTCAATTTTGGTCCTGTTTGAGCAATGTTGAAGCAATGTTTGCTTATTTTGGACTAAAGTACAAATTACCCAAGTCGAGGGGTTGACTTGAAAATGTTGCATGATAAGATGTTCCTATGATGTTAAGACATCATAATAATGAATGTGATGTAGTGGTATTGTTTCCACAAGCTTGGGCACCAAGATTAAGCTTGTAAAGCAATGTTGTGCATTAAAACCTAGTTTTGGTGAAAAGTGCAATTTACCCAAAATCTAGGGTTCAATATGCAAATTACCACTTCAATAAAGTCCCTAATGTTTCTTGGCATCATGTAGAGCAAAGAAAATGAGAGTTACTTCTCATTTGAATTAAGATGGAGGAGAGAGAATCTTGATATTAAAATAATCAAGATTTAATCCTAATTGAAACCCTAATTCAATTTAGGGAAAAAATGAATAAAAATAATTGAAGGGCTTTCAACCAAAATGTTTTGGGTTGATTTTTAATAAGGATGGACGTTCCTTTTACAAGATAAGGAACAAAAATATCTTAAGTAGGTGAAATTCCACTCACCTTATTATAAAGAAAAGTAATTTCCACTCACATATGGGATATTAATATAATAAGCATTAAGGTGCTTAATTTGCTTTTCTTTAAATTGAGGATAATGAAGGAGAATTAAAGGCAAAGGGATATTCCTCGTATCCATGGAGTTGAGGGGGAAGAGGCGGCCATAATTTTTGGATTAATTGGATTTTTATAAGGCATATTCTCTCTCATCAATTTCTTTATAAAAGTGCCATTTCCAAGCCCAAACCAAGGCCTTTTTCGGATTTTCTTCTTCCCCTTGCTTGGAAAACAGACCAAGGAGCTAGGGAGGAGTAGGGAGCACGTCCCCAACCTGTGGGTAAGCCCTTGACCTTCGTTCTCCTTGATTTCATGGTGGAAATTGAAAATAAATTATGGATTCCTTCTTATTTCGATCTCCTCTTCAACCCTAGCCAACTTTTGCAATCAAAAGCTTGAGGACGAGCCTAGGGGGAGTTTCTAGAGATTCATCCACCATTAATCGCGTGATCTTGGAGATTTGTAGCTCAATTGGAGGCGGGTTTTATAACTCAAACCCTTAAACATTGCTATTGCATCAATTCTCTATGCTTTGTTGATTGATTTCTTCAATTTGATACACTCTTGTTTCTTTGCTACAATTTCCATCAAGAACGGTTTCTGTTCTTGGTTGTTCGAAGAAAGGGGATGATGAAATCATCCTAGATGCTTATCCAAAGAAAATTACCAAGCAAAACCGTTTTTATAGCTACTCCAAATCGTTTTAATTTGATGGGCTATGCGGTTTCAGCAAACCGTTTAAGGGCAAACGGTTTGAAACCGTTTGGGGGAAAACGGTTTCAAGACCGTTTGATATGGTTGACCAAGAGTTTACCGTTTAGGAATTTTGTTTCTAATTATGTAATCTGATAACCCTCCAAATTTGAGGGATTAACTCCAAAGGAATCGAGAGTTGAAGGCCAATCAATTAGGCAATCGAATTGAATTATGTGCTGATTTTCAACCTGATTAACTTGACCTGGTTGAGAAAACGGTTTCAAGACCGTTTGAGATGGTTGGCCAAGCGTTGACTGTTTGGGATTCCTGTTCATAAGTATGTTTATTAATAACCCTCCAAATTTGAGGGATTAACTCCAAAGGAATAGTGAGTTGAAGCCTAATCAATTAGGGAAACCTAATTGGATTAAGTGCTGATTTTCAATCTGATTCAATTGAACGTTTTGGGAAAACGGTCTCAAGACCGTTTGAGTGCGTTGACCAAGCGTTGACCGTTTGGGATTACTGTTCCTAATGATGTGGTCTAATGACTCACCGAATTTGAGGGATTAACTCCCAAGGAATCATGAGTTGAAGGCTATTCAATTAGGCAAACCCTAATTGAAAACAGTGCTGAAATTCCAATGAGTTAAGTTGAGATTTTGGGTTGATTAGCCCAAACGGTTTCAAGAACGTTTGGGGATCACCCAAACGGTCTCAAGACCATTTGAGGATCACCCCAAGACCGTGTGGAGGTCTGGGGTCAAGTATAGTTGACCAATTGAAGGTCCAAAGGTACTAATCATATTGCAATGTAGTGCTGATTTGTTGATCAACTCGATAGACCAATCCATGATGATTGTTCACTAGAATCCAAAGGTTGGATGGGCCAAACGGTCTCAAGACCGATTGGTGGTCACCCAAGACCGTTTGGATGTCTAGGGTTGAGTATGGTTAGGTGTTTGAAGGTATAAAGGTACCAAGCTGTTATACAATGCAATGCTGATTTGGTGATCAATCCAATGATCCAAACCTTAATTGGATGGCTTGGATTTGAGTGATATGATGGGCAAATGGTCTCAAGACCGTTTGGAGGTCATCCAAACGACCTAAAGACCGTTTGGGGTCAGGTCATACCCAATTTGGATGATGGTTCAATAGTTTCAATGTAACCAATCTTGCATTGATGGGTGTTGTTGGATCTTCGATTCCAAACCCTAATTCAATTGAATCAAACCCTAATTGATGATCAATTGAGGGTCAATTGAGGGTCAAATCAGTTTAAGGTTGACCTATTAAACTCAATTGAAGTATGAGTATAGGTGCAATTGATGATTGGTTCCATGAATTCAATGATTGAAGGAATCAACATTGAAAACCCCAATTCAATTGGATACCTCATGTCATTGAAGGTCCAATTGATCAAACCTTTTTGGAAACCTAATGTAATTAGGTGAGAGATACCCTTAATGGTACTAATAAATAATGCATAACAAATGCATGGATCCAATATATGATTAGTAAACCCTAGTTGAGGGTGTATCCTTATGAACCCTGGTTGAGGGTGTATCCTTGTGAAACCCTAGTTGAGGGTGTATCCTTATGAACCCTGGTTGAGGGTGTATCCTTGTGAAACCCTAGTTGAGGGTGTATCCTTATGAACCCTGGTTGAGGGTGTATCCTTGTGAAACCCTAGTTGAGGGTGTATCCTTATGAACCCTGGTTGAGGGTGTATCCTTGTGAAACCCTAGTTGAGGGTGTATCCTTATGAACCCTGGTTGAGGGTGTATCCTTGTGAAACCCGAGTTGAGGGTGTATCCTTATAAACCCTGGTTGAGGGTGTATCCTTGTGAAACCCTAGTGGAGGGTGTATCATTGTGAACCCTGGTTGAGGGTGTAACCTTGTGAAACCCTAGTGGAGGGTGTATCATTGTGAACCTTGGTTGAGGGTGTATCCTTGTGAAACCCTAGTTGAGGGCGTATCATTGCGATTGTTTATAGGCAACTTTATAATAAAGTTAAGCCTTAAACTAAGATAAGTCCATATCATGTGAGATAGTTGGAAAATTCTAATGTGTGGCCTATGCATTATATGCTAAGGGTGAGTATTCTGTGATGGAATGTATTAAGAGGGCAAATACCTTAATACAAGATAAAGTTGGTTAACTCAAAAGGGTCTGAATTAATGAGAAATGGGGAACCCTAACCCTAATTTGGGGAAAAGGGAATGATAAGCCATGTTTGATAGTGAACCCTAATTCCTGGTTAAGGAATGATGGTGTTACTATTGTATCACATGATGTGAGGAATATCTTGTATGACTGTTATCATGCCTAATAACCATGCAGGTATGATGAGATGATGAATATAGCCAAGTTTGGGCTGTGACATTTATATAATAAATGTTGATTGGCTTTTTGTACATTGATGTTGTTGTTGCTTAATAAAAGTAACAATGTGTACGGATTTTATGAACCATGTGAATAAGTTGTTGCCTAGTGAGAGGTGACAAGATGTGAATGGCCTTATGAACCATGTGAATAAGTTGTTGCCTAGTGAGAGGTGACAAGATGTGAATGGCCTTATGAACCATGTGAATAAGTTGTTGCCTAGTGAGAGGTGACAAGATGTGAATGGCCTTGTGATCCATGTGAATAAGTTGTTGCCTAGTGAGAGGTGACAAGATGTGAATGGCCTTGTGAGCCATGTGAATAAGTTGTTGCCTAGTGAGAGGTGACAAGATATGAATGGCCTTGTGAGCCATGTGTGATGCTTGGGTAACAAGTATCATGTTTCTTTGTAGCATTTGTGTTAATAAGTTATGCTAGAGAACTTTGCTGATGTTACATTTCTGTTATATATCTATAGTTCATTGATGATTATTCATATATGTTGTATTCATTACAAGTAGATGGATGAACTATGAGTCTACCATGGGTAGATGCAATGCTCTTATTGAAAATGGAGATTATCTTATTCTATTCTATGAAGAATAATTCTGCCTATTAATGTAAAAGTAACCCCTGCTCAGTGTAATTTCATAATCTTCTATAACAATGTTTCTGGCGCAGAGTTATATCTCTCTCTGGGGCAATTTACAATTGTCTCACCCCCGTGGGAAACATTTTTAGGTATGCATGAAAGGCAGAGCAGAAACCCTAGAACAGGGAAAGAGCAGCAGCAACAGCAACAACAACAGTAGGGACACCAATAAGATCTCAGGTGGATATATTGTCTGTCTAGTCATATAGATAGTGGTCCTATGTGTCGTCTCTGTACTCTCAGGTCCTCGGAGATTTTAGACAATGTTTTTGATATATCAGTCTGAGGTTTTGGCTTGATGCCTTGAGATTTGTATGCTGCCTGCATATATGTTTATAAGGCAGCTGATGATGTAGTCTCCGGAAAAAGATGGTACAGGATATGTACGTTTGAAATAGAATGTATATGATATACAATGGCATTTGTTGGAAAAGATTTCCTATGTGTGGATCTCTTTGCAAAAAGTTTTAATTTTTAGTGATTTTCGCTAATCCACTGCTTGATGAACGCTTCCGCATTAGTTAATCTTATTTTCGCGAGACGGTCATCACAATTTAGTGGTATTAGAGCTCTAGGTTCGCTGAGTCTACAGCGACATAGGACTAAGGTATCGAGTCTGTGTTAGTGTCCTCCAGTATACCCTATAATGATTGCTGCTTGTGTAGAGAAAGGGTAAAGTTTTAAAATGACTGGAGAGTACAAGGAACACATTGCTTAGGGCAATGTTGTTGCACCAAGAAGTGGTGCAAGGATCATGCAAGAATAGAATGAGTGCCTGAGAATCCCCATTAAGACCTGATCAGGATAGAGAATCCTATGATCATGCTCTTGTTGGGCAGATTAGGGCAACAATAATGCATATAGGGGATTGGATACTAGCTTTACAATCTAGGTTATCAGTCCTTAATACAGAAATTTTGAGCTTCAAAAGAGTTCCTAAATGACTTAGTCATGTTGGAACAAGGGAAAATCATGTGTGCATAATGATATGAATAGCAAGGAATATGATAGCATGTAAGTGCATACTACTTGATCTCAGTATTTGTAAACCCTGGCCAGGTATACAACTATTGATGATAAAGTGGGTATGGAAACTCTTAGATTGTTGTCTTTTTGATTGCTCTGATCAAGTAGTCATTCTGAGACAATCTAATGAGTATCATGAAATAAGAAATATGGAATCAATAAAGGAAGATGCTTTGTGCAATTCCAATAAAGGAAGATGCTTTGTGCAATTCCAATAAAGGAAGATGCTTTGTGCAATTCCAATAAAGGAAGATGCTTTGTGCAATTCCAATAAAGGAAGCTGCTTTGTGCAATTCCAATAAAGGAAGATGCTTTGTGCAATTCCAATAAAGGAAGATGCTTTGTGCAATTCCAGTAAAGGAAGATGCTTTGTGCAATTCCAATAAAGGAAGATGCTTTGTGCAATTACAATAAAGGAAGATGCTTTGTGCAATTCCAATAAAGGAAGATGATTTGTGTAATTCCAATAAAGGAAGATGCTTTGTGCAATTCCAATAAAGGAAGATGCTTTGTGCAATTCCAGTAAAGGAAGATGCTTTGTGCAATTCCAATAAAGGAAGATGCTTTGTGCAATTCCAATAAAGGAAGATGATGTGTGCAGTTCCAATAAAGGAAGATGATTTGTGCAATTCCAATAAAGGAAGATGCTTTGTGCAATTCCAATAAAGGAAGATGCTTTGTGCAATTCCAATAAAGGAAGATGCTTTGTTCAATTCCAACCCTAAACAAAAAGGAAAAAGCTATGTGACATTCCTAACTAATAGGAAGAACTATGTGAACATTCCCAATTACATAGAGTTTTCTAAGTGAATTATCTATGTTAGATATATATGTTTTTCCTTTTGATAAGTATTCTTGAGTGATTATTGAAGTATGTTCTTTTATGCTTCTTCCTTTTAATGACATGGACATCATATGTTAGGGGTTTATGCTTTGCATAAACATAAACAGTGATATGGAGGAATTAATGAAAGGATCTTTGTGTGGAATCACATAGTTCATAATATCTCCAGGATATTAAGATGATATGTGGATACTTGAGGGCATGATTAATGAACAATCTGTTCCTCCTTTTCCTGGGATTTCGAGGACGAAATCCTTGTTAGGGGTTTATAATTTGTAACATCCCTGACGTGGGTTATGAATTAAACCTATATGTTTTTTCTAATAAGGTTGAGAAGATTCTTAATCTTATCTTGGGAAAAGTAATTAGGCCTCATAAGAAACTTATGTTTCAATTTTGGTCCTGTTTGAGCAATGTTCAAGCAATGTTTGCTTATTTTGGACTAAAGTGCAAATTACCCAAGTCGAGGGGCTAACTTGCAAATTTTGCATGATAAGATGTTCCTCTGATGTTAAGACATCATAATAATAAATGTGATGTAGTGGTATGGTTTCCACAAGCTTGGGCACCAAGATTAAGCTTGTAAAGCAATGTTGTGCATTAAAACTAGTTTTGGTGAAAAGTGCAATTTACCCAAAATCTAGGGTTCAATATGCAAATTACCACTTCAATAAAGTCCCTAAAATTTTATTGGCATCATGTAGAGCAAAGAAAATGAGAGTTAATTCTCATTTGAATTAAGATGGAGGAGAGAGAATCTTGATATTAAAATAATCAAGATTTAATCCTAATTGAAACCCTAATTCAATTTAGGGCAAAAATGAATAAAAATAATTGAAGGGCTTTCAACCAAAATGTTTTGGGTTGATTTTGAATAAGGATGGACGTTCCTTTGCCAAGATAAGGAACGAAAATATCTTAAGTAGGTGAAATTCCACTCACCTTATTATAAAGAAAAGTAATTTCCACTCACATATGGGATATTAATATAATAAGCATTAAGGTGCTTAATTTGCTTTTCTTTAAATTGAGGATAATGAAGGATAATTAAAGGCAAAGGGATATGCCTCGTATCCATGGAGTTGAGGGGGAAGAGGCGGCCATGAATTTTGGATTAATTGGATTTTTATAAGGCATATTCTCTCTCATCAATTTCTTTATAAAAGTGCCATTTCCAAGCCCAAACCAAGGCCTTTTTCGGATTTTCTTCTTCCCATTGCTTGCAAAACCGACCAAGGAGCTAGGGAGGAGCAGGGAGCACGTCCCCAACCTGTGGGTAAGCCCTTGACCTTCGTTCTCCTTGATTTCATGGTGGAAATCGAAAATAAATTATGGATTCCTTCTTATTTCGATCTCCTCTTCAACCTTAGCCAACGTTTGCAATCAAAAGCTTGAGGACGAGCCTAGGGGGAGTTGCTAGAGATTCATCCACCATTAATGGCGTGAGCTTGGAGCTTTGGAGCTCAATTGGAGGCGGGTTTTATAACTCAAACCCTTAAACATTGCTATTGCATCAATTCTCTATGCTTTGTTGATTGATTTCTTCAATTTGATACACTCTTGTTTCTTTGCTGCAATTTCCATCAAGAACGGTTGCTGTTCTTGGTTGTTAGAAGGAAGGGGATGATGACATAATCCTATATGCTTATCCAAAGAAAATTACCAAGCAAAACCGTTTTGATAGCTACTCCAAATCGTTTTAATTTGATTGGCTATGCGGTTGCAGCAAACCGTTTAAGGGCAAACGGTTTGAAACCGTTTGGGGGAAAACGGTTTCAAGACCGTTTGATATGGTTGACCAAGCGTTGACCGTTTGGGAATTTTGTTCCTAATTATGTAGGCTGATAACCATCCAAATTTGAGGGATTAACTACAAAGGAATCGAGAGTTGAAGGCCAATCAATTAGGCAATCGAATTGAATTATGTGCTGATTTTCAACCTGATTAACTTGACCTGGTTGAGAAAACGGTTTCAAGACCATTTGAGATGGTTGAACAAGAGTTGACCGTTTGGGATTCCTGTTCATAATTATGTTTAATAATAACCCTCCAAATTTGAGGGATTAACTCCAAAGGAAACGTGAGTTGAAGCCTAATCAATTAGGGAAACCTAATTGGATTAAGTGCTGATTTTCAATCTGATTTAATTGAACTTTTTGGGCAAACGGTCTCAAGACCGTTTGAGTGCGTTGACCAAGCGTTGACCGTTTGGGATTACTGTTCCTAATGATGTGGTCTAATGACTCACCGAATTTGAGGGATTAACTCCCAAGGAATCATGAGTTGAAGGCTATTCAATTAGGCAAACCCTAATTGAAAATAGTGCTGAAATTCCAATGAGTTAAGTTGAGATTTTGGGTTGATTAGCCCAAACGGTTTCAAGACCGTTTGGGGATCACCCCAAGACCGTTTGGAGGTCTGGGGTCAAGTATAGTTGACCAATTGAAGGTCCAAAGGTACTAATCATATTGCAATGTAGTGCTGATTTGTTGATCAACTCGATAGACCAATCCATGATGATTTTTCACTAGAATCCAAAGGTTGGATGGGCCAAACGGTCTCAAGACCGTTTGGTGGTCACCCAAGACCGTTTGGAGGTCTAGGGTTGAGTATGGTTAGGTGTTTGAAGGTATAAAGGTACCAAGCTGTTATACAATGCAATGCTGATTTGGTGATCAATCCAATGATCCAAACCTTAATTGGATGGCTTGGATTTGAGTGATATGATGGGCAAACGGTCTCAAGACCGTTTGGAGGTCATCCAAATGACCTAAAGACCGTTTGGGGTCAGGTCATACCCAATTTTGATAATGGTTCAATAGTTTCAAAGTAACCAATCTTGCATTGATGGGTGTTGTTGGATCTTCGATTCCAAACCCTAATTCAATTGAATCAAACCCGAATTGATGATCAATTGAGGGTCAATTGAGGGTCAAATCAGTTTAAGGTTGACCTATTAAACTCAATTGAAGTATGAGTATAGGTGCAATTGATGATTGGTTCCATGAATTCAATGATTGAAGGAATCAACATTGAAAACCCCAATTCAATTGGATACCTCATGTCATTGAAGGTCCAATTGATCAAACCTTTTTGGAAACCTAATGTAATTAGGTGAGAGATACCCTTAATGGTACTAATCAATAATGCATAACAAATGCATGGATCCAATATATGATTAGTAAACCCTATTTGAGGGTGTATCCTTATGAACCCTGGTTGAGGGTGTATCCTTGTGAAACCCTAGTTGAGGGTGTATCCTTATGAACCCTGGTTGAGGGTGTATCCTTGTGAAATTCTAGTTGAGGGTGTATCCTTATGAACCCTAGTTGAGGGTGTATCCTTGTGAAACCCTAGTTGAGGGTGTATCCTTATGAACCCTAGTTGAGGGTGTATCCTTGTGAAACCCTAGTTAAGGGTGTATCCTTATGAACCCTGGTTGAGGGTGTATCCTTGTGAAACCCTAGTTGAGGGTGTATCCTTATAAACCCTGGTTGAGGGTGTATCCTTGTGAAACCCTAGTAGAGGGTGTATCATTGTGAACCCTGGTTGAGGGTGTAACCTTGTGAAACCCTAGTGGAGGGTGTATCATTGTGAACCCTGGTTGAGGGTGTATCCTTGTGAAACCCTAGTTGAGGGCGTATCATTGCGATTGTTTATAGGAAACTTTATAATAAAGTTAAGCCTTAAACTAAGATAAGTCCATATCATGTGAGATAGTTGGACAATTCTAATGTGTGGCTTATGCATTATATGCTAAGGGTGAGTATTCTGTGATGGAATGTATTAAGAGGGCAAATACCTTAATACAAGATAAAGTTGGTTAACTCAAGAGGGTCTGAATTAATGAGAAATGGGGAACCCTAACCCTAATTTGGGGAAAAGGGAATGATAAGCCATGTTTGATAGTGAACCTATTTCCTGGTTAAGGAATGATGGTGTTACTATTGTATCACATGATGTGAGGAATATCTTGTATGACTGTTGTCATGCCTAATAACCATGTAGGTATGATGAGATGATGAATATAGCCAAGTTTGGGCTGTGACATTTATATAATAAATGTTGATTGGCTTTTTGTGCGTTGATGTTGTTGTTGCTTAATAAAAGTAACAATGTGTACGGATTTTATTAACCATGTGAATAAGTTGTTGCCTAGTGAGAGGTGACAAGATGTGAATGGCCTTATGAACCATGTGAATAAGTTGTTGCCTAGTGAGAGGTGACAAGATGTGAATGGCCTTATGAACCATGTGAATAAGTTGTTGCCTAGTGAGAGGTGACAAGATGTGAATGGCCTTGTGAGCCATGTGAATAAGTTGTTGCCTAGTGAGAGGTGACAAGATGTGAATGGCGTTGTGAGCCATGTGAATAAGTTGTTGCCTAGTGAGAGGTGACAAGATATGAATGGCCTTGTGAGCCATGTGTGATGCTTGGGTAACAAGTATCATGTTTCTTTGTAGCATTTGTGTTAATAAGTTATGCTAGAGAACTTGGCTGATGTTACATTTCTGTTATATATCTATAGTTCATTGATGATTATTCATATCTGTTGTATTCATTCCAAGTAGATGGATGAACTATGAGTCTACCATGGGTAGATGCAATGCTCTTATTGAAAATGGAGATTATCTTATTCTGTTCTATGAAGAATAATTCTGCCTATTAATGTAAAAGTAACCCCTGCTCAGTGTAATTTCATAATCTTCTATAACAATGTTTCTGGCGGAGAGTTATATCTCTCGCTGGGGCAATTTACAATTGTCTCACCCCCATGGGAAACATTTTTAGGTATGCATGAAAGGCAGAGCAGAAACCCTAGAACAGGGAAAGAGCAGCAGCACCAGCAACAGCAGGGACAGCAATAAGATCTCAGGTGGAGATATTGTCTGTCTAGTCATATAGATAGTAGTCCTATGTGTCGTCTCTGTACTCTCAGGTCCTCAGAGTTTTTAGACAGTGTTTTTGATATATCAGTCTGAGGTTTTGGCTTGATTCCTCGAGATTTGTATGCTGCCTGCATATATGTTTATAAGGCACCTGATGATGTAGTCTCTGGAAAAAGATGGTACAGGATATGTACGTTTGAAATAGAATGTATATGATATACAATGGCATTTGTTGGAAAAGATTTCCTATGTGTGGATCTCTTTGCAAAAAGTTTTAATTTTTAGTGATTTTCGCTAATCCGCTGCTTGATGAACGCTTCCTCATTAGTTAATCTTATTTTCGCGAGACGGTCGTCACAATTTAGTGGTATCAGAGCTCTAGGTTTGCTGAGTCTACAGAGACATAGGACTAAGGTATCGAGTCTGTGTTAGTGTCCTCCAGTATACCCTATAATG
This sequence comes from Alisma plantago-aquatica, assembly GCA_963693085.1. NCBI lineage: Eukaryota > Viridiplantae > Streptophyta > Magnoliopsida > Alismatales > Alismataceae > Alisma > Alisma plantago-aquatica. The sequence continues at coordinate 323,248,261 of OY856409.1, forward strand.
ATTTCTGCTTGTGCAGAGAAAGGGTAAAGTTTTAAAATGACTGGAGAGCACAAGGAACACATTGCTTAGGGCAATGTTGTTGCACCAAGAAGTGGTGCAAGGATCATGCAAGAATAGAATGAGTGCCTGAGAATCCCCATTAAGACCTGATCAGGATAGAGAATCCTATGATCATGCTCTTGTTGGGCAGATTAGGGCAACAATAATGCATATAGGGGACTGGATACTAGCTTTACAATCTAGGTTATCAGTCCTTAATACAGAAAGTTTGAGCTTCAAAAGAGTTCCTAAATGACTTAGTCATGTTGGAACAAGGGAAAATCATGTGTGTATAATGATATGAATAGCAAGGAATATGATAGCATGTAAGTGCATACTACTTGATCTCAGTATTTGAAAACCCTGGCTAGGTATACAACTATTGATGATAAAGTGGGTATGGAAACTCTTAGATTGTTGTCTTTTTGATTGCTCTGATCAAGTAGTCATTCTGAGACAATCTAATGAGTATCATGAAATAAGAAATATGGAATCAATAAAGGAAGATGCTTTGTGCAATTTCAATAAAGGAAGATGCTTTGTGCAATTCCAATAAAGGAAGATGCTTTGTGCAATTCCAATAAAGGAAGATGCTTTGTGCAATTCCAATAAAGGAAGATGTTTTGTGCAATTCCAATAAAGGAAGATGCTTTGTGCAATTCCAGTAAAGGAAGATGCTTTGTGCAATTCCAATAAAGGAAGATGCTTTGTGCAATTCCAATAAAGGAAGATGCTTTGTGCAATCCCAATAAAGGAAGATTCTTTGTGCAATTCCAATAAAGGAAGATGCTTTGTGCAATTCCAATAAAGGAAGATGCTTTGTGCAGTTCCAGTAAAGGAAGATGCTTTGTGCAATTCTAATAAAGGAAGATGCTTTGTGCAATTCCAATAAAGGAAGATGCTTTGTGCAATTCCAATAAAGGAAGATGCTTTGTGCAATTCCAATAAAGGAAGATGCTTTCTGCAATTCCAATAAAGGAAGATGATGTGTGCAATTCCAATAAAGGAAGATGCTTTGTGAAATTCCAATAAAGGAATATGATTTCTGCAATTCCAATAAAGGAAGATGCTTTGTGCAATTCCAATAAAGGAAGATGCTTTGTGAAATTCCAATAAAGGAAGATGCTTTGTGCAATTCCAATAAAGGAAGATGCTTTGTGCAATTCCAACCCTAAACAAAAAGGGAAAAGCTATGTGACATTCCTAACTAATAGGAAGAACTATGTGAACATTCCCAATTACATAGAGTTTTCTAAGTGAATTATCTATGTTAGATATATATGTTTTTCCTTTTGATAAGTATTCTTGAGTGATTATTGAAGTATGTTCTTTTATGCTTCTTCCTTTCAATGACATGGACATCATATGTTAGGGGTTTATGCTTTGCATAAACATAAATAGTGATATGGAGGAATTAATTGAAAGGAGCTTTGTGTGGAATCACAGAGTTCATAATATCTCCAGGATATTAAGATGATATGTGGAGACTTGAGGGCATGATTAATGAACAATCTGTTCCTCCTTTTCCTGGGATTTCGAGGACGAAATCCTTGTTAGGGGTTTATAATTTGTAACATCCCTGACCTGGGTTATGAATTAACCCTAGATGTTTTGTCTAATAAGGTTGATAAGATTCTTAATCTTATCTTGGGAAAAGTAATTAGGCCTCATAAGAAACTTATGTTTCAATTTTGGTCCTGTTTGAGCAATGTTGAAGCAATGTTTGCTTATTTTGGACTAAAGTGCAAATTACCCAAGTCGAGGGGTTAACTTGCAAATGTTGCATGATAAGATGTTCCTCTGATGTTAAGACATCATAATAATGAATGTGATGTAGTGGTATGGTTTCCACAAGCTTGGGCACCAAGATTAAGCTTGTAAAGCAATGTTGTGCATTAAAACCTAGTTTTGGTGAAAAGTGCAATTTACCCAAAATCTAGGGTTCAATATGCAAATTACCACTTCAATAAAGTCCCTAATGTTTCTTGGCATCATGTAGAGCAAAGAAAATGAGAGTTACTTCTCATTTGAATTAAGATGGAGGAGAGAGAATCTTGATATTAAAATAATCAAGATTTAATCCTAATTGAAACCCTAATTCAATTTAGGACAAAAATGAATAAAAATAATTGAAGGGCTTTCAACCAAAATGTTTTGGGTTGATTTTGAATAAGGATGGACGTTCCTTTTCCAAGATAAGGAATGAAAATATCTTAAGTAGGTGAAATTCCACTCACCTTATTATAAAGAAAAGTAATTTCCACTCACATATGGGATATTAATATAATAAGCATTAAGGTGCTTAATTTGCTTTTCTTTAAATTGAGGATAATGAAGGAGAATTAAAGGCAAAGGTATATGCCTCGTATCCATGGAGTTGAGGGGGAAGAGGCGGCCATAATTGTTGGATTAATTGGATTTTTATAAGGCATATTCTCTCTCATCAATTTCTTTATAAAAGTGCCATTTCCAAGCCCAAGCCAAGGCCTTTTTCGGATTTGCTTCTTCCCCTTTCTTGCAAAACCGACCAAGGAGCTAGGGAGGAGCAGGTAGCACGTCCCCAACCTGTGGGTAAGCCCTTGACCTTCGTTCTCCTTGATTTCATGGTGGAAATCAAAAATAAATTATGGATTCCTTCTTATTTCGATCTCCTCTTCAACCCTAGCCAACTTTTGCAATCAAAAGCTTGAGGACGAGCCTAGGGGGAGTTGCTAGAGCTTCATCCACCATTAATGGCGTTAGCTTGGAGCTTTGGAGCTCAATTGGAGTCGGTTTTTATAACTCAAACCCTTAAACATTGCTATTGCATCAATTCTCTATGCTTTGTTGATTGATTTCTTCAATTTGATACACTCTTGTTTCTTTGCTGCAATTTCCATCAAGAACGGTTGATGTTCTTGGTTGTTCGAAGGAAGGGGATGATGTCATCATCCTAGATGCTTATCCAAAGAAAATTACCAAGCAAAACCGTTTTGATAGCTACTCCAAATCATTTTAATTTGATTGGCTATGCGGTTTCAGCAAACCGTTTAAGGGAAACCAGTTTGAAACCGTTTGGGGGAAAACGATTTCAAGACCGTTTGATATGGTTGACCAAGCATTTACCGTTTAGGAATTTTGTTCCTAATTATGTAGGCTGATAACCCTCCAAAGTTTAGGGATGAACTACAAAGGAATCGAGAGTTGAAGGCCAATCAATTAGGAAATCGAATTGAATTATGTGCTGATTTTCAACCTGATTAACTTGACCTGGTTGAGCAAACGGTTTCAAGACCATTTGAGATGGTTGTCCAAGCGTTGACCGTTTGGGATTCCTGTGAATAATGATTTTTATTAATAACCCTCCAAATTTTAGGGATTAACTCCAAAGTAATCGTGAGTTGAAGCCTAATCAATTAGGGAAACCTAATTGGATTAAGTGCTGATTTTCAATCTGATTTAATTGAACGTTTTGGGTAAACGGTCTCAAGACCGTTTGAGTGCGTTGACCAAGCATTTAACGTTTGGGATTACTGTTCCTAATGATGTGGTCTAATGACTCACCGAATTTGAGGGATTAACTCCCAAGCAATCATGAGTTGAAGGCTATTCAATTAGGCAAACCCTAATTGAAAACAGTGCTGAAATTCCAATGAGTTAAGTTGAGATTTTGGGTTGATTAACTAAAACGGTTTCAAGACCGTTTGGGGATCACCCAAAAGGTCTCAAGACCGTTTGGGGATCACCCCAAGACCGTTTGGAGGTCTGGGGTCAAGTATAGTTGACCAATTGAAGGTCCAAAGGTACTAATCATATTGCAATGTAGTGCTGATTTGTTGATCAACTCGATAGACCAATCCATGATGATTTTTCACTAGAATCCAAAGGTTGTATGGGCCAAACGGTCTCAAGACCGTTTGGAGCTCATCCAAACGGTCTCAAGACCGTTTGGTGGTCACCCAAGACCGTTTGGAGGTCTAGGGTTGAGTATGGTTAGGTGTTTGAAGGTATAAAGGTACCAAGCTGTTATACAATGCAATGCTGATTTGGTGATCAATCCAATGATCCAAACCTTAATTGGATGGCTTGGATTTGAGTGATATGATGGGAAAACGGTCTCAAGACCGTTTGGAGGTCATCCAAATGACCTAAAGACCGTTTGGGGTCAGTTCAAACCCAATTTGGATAATGGTTCAATAGTTTCAAAGTAACCAATCTTGCATTGATGGGTGTTGTTGGATCTTCGATTTCAAACCCTAATTCAATTGAATCAAACCCTAATTGATGATCAATTGAGGGTCAAATCAGTTTAAGGTTGACCTATTAAACTCAATTGAAGTATGAGTATAGGTGCAATTGATGATTGGTTCCATGAATTCAATGATTGAAGGAATCAACATTGAAAACCCCAATTCAATTGGATACCTCATGTCATTGAAGGTCCAATTGATCAAACCTTTTTGGAAACCTAATGTAATTAGGTGAGAGATACCCTTAATGGTACTAATCAATAATGCATAACAAATGCATGGATCCAATATATGATTAGTAAACCCTAGTTGAGGGTGTATCCTTATGAACCCTGGTTGAGGGTGTATCCTTGTGAAACCCTAGTTGAGGGTGTATCCTTATGAACCCTGGTTGAGGGTGTATCCTTGTGAAACCCTAGTTGAGGGTGTATCCTTATGAACCCTGGTTGAGGGTGTATCCTTGTGAAACCCTAGTTGAGGGTGTATCCTTATAAACCCTGGTTGAGGGTGTATCCTTGTGAAACCCTAGTTGAGGGTGTATCCTTATGAAACCTGGTTGAGGGTGTATCCTTGTGAAACCCTAGTTGAGGGTGTATCCTTATAAACCCTGGTTGAGGGTGTATCCTTGTGAAACCCTAGTGGAGGGTGTATCATTGTGAACCCTGGTTGAGGGTCTAACCTTGTGAAACCCTAGTGGAGGGTGTATCATTGTGAACCCTGGTTGAGGGTGTATCCTTGTGAAACCCTAGTTGAGGGCGTATCATTGCGATTGTTTATAGGCAACTTTATAATAAAGTTAAGCCTTAAACTAAGATAAGTCCATATCATGTGAGATAGTTGGACAATTCTAATGTGTGGCCTATGCATTATATGCTAAGGGTGAGTATTCTGTGATAGAATGTATTAAGAGGGCAAATACCTTAATACAAGATAAAGTTGGTTAACTCAAGAGGGTCTGAATTAATGAGAAATGGGGAACCCTAACCCTAATTTGGGGAAAAGGGAATGATAAGACATGTTTGATAGTGAACCCTAATTCCTGGTTAAGGAATGATGGTGTTACTATTGTATCACATGATGTGAGGAATATCTTGTATGACTGTTATCATGCCTAATAACCATGCAGGTATGATGAGATGATGAATATAGCCAAGTTTGGGCTGTGACATTTATATAATAAATGTTGATTGGCTTTTTTTGCATTGATGTTGTTGTTGCTTAATAAAAGTAACAATGTGTACGGATTTTTTGAACCATGTGAATAAGTTGTTGCCTAGTGAGAGGTGACAAGATGTGAATGGCCTTATGAACCATGTGAATAAGTTGTTGCCTAGTGAGAGGTGACAAGATGTGAATGGCCTTATGAACCATGTGAATAAGTTGTTGCCTAGTGAGAGGTGACAAGATGTGAATGGCCTTATGAGCAATGTGAATAAGTTGTTGCCTAGTGAGAGGTGACAAGATGTGAATGGCCTTGTGAGCCATGTGAATAAGTTGTTGCCTAGTGAGAGGTGACAAGATATGAATGGCCTTGTGAGCCATGTGTGATGCTTGGGTAACAAGTATCATGTTTCTTTGTAGCATTTGTGTTAATAAGTTATGCTAGAGAACTTGGCTGATGTTACATTTCTGTTATATATCTGTAGTTCAGTGATGATTATTCATATCTGTTGTATTCATTACAAGTAGATGGATGAACTATGAGTCTACCATGGGCAGATGCAATGCTATTATTGAAAATGGAGATTATCTTATTCTGTTCTATGAAGAATAATTCTGCCTATTAATGTAAAAGTAACCCCTGCTCAGTGTAATTTCATAATCTTCTATAACAATGTTTCTGGCGGAGAGTTATATCTCTCGCTGGGGCAATTTACAATTGTCTCACCCCCGTGGGAAACATTTTTAGGTATGCATGAAAGGCAGAGCAGAAACCCTAGAACAGGGAAAGAGCAGCAACAACAGCAACAGCATGGACAGCAATAAGATCTCAGGTGGAGATATTGTCTGTCTAGTCATATAGATAGTAGTCCTATGTGTCGTCTCTGTACTCTCAGGTCCTCAGAGTTTTTAGATAGTGTTTTTGATATATCAGTCTGAGGTTTTGGCTTGATGCCTCGAGATTTGTATGCTGCCTGCATATATGTTTATAAGGCAGTTGATGATGTAGTCTCTGGAAAAAGATGGTACATGATATGTACATTTGAAATAGAATGTATATGATATACAATGGCATTTGTTGGAAAAGATTTCCTATGTGTGGATCTCTTTGCAAAAAGTTTTAATTTTTAGTGATTTTCGCTTATCCTCTACTTGATGAACGCTTCCGCATTAGTTAATCTTATTTTCGCGAGACGGTCGTCACAATGAGGAACTTATGTTTCAATTTTGGTCCTGTTTGAACAATGTTGAAGCAATGATTTCTTATTTTGGACTAAAGTGCAAATTACCCAAGTTGAGGGGTTAACTTGCAAATTGCACATGATAAGATGTTCCTCTGATGTTGAGACATCATAAGGATGAATATGATGTAGTAGTATGGTTTCTACAAGCCTGGACACCAAGATAGAACTTGTTGGACAATGTTGTGCATTAAAACCTAGTTTTGGAGTAAAGTGCAATTTACCCAAAATCTAGGGTTCAATATGCAAATTACCACTTCAATAATGTCCTTAATGTTTCTTGGCATCATGTATAGCAAAGAAAATGAGAGGGACTCCTCATTTGAACTAATTTGGAGGAGAGAGAATCTTGACATTAAAATAATCAAGAATAATGCCTAATTGAAACCCTAATTCGATTTAGGGCAAAAATGAATAAAAATAATTGAAGGGCTTTCAACCAAAATGTTTTGAGTTGATTTTGAATAAGGATGGACGTTCCTTTGATAAGATAAGGAACGAAAATATCTTAAGTAGGTGAAATTCCACTCACAAGAAAAGTAATTTCCACTCACATATGGGATATTAATATAATAAGCATTAAGGTGCTTAATTTGCTTTTCTTTAAATTCAGGATAATGAAGGGGGATAAAAGGCAAAGGAAGGTGCCTCGTATCCATGGAATTGAGGGGGAAGAGGTGGCCATAATATTTGGATTAATTGAATTTTTATAAGGCATTTTCTCTCTCATCAATTTCCTTATAAAAGTGCCTTTTCCAAATGAATTGAAAGGCGTTTTCGGCCCTTTCTTCTTCCTTTGCTTGGGATGAGCTCAAGGGGACTTAGGAGAAACATTAGGACAAGCCCCAACCTGTTGGTAAGATTCTTGACCCTCGTTCTTCATGATTTCATGGTGGAAATCGAAAATAAATTATGGATTCCTTCTTATTTCGATCTCCTCTTCAACCCTAGCCAACTTTTGCAATCAAAAGCTTGAGAACGAGCCTAGGGGGAGTTGCTAGAGCTTCATACACCATTTATGGCATGATCTTGGAGCTTTGGAGCTCAATTGGAGGTGGGTTGTATAACTTAAACCCTCAAACATTGCTATTGCATCAATCTTCTATGCTTTGTTGATTGATTTCTTCAATTTTATACACTTTTGTTTCTTTGCTGCAAATTCCATCAAGAACGGTTGCTGTTCTTGGGTGCACGAAGGAAGGTGATGATGAAATCATCATAAGCAAGCACCTCACCAAATATCTTAGGAGAAAACGATCTCAAAAGTTGGGACCAAACGGTTTCACCAAAACCGTTTGGTGACCAAACGGGTTGCAAACCGTTTGGTGGCAAACGGGTTCAAACCCGTTTGAAGGAGTTGACCAAGCGTTGACCGTTTGGGAATATCGTTTCTAATTATGTAGTATAATGACCCTCCAAATTTTAGGGGTTAACTCCAATGGAATCATAGGTTGAAGGCCAATCAATTAGACAAATCGAATTGAATTAAATGTTGATTTTCAACCTGAATAACTTGACCTGCTTGGGAAACGGGTTCAAGACCGTTTGAGATGGTTGAACAAGCGTTGACCGTTTGGGATTCCTGTTCATAATGATGTTGGTTAATGAATCTCCAAATTTTAGGGGTTAACTCCAAAGGAGTCATAGGTTGAAGGCTAATAAATTAGGAAAACCTAATTGGATTAAGTGCTGATTTTCAACCTGATTAACTTGACCTGCTTGGGAAAACGGGTTCAAGACCATTTGAGTGAGTTTACCAAGCGTTGAACGTTTGGGATTCCTGTTCATAATTATGTTGGTTAATGACTCTACAAAGTTTAGGGGTTAATGCCCAAGGAATCGTGAGTTGAAGGCTATTCAATTAGGCAAACCCTAATTGAAAACAATGCTGAAATTCCAATGAGTTAAGTTCAGATTTTGGGTTGATTAGCCCAAACGGGTTCAATACCATTTGGGGATCATCCAAACGAGTTCAAGACCGTTTGGGGATCACCCCAAGACCGTTTGGAGGTCTGGGGTCAAGTATAGTTGATCAATTGAAGGTCCAAAGGTACCAAATCATACTGCAACTCAATGCTGATTTGTTGATCAACTCGATAGACCAATCCATGATGATGTTTCACTAAAGTCCAAAGGTTGGATGAGCCAAACGGTCTCAAGACCGTTTGGAGCTCATCCAAACGGTCTCAAGAACGTTTTGTGGTCACCCAAGACCGTTTGGAGGTCTAGGGTTGAGTATGGTTAGGTGTTTGAAGGTCTAAAGGTACTAAGCTGATATACAATGCAATGTTGATTTGGTGATCAATCCAATGAACCAAACCCCAATTGGAATGCTTAGATTTGAGTGATATGATGAGCAAACGGTCTCAAGACCGTTTGGAGGTCATCCAAACGACCTTAAGACCGTTTGGGGTCAGGTCATACCCAATTTGGATGATGGTTCAATGGTTTCAAAGCAACTAGTCTTACATTGATTAGTGTTGTTGAATCATCGATTCCAAACCCTAACTCAATTGAATCAAACCCTAATTGATGATCAATTGAGGGTCAATTGAGGGTCAAATCATTTGAAGGTTGACCTATTAAACTCAATTGAAGTATGAGGATAGGTTCAATTGATGATTGATTCCATGAATTCAATGATTGAAGGAATCAACATTGGAAACCCTAATTCAATTGGATACTTATGTAATGGAGGTCCAATGTGATTGAATCTCTTGAGAATCAAGATGGTGAATGATCCATTGATCCAATTCTGATTAGTAATGATAGTCAATGAAGGTACAAAGGTTGAAACCCTATTAGTACCTAAGTGGTTAGTGCCAATTAAGGTATGAACCCTAATTGCTTATAGGATCAATGACTTGATATACTATGTTAATCATAGTTGTATGAACTCGATTGAAGGGTTGATATGACCTAATCAAGTTGAGATGATGATAGCATGAATTCCTATAAGAATATGATTCATGTGGTGTTTAAGGGTATGATCCTTAAGTAGAGAGATCATGAAACCCTAATCATGAACATAAACCCTAATTATGGACAATGTGATATGAAACCCTAATGAAGGGTGATGCTATATGCAATCCCTATTCTAAAGAAGGGAGATGGTATGTGAAACCCTAATCCCTAATGAGAGAATAGAATTCATACTTGAATATGATTCATGAGGTGAACTCCCTTTGCACGACCATGCAAGGTAGCACGGCCGTGGTAGCTTCCCCTCACACGACCGTTCTTGGTTGCACGGCCGTGGTGCTCTATGCTTGATTTAGAGGTGATTTGAAAGTGACCTCATATGATCGTATACCTTGATATGATTATAAGTCCAATATAATTGGATGAAGGATACATAAGATATGTGATGAGAAACCCTAGTTGAGGGTGTATCATTGTGATTGTTTATAAGCAACTTTATAATAAAGTCATGCCTTAAACTAAGATAAGTCCATATCATGTGAGATAGCTGTACAATTCTAATGTGTGGCCTTTGCATTATATGCTAAAGGTAAGAGATTAGTGATGGAATGTATTAAGAGAGAAATGCCTTAATACAAGATAAGATGGATAACTCAATAGAGTTTGAAATGATGAGAAAGTGATACATCAAGATATGATAGTTATCACATTCAACATTTCAGGGTTTATATGCCTTGATGTACTTCAAATACAATATAATTGGGTAAGAAACATATGAAGTGTGTTATGAAACTATTACAATGAAATGTAATGAGTTGTTACACCTTGATGAGTGTTAATTAATGTACCTTGAGAATGGGGTTAAGCCCAAATAATGTGTATGATATAATCATACCATGATAAGGATGAGAAATGAACTCATACCTTGAATTGATGATCATTAATGCTATATGATGAAAGTAATGTTCTAGAATAATCAAATATGATATCCTTGAATGCCCCAGAGGTATGGAATAATGTATTAAGGGTTGGACATATAATGAGATCATGAACTCTTTATTAATGAGAAATGGGGAACCCTAACCCTAATTTGGGTAAAGGGAATGAAAAGCCCTATTTGATAGTAAACCCTAATTCCTGGTAGAGGAATAATGGTGTTACTATCACATCACATGATGTGATGAATATCTTGTATGACTGTTATCATGCCTAATAACCATACAGATATTATGAGATTATGTATATAGCTAGTGTGAGCTGTGACATTTATATAATAAATGTTGATTGGCATTATGTGCCTTAATGTTGTTGTTGCTTAGTAAAAGAAGCAATATGCATGGACTTTTATGAGTCACATGAGTAAGTTGTTACCTAGTGAGAGGTGACAAGATATTTCATGGCCTTGTGAGCCAGGTGTGATGCTTGTGTAACAAGTATCATGAATGCCTTGGTCAGATGACCTGAAGGTGATAGTTACCTGAAAAAGGTATAATAATGATCAATGATGAGTTAAGGGTTTGAATACCCAGAACCATATGATTATGGTGATGAGAAAGTGAAGGGATGATAATTCCCAGTATTGAAATGAGGGACTGAGTTCCCAGGGTCTTTGAAAGACTGATAAATATCTGATAAAAGTAGTACATGTCTCTTTATAGCATTGTTGTAATAAGTTATGTTTGAGAACTTGGTTGATGCTAAAAGAATATGAGAATGTACTTAATAAATCAAGTGAAATCTATTCATGTAGTGCTCTGACCATAGATCCATCATCGTCAGGAATAGGTGATGGTGAAACGGGTGCCCGCGACAAAACCCGGAGCACATATTTTGAATATGTGGGGGTAAATGGGCGAAAATATCCTTACGTACTCTTGAAGAGATTGTTGGAAGGTAAACAAGAAACCTCTCAATCCTTCATGAATATGTCGGGATGGATGTATCATGAATCTCCCAATGATACTTAATGTCGGATCGAGGAGATAAACAAGAAATCTCTCGATTGGCGATGAGAGTGAAGTTGACACTGTAACTCTGTAGCGAAGGTGCCAGAATACCCTGGCTAGCTAGTTAGCAGAGACATGAGATGTCCTGCATGTGGTCTCGTACTGACCGAGACAGATTAGGTCATAAGAATCCGGCTCTTTTGATGACATATGTATGGTACCGAGGCGATTTCGTAATGGTCGGTTGGAGTATGAGCGGTATATCTCATCTCCTCAGAGCATAAGTGTGATTGTAAAATGTAATCATCAGTATAGCATGATTGCTTAAGGATTGAATACAGAGATTCATTGGCTGATGTTGTACTTCTTTGTGCATTCCTTAGTAGATAAATGTTAATTATGTTTCTTTATATTCTCTGCAAAGTAGATAGATGAATTACTTATCTACCATGGGTAGATGCAATGACCTCCTTGAGAATGGAGATTATCTTATTCTGTTCTATGATGAATAATTCTGCCTGATAATGTAAAAGTAACCCCTACTCAGTTTTAATTTGATAAACTGCAATAACAATGTTTTTGGCGGAGAGTTATATCTCTCGCTGGGGCAATTTTCAATTGTCTCACCCCCGTGGGAAACATTTTTAGGTATGCATGGAAGGCAGAGAAGAAACCCTAGAATAGGGAAAGAGCGGCAACAACAGCAGGGACAACAATAAAGTCTCAGGTGGAAATATTGTCTGTCTAGTCATATAGATAGTAGTCTTATGTGTCGTCTCTGTACTCTCAGGTCCTCGGAGTTTTAAATGTATCAATCTGAGTTTTGGCTTAGTGCCTCGAAGTTTTTATACTGCCTGTGTATATTTGTTAACAGGGCAGTCAATGTTGTAATCCTTGAAAAGGAATGGTACAGGTTGTGTACTTGTGAACCAGGATGAATTTGGAATACTTTGGTTCATGGTTAAAGAGTTTTCCTATAAATGGATCTCTTTGCAAAAAGTTTTAAATTTTCAGTGATTTTCAGTAATCCGCTGCAAATAATTCGCTTCCGCATTAGTTAATCCTGTTTTTGCGAGACGGTCGTTTCACCTACTATTGAGAATTAATGGAAATTGAATCCAAATATGAAGGAAGTGGTCCATCGCGAGGTCATTAAACTGCTCCCAGCTGGAATAATCTATCCGATATCAGATTCTCCATGGGTGAGTCCAGTGCATGTAGTCCCGAAGAAAGGTGGAACAACTATTATATGGAATGAAAACAATGAACTCATCCCCACTCGAATAGTCACAGGGTGGAGGATGTGCATAGATTATAGAAAATTAAACAAGGCAACTCGAAAAGATCATTTTCCAATGCCTTTCCTTGATCAAGTCTTAGAAAGGTTGGCTCACCAAGAATATTTCTGTTATCTTGACGGTTTCTCTGGATTCTATAAAATACCCATACATCCAGATGACCAAGAGAAAACTACTTTTACCTGCCCATTCAGAACATACACATTTAAAAGAATGTCATTTGGTCTCTGTAATGCACCCACAACTTTCCAACGTTGCATGGCTGCCATATTCGCTGGTCTTACTGAAACAATTATGGAGGTTTTCAATGATGATTTTTCTGTATATGGAGATTCATTCGATTCATGTCTAAAGCACCTCTCCCTAGTCCTCAAATGTTGTGAAGAAGCACATCTTGTGCTGAATTGGGAAAAGTGCCACTTTATGGTAAAGGAAGGCATTGTCCTCGGCCATAGGGTCAACAATAGAGGAATTGAAGTAGATAAACCCAAGATTGAAGTGATTTCTAAACTGGCTATCCCAACAAATGTAAAAGAAGTCCATGCTTTCCTAGGTCATGTGGGATTTTATAGAAGATTCATAAAGGACTTTTCCTAGATAACGAAGCCAATGACAAATCTATTACTAAAGGATACTGATTTCAATTTCAATGAAGAATGTGTCAAAAGCTTCAACACACTAATGCAGGCTCTCACAACAACACCCATCATTAGAGATCCCAACTGGGACCACCCTTTTGAAATTATGTGCGATGCCAGTGACTATGTTGTGGGCGCTATTTTAGGGCAATGTATAGAGAAGAAACATTATGTGATCTATTATGCATCGAAAACTCTCGATGAAACCCAGAGGAATTATGCAACTACCGAGAAAGAACTTCTGGAAGTCGTGTATGCCTTTGACAAGTTTAGATTCTACCTAATTGGTTCAAAGGTCATTGTCTACATAGATCACTCTGCCATTTGTTACCTTCTAGCAAAGAAAGATGCAAAACCTAGGTTAATAATATGGATTCTCCTTCTGTAAGAATTTGATCTAGAGATTAGAGATAAAAAGGGTACATAGAATGTCGTAGCAGACCACCTCAGTCGCATCCACACTCTGGATACCGAGAAGATTTCGATCAATGATTCCCTTCTGGATGATCAACTAATGAAGGTCTCAGTAGTTATACTGTGGTACTCAGATTTTTTGAACTACCTCACTGATGGGGTTATTCATCCTCAATGCACCGGAAATACACTGAAAAAATTTATGCATGATGTGAAACGGTACTATTGGTGTTACAACCCCAATTTTTGGGTTCAATTGACGAGAAATGTAATTTCTCATATTAAAGATAATTGAACAAATAAAGATATGATTTGTTTTGAATAAATGGATTTTTTTTACAATAGCCTTGATGGTTGCTTTGTGGGCTTTATTGGCTATTGGGCCCAATAAAAAAAAGAATTCCAATTAATTATTGAATAATTGTAAATTTGAGAAAAGAAATATGTGGAAACCTCTAGATGGCAAAAGAATGTAATCCAAGGATGGATTTCGTGCCTCTTATGTTACTTGGGTACCAAGGAGTCCAAGATTTAGAAGAAAAGGAAATAAGAAAAGAAAAGATCAAATAAGTATTTCCTTATTAAGGAAAAAGATTGAAAACAATGTTAAAAAGTGGGAAACAAGAGAAAAGAGGTATATTTGAGTAATCCTTAGAGGAATTTCGTATTCCAAGGATTCCTAATGTTAAAAGGAACACCAATGAGGGAAATAAAAGATAAATTAAGAGGAAAGACAGAGAAAATACCAAAATTGCAAAATTGGAGGATAATGTGGTACCTTATTAATGAATTATGAAGGTATGGTTAAAAAGAAAGTAATTTATATGGAAAGGGAGTAGGATTTCGTGCCAATGGGTTAAAAGTCAAGCTACAAAGAGAATAAGTGAAAGGAATTCCGAAATCCTAATACCTAAAGAACATAGGATATTAAAGAGCTAAGTAGGAGAGAGAATTTTGCTTCTCATTAAAGGAAAAGGAGTCCTAATGGGAGAGGGACCTGTTTCCTCCTAAAGGGGGCACATTAGGGCGTGGATAACCTCCCCTATATAAAGAGGAGACCCTTTGGTTCGAGTCCAGGAAGAATCCCACGATCCCTCTCTTCTTTCTTTCTTCTTCTTCATGATTCTTTTTCGTCCAAAACCCTAACTATAGGGATAATGCGACCTGGGGCAACAAGGGGCCCTGAGCTGGAGTTTAGTGGAAGAAAGATGATCCCACGATGTCAGGAGGAGCGCAACTAGCAACCGTGTGCCCAACCTCGTGCACAATTCCAGCTGAACGGCTTGGGGACGTCCACGTGCGGTAGAACTTGGAAGCTTCAGCTGGCCGTCATGGCCTCAGCCTAGCCACTTCCACGCCTACGCGGGGGCATGGCGGAGCTAGGGGGAGCCGCCCTGGCGGTCGACGAGGCCCAAGGAGCAGCGGCCTGGTCGCGGTTCATCCTAAACCTAACGGCAGCAGAGGCACAACTGCAAGGAAGAAGACGAGCTGGAGTTTGACATTTTTTACCCTCTCGGGTTGTGGAAGGTCCAGGAGACGCGCAAGGGTATATGTGACATTTCAAAATGTCTTCAATCTAACCAGCAAGCTTTGCATGGGAACAAGGCCACGTGGCACCTCCCTACTGGTTTATAGTAAGTGAATTTTGTTAATTTCATAACTCATGATCCGTAGCTCGGATGGATACGAGTAAAATATGAAAGTTTCTTAGAAAAATGATGGGAATCCAATAAAAATATAGTTGAAGCCTAATTCCTCTTGAAATTCGAAAAGTAATGGAAGATATAAAATTTAATGCATTAATGTTTAAAGAACCCTACTTTGAGATGAATAATATGTTTAATAGGTTTTAATGGATCTTTAGAGTTGATATTAATCTGTTAAATGTAAAAACGAACATTGAGTTCAAAAAGGAAGAACTTTGCACGTGATTAGTCTAATTTAGGTTTATGTGCTTAAATATGCATGCAATTTGAAAAGGGCATAAAGTTATCATCTTTAATGATTCAATTAAGGAAAAACACTTAGATTTGATGATAGATGGATAATTCAAGCTGATATTAACCTGTTGTTAATGAAAGAGAAAATAGGATTTAAAAATATGATCTTTTTATATATTTGGTTTAATTTGGGGTTTCATGTATGATTATGCACTAATGAGCTTGAAAACCCTAATTTAGATGAATATGTCTTTTAATTGTGTAAATCCACGAATAAAATAGAGATGTGATGATCCTAAGCCAATTTGAGCATAAAAGATCCTTAATGTGGATAATTTGAGTAATTAGGGTTTTTATGAGTGGAAAAGTTGTTTTAGGGTTTGTTAACTTAAAAAGGATAAAGTTTGAGAAATTGATCTAAGAAACCCTAATGCATCCTAATGAGACTTAGAAACCTTAGAAAGGTGTCCCAAGTCAATAAGGAGTTGTTTGGGATGTGCTTGTGACAATTAGACATTATACATGTTTTCAGAATCAATGTTTGCTTGATTGATTGATTGGCTTGCTTGATTGGACATCTAGTTGGATTTGGATAAATTGTTGCTTGAGATCTCCAAGACAGGTATGTGGTTACGATTATGAATAACCGCTATAGTTTCCCGATGGATTCCCAGATGTTTAATCGTATTGAATGCAACTAAACTGTTGGATGTTTATTTATTTCATGCCACTATAAAGTGACTATGATTATCACCATAAATGTGCATATATAACTGGCTAGATCCGGGTCCACCTCTGTTACTTTGAAAAGGCTAAAAAAGGGGTAATCCTAGAGTAAGGTCTAGGTTACCGTGAGTTAGAAACTGGGCTACCTACGTGTAGTGCCATGAGACTCTTTAGCATATCCCGAGTTAAGGAGTGGTCTACTTACGAGTAGTGCCATGTGACTCAACCCTAGAAACTGGTTCACTTATAGGTGGATCATGAGGGGTTTAATGGGGACAACACAGAGGATAGGGTACTCTTGGATCGCAGAGTTATATCTAAAACGTAATATTGGTTGTTAAATAAGTAATTGAATGATTACATTGTTATCATAGTTGCATGCTTATTGTTTTCCCCCACATACCAGCTACGGCTGACCGACGTTTTGTTTGTCGGTGTTTTAGGTACAATGAAAAGAACAAACAGTAAAGTGGCACATGTGATACTAAAAGAGAATTAAAGTGCAAAGGAGGATTAGATAGATTAGTATCGGTGTGGATAGAAGTTTAGAGATCCAAGTTTTCAAAAGGTATGCAAAAATTTATTTTCTTACAGCTTTCAGTATAGTATGTTAAAATTTGATAATTATTCTTGGTTAATTGTCGAACCTTTGATCCGGAAGTCATGGGTGTGGCTTCGACCTCTCGGTCTCCCTTAATTGGGGGTCATCGGGAGGTGGGCTCGTAACAACTGGGATGAGCCGTACCTTTTCAAACTATGTGTTGATGATCTTTACAGATGATGTATCACTGAGGAAGAAACCAAACTCATTCTAGATCACTGTCACTCCGGCCTAATCAGAGGACACATGAGTTCTAAGAAGACTGCGATAAAGGTTTTGCAATGTGGATTCTTTTGGCCAACCATTTCCAAAGATTCCTATGACTTTGTCCTATCATGTGACAAATGTCAAAGATCAGGCAATATAATAAAGAGAGATGAACCATGTGCCCCAGAAGACCAAGAGATGAACCATGTGACCCCATAAGATCGTTCAAGCCCATTTGGGCCAATTAGAGTTTACCTATGGGTCCTTGGAGTACAAATTTGAAAATTTAGTTTTCTTTATCATAATAGATATTCAAGATAATTTTATTGGGAAGATAACTAGAATATAAGACTATGGGAGAAATTGTAGATAATATTGATTTATCTAGTGGCCTAGTAAATTTAATTATTAATTATCCATTATTTGCTTTAAAGGCAAGTTTGTAGTAGTTATCATATTAGTTTTAATCTAATATTTTGATCGAGAAAGGATAATGAATATATGTAGTTAATCCCAACATTTGGAGTTAAACAAGGTCATAATGTTTCCTATAAAATTATTTCTCTAGATTGGACTTTTATCAAAATAAAAATAAAATAAAAGTAAAAGGTGATAGGCTGAGATTTTAGGACTGAAGAACCACACCCCTATTTTACAATATCCAAAAAGCATCTTCTAGAGGTTGGGATCTCACCCAAAATTGGATGGACTAGAGGCTATAAAAGCAATAGTTTCTTGGGGAATAGGGCGTGGTTGCCTCAGTTCTAGGGTTTTTCTTGACACTGAGGTAGTAGAGAAGATGAACGAAGAGGAAGAGGGGAGATGAAGGCAATGTCGGCTATAAGGGATGTGCTTGTGGGGATCTTAGATCTTGTCCCCCCACATGGTGGCAATGGTGCCATCATAGCCTGAGAGGGTCAGACAAATTCATATCCAGTCTCACCTTGGGTGATCACAAAATGGGATACAACATTCTCATCTTTAGAGTTTGTTGTAGAGTGGTAGAAAACAGAGCCTCACATATCGGGGGAATGAGTCTCGTGCATGAGAAAGACAAATGGTGGCCATGTTTGTGAATCCTGAAGTAGCTATATCCAAGAAGGATCCATGAGGAACCATGGCTTGGGGCTACTGAGATTGCAACATGGCCTGGTCGTGGCCATTGGATCAAGTTTGGACGGTCAATGTTCTTCGAAGGGGTAATTTATTCAAAAAATCATATATAGGGATAGGGGGCTCAGTTTTTAGCAACACAGTATCTATGGAATTCTAATGACATCTACTATCTCATAAAAATACACCCTTATAATACTTTGGATGTTTGACTATCATAATTTTATTACTAAAATATATGAGATTTCAATCTTTTGAACATTAGAAATGGAAAATGACTTTCAAAATTAGTGGATATTTTACCTAAGGTGTATTTTAATATGTGTAACATGATTCAAAATCATTATCACTGTGATTTGAATTTTTGTCAAAGTCTTGGATATAAACCCTTGATACGGCCTTGATATCATGCGTCCAAAAAGGAGGTGAACTCATGATGAATGTATATTCATCATGAAATTCAATTATCACTTCGTGACCAATTCAACTCTATACATACTATTTCACTCAATATGAATCATAATGTGCAAAACAACTTAGTTGATTCGATTATCAAGGTTTTAACTAAACATCATTCATTTAATGTAGGTTTTGAAAAGACTGAACAATTAGTCAAGGTCCACCTTCATCTCTATCTCCGATCAAGATATCTAACCAAGTAATTCCACCCATTCGGTCTCAAGACCGTTTGAGTCCATGCAGTCTCAAGACCGGTTGAGTCCATGTAGTCTCAAGACTGTTTGATCCCATGCTGTCTCAAGACCATTTGAGCCCATGCGGTCTCAAGACCGTTTGAGCCCATGCGGTCTCAAGACCGTTTTGAGCAGCAAAGACCGATTGGAGGCATCACTCAGCCACAAGGAATCGAGCAGTGCACTCAAGGTCACGAAGCAGAGTCCTAACCACGGCCGTGGTGGTCCAAAACGGCCGTGGTCTTCTGCCATCACCATGACCGTGTGATGCGGCCATGACCGTGGTAGACTTGAGATTTCACTCGCCACGACTGTGGCCGACGAGCCACGACCGTGGAACCCTACCTACGTCGACCCCCTCTCACTCGCAACACCCGTACGAGGCAGCATGACCGTGTGGCATTTACCTCACCACGACCGTGGTGTCACACCACGGCCGTGGCACAATGCCATAAGATCTCGATTTCACACCCACCACGCCCGTGTAAGGTGGCACATCTGTGGGATAACAACTCTACCATGACCGTGGTGCCTAACAACGACCGTGGTGCGTCGTCTTCAACCTCCGACCAATACATAGTTGCAGCTCCTGAGCAAGGTCATTTAGGGGTGATTCGCAGACCAAATGGGGTCGCCCTGAGGCCGTCACACCTACAGAAGAAGGCTAAAGATCAATTGATAGAATGGAGGGCTACTAAATCAAGTTACCAATAGACTGTCTGCTGCTCATTTTTTTAGCGTTGACCAAAGCAGGACCATTTGATCTCTTGGATCACCTGAAAACCGAAGGAGCAGTAAACCAGATGGATGCCGAGGTGAGATCTGTTAGGAAAAGACCGCGAGGGATCATTGCAAACCGTTTGAAACTGCTGGATCCAAGACCGTTCGGCCCCTTCAGACGTCAGACCATTTGATCAGCAGGGGTGAAGACCGTTTGGCTGAGGCATTGACCGAATGAAGAACCTCGGACGGAGTGATCATTTGCCCAAGACCGCAAGGAGCGACCGTTTGCTCAAAACCATTTGGAGCGATCGTTTGGTAGCAAATGGTCTCCAGACCGTTCGGTAGCAAACGGTCTCCAGACCGTTTGGAGGAGATATTTCAAGACTATTTGGTCTAAACTAACTGATGGAGCTGGGACTTACACTAAAAGATCACTCTTCCAATGGGAGTCCCAAAGATGCACCAAAAACCCTAGGGAGTTGATGTTCTCTCTAGGTTTACCTAGAACTGGTGCTTAGATAACAACTCCAACCCCATAAGAGTATGGAAGCCTTATCATAGTACAGATTTAGGATCGAACCCAAAAGACAACGGTCTTGTTGTAAGCAACAAGATGAAAAACGTATAGAACTTCACTTAGCTACTCACTAGTTGGCACTTATATCGAAAAGTTGGATTTTGATGGTTTTAAACTAAAACATGAAAAGTAAAGAAAGCAAGCAAATCTAAGAGTTAAACTATGATAAAGATCACTAGGAAGTGATCGGTTTTTCACCGCCACTACACATCGATCAACACATGTAAAGCAAAACTTAACCTGCAAAAAGAGTTCGGTCAGTTAGTATCCTTGTAGACCTAGTCTCCTTTCGGATAACCTAGCTACGAGAAGTGCGGGAATGTTGCAACGCCAGCCATTCCCGATCAAATGGTCACATTACTTTACATCATTCCCCTCGCAAAGTGTGTTCCTCGACTTACCAAGGTTGCACTTCCATACGTCAACTGATTCCATTTCATAGTATGAAAGTGCAACGGATGATAGTGAGTTTACTCTACTTCTTGAGATACACTTCTAGATACCGAAACATATACATGGTGGATACATGCATCAAGAACCAACATGCAAACGAGTTTCGAATCTAATAGTACAAACGTAGACAATTCATACTAAAAGATAAAAGATAACACAAGTTGGAGATCAAGCAACAAGTATTCATTAATCGTTTGATGTTGAACCGACAAAGATAAGAACTCTACATTACAACCTAAGGATTACATTTTACATGATATGAAAGTATGGGTAGTGGGGCTACTCCCCGCACCCTAGTGAAGAAGACTACTCCCTCATGACTAAGACCAAGAAGGAGGCGAGAAGAGAGAGAGAGAGCATCATCCCCACAAGGATGGAAGAAGGTCAACCCCTTGGAGAGAGAGAGCAACGATCCACCCGTCTTCGTAGGTTGCATGATGAGGAGGTCTCCCCTTCCCACCTTCTTGACGAAGAAGGAGAAAGCAACTTCAGGATGGAGTATGGACCTCAGACCGACAGCCCCAGGGCGGAGGATGGAAGTGGCAAGAGCTCTGGAACGATTGGGGCAGCCTTTGGACGTCTGAGATCTCTCCCCCCCGTTTTGGAGGACCCTTGGGGTCTTATTTATAGGCTTTGAGTGAAGTCCAAACGGTTTGGAGACCGTTTGGACCTCAAGACCGTTTGGGGCCTCAAGACCGTTTGGACTGTGAGACCGTTTGGCTTCAAACGGTCTTGAGACCGTATGAACTCCATGCGGTCTCGGGACCGTTTGGCTTCATGCGGTCTTGAGACCGTTTGAACTCCATGCGGTCTCGGGACCGGTTGGCTTCATGCGGTCTCGGGACCGTTTGAACTCCATGCGGTCTCGGGACCGGTTGGCTTCATGCGGTCTCGGGACCGTTTGAACTCCACGCGGTCTCGGGACCGGTTGGCTTCATGCGGTCTCGGGACCGTTTGAACTCCACGCGGTCTCGGGACCGGTTGGCTTCATGCGGTCTCGGGACCGTTTGAACTCCATGCGGTCTCGGGACCGGTTGGCTTCATGCGGTCTCAGGACCGTTTGAACTCCATGTGGTCTCGGGACCGGTTGGCTTCATGCGGTCTTGAGATCGTTTGACTCCATGCGGTCTCGGGACCGGTTGGCTTCATGCGGTCTTGAGACCGTTTGACTCCACTCGGTCTTGAGGCTGGGTTATTCTTTTATGATTTTTTTTGTGCTTTTTCTGCATATATAAAAGGAAAAAGTTAGTCTGACGGTGTATTTACAAAAAGGGGTAAAATTAGGATTATGTATAGTTTAAACTTAAAAAGAGTATGTAAAACTAAGAAAAAAGACTAAGATAAACAACTAAAATAGGAGGTTATCACCCCCCCTAACTTAGAGTCTAGCTTGTCCTCAAGTTAGATAGAGCTGAGACATGTAATGGCGAGGCAATTTTATTTAGGATTTCCATACTCTTGCTTCAATTCTTGACCTGAGTTCCCCTGGGGTCATATCAAGTCTTATTGCATGCCTTGATTCTTTCGGATTTCGAGAGTTGCTTGGATCTCAGGTTCTTTCCGTATCTCAAAGTTTGCATTGGGACCACCTTATTTTGTGCATGTTGTTGACTCTAATCAGCTTTATACCTCTCTAAAAAACCTACTAGAAGCTAGAGAGGGTATGAGGGTTGGCGAAAGGCTTTGAAGTGTAGCTCCCCCTTCAAGTGGGGGAGGGGCTGTCTATGCTTTTTAGAATCTCACTACCGGGCACGACACATCTGCCTTTATGAGGGCAGTTGAATGTACCGGCCGGGTGAGTCCTTTATGAGCCTTTCATATACTTGGAAACTTTAGGGTTTCACTACCGGGCACGACACATCTGCCTTTGTGAGGGCAGCAGAATGTGCCGGCCGGGTGAGACCTTCGTCAGTTCTTCGTATAGATCCTTATGCGTGGCACAACTCTCATAATTTTATTCGTCTCTCTGGCTTTTATTCAATAACTCACAGGCTTGGGTTTTGGGATTTTTGAGAATTTATTTTGGGCGGCCAAGCCTCTTTTATTTTGAAGAGAGGAAAGTTGTTCTTAAAGTTATTCAACGTACACTTATTTGGTTTGTGGTCCACTTGCAGAACTTTTTGATTTGGAATTTGCCTGATTTCCCTCTCATCCTCGAGATCTTGGCTTATTTCTGCCTTGATTTTGACCTGTGGAGAGTCAGATGAAGAATTGAAGCAAAAATATGAAATCACTAGTGGGTGGAAATTGATGAATCGCCATTCGATGTCTAAGTGCTATTTACTTATAGGGACTAACATGATTCTAGAGTTAGTTGAGGTGACTATTTTTGAAAAAGAAATTAAGTAAAAAGAATTGTAAAAAGAATTGTTTAAGAGAAAATTTAAGAATAAAGAATTGTATGGAAAGTGTTAGATAGAAAGAGGAGTGTAGAAATTGATACCTCGCCCTTGTCTAATGTACCCCCCCTACCTTATCACGCACTCTGTCCCCAGAGTGGCAAAGTGATAGGTTGAGAAGTCATTAGGTCAAGGGCTGTGGGTTAAGGTAAATCTTCATTTGCCCCCGGAGAACGAAGTAGATTGGATGCGAACTGTCCTCGTAAAGCGTGGTAGTCCACGTCAGTCATTTCGTCTACTGGTCTTTGAAGAACAATGATGGTGTACATCCAGTAGAGGACGTGGAAGCCGCAATCGTTCGATTGTCGTATTTGCTGAGGGCATTTGTGGCAGAAGGCGGGGTGATGGAAATGTTCTTTGTCGTACGCCTTTGTATGCTGACTTAGAAAATCGATTAATTTCTCGGCGCACTCCTTTGCCACTACTTCTGTTGGCGTCTTTGGCGTCACGACGTAGTGTCGCTGTCGAGCGTTGAACTGGCTGTCGGAACTGTTGTATATTGTGGTTGTTCCGTCTGGGAGGTTTGTTGCCAGGAGAATCCAATGCTCATGATACAGGATGGGTAACATGATGAACTTCGGCGTTGTGTGTTGGAGATATGAGATCAGTGCGTCGGTTGTGCCGAAGTTCTTGAGCTTTAGGAGATCATCTTTCAAATATGGAGACGCCATGTATGTGTTTGGGTTGGTTTGGCCAAGTAGAAACTGGTAGGCGGCCATGAGGCTGACAGAAAGGGATCCCTTATACTGTAGAGTCTCTCGCAGTGAATCTGCCATTACGAGTATGTCTCGAGACATGTATACCAGGTCATCTTTGTCTGCGGAGAGTCTCGCCATAATGGTACGCAATTCGAGGTCGTTAAGACCCTTGCAAGCATCGCGATCAAAATCAGGAAATGTTGGGTTGATGGTGTAAGCAGGATCGCTCTTGCTTTTATCTGGCTCTGGCGACTTGGTCTGTTCTGACTTTTTCAGAATTTGTCGGAAAGGTGGCCATTGTCGTCGCTGGACAGCTGAGAAAAGGTACCGAGGAACATCATCTGGTGACATAGTTGGGTCGTTGAAGAATCGTCTATCACAGATGAGCTCCATGGCATAGCGTCCTCGTAGGGAATGAAAGTCTTCAGCTACCAGGTCGTTGAATGGGATTTCCTGGTTCAGCGCTTGGATGTGTTGGATGGTGCAGAAAGCGCTGTCCCCAGATCC
Organism: Alisma plantago-aquatica; assembly: GCA_963693085.1. Classification (NCBI taxonomy): domain Eukaryota; kingdom Viridiplantae; phylum Streptophyta; class Magnoliopsida; order Alismatales; family Alismataceae; genus Alisma; species Alisma plantago-aquatica. The sequence goes on from OY856409.1 coordinate 323,272,785, forward strand.
CTCGGTGGCTTGGACTGGAGGGTTTATGATTTTGAACCATGGTTGGCTCCAGTCTTGGTGAAGAGATGGGCGTGCAGCCCAGATTAATTTAAGCAGCCGGAAGGGTATACACCTGGCTTTTCCTGCTGCCTCTCCTACGAAATTTATTGTGCCGGGTGGTATCTCGGCGCTACAGAAATTGTATACTTTGGCATCCCGAGCCTCAGTATCCACTATCATAAAAAGCCAGTGGTCCGAGACTTGGAAGGGCATTGTAAGATACCGTGCCCTTCTTGCCAAACCGACACGCAGCCGCTCAACCGATTTTTCACGTATGTCTTTGTATAAAAGGCCAAAAGACAAAGCGGGCGAAGCATTAAAAACCGGTTGTTGCCGCTTGTGACTTCTATATGTTTCTATACAATTGGCGAGGAGGACACGGAAGATCGCCATTGGCACCGTGGACCGAGGTCGTAGGATGCAACAGAAATTTTCGCGTGTCAACTTACGTCTGGTTTTGGTGTTATGATAGATTATGTCTTCCCCCACTTTTGCATCGTCCACTATAGTGTTCAGTATAAAAAAGTCCTGAGCATCTAAAGTAGAGGTGGCTGCCATATCTAGGTCGTGCATTTTGTGCGGCAGAGGAGGTGGCGGGGGAAGCTCTTGTGGTGGAGGAGAAGCAGGTTGTTCGAAGGCCTCTACATGGCCCTCTAGATTATCGTCCAAGTCAGAGGCAGAGTCAAGATCCTCGTCTGTGTCTAGACTTACTCAGTCTGCCTCGTCATGGTAAGGGAGAGAAGGTGCTGAGAAGAGAGCAGAGGTTTTTGGCGGGCTGGCGCTGGTTCCTAGTATGCATTGTTGTAACTCGGCGTAGGCCGCGTCCTTGGCAGCTTCCCCGATGGACCCCATAGCTGAACAGTCAAAGAATTGATCCCCATATGACATGTTGACATTGTCGTTGTGTGGGGACTTGGGGTGATGGTCACTGTCCTAGTGACCTTTGTCGGACCCATTTTGGGAGGGTCCTGCTGCATGCCCGGGGTCTTCTTCATCATCATGCTTGTCGTCCGAAGATGTATCTTTGTTGGAGTCAGTAGATGAGTCAGAGTCGTCGTCTTCTTCATCATCGTCGTCTTTGTCATCCGCAACTTCGTCTGTTTGCTTTTTGTTGGCAGACTTTTTACACCGCCGATGAGTGGCTTGTAGCTCGTCGAAAGCCACTTGCAGATGCTCGTGTTTTTCGAGCAGTGCATCGTGGGCTTCTTTGAGGTCTGTGAATCTGCCCTCGGCGGAGAGGAGACGTGCTGTCAGTTCTGTGACTTGGGCACGTAGATGTTGGGTTTCATCGTTATTTGCCTCCTCTTGGTGATGATGTAGCTGCGTAAGTGGTCCATCAATGGTATCCAAGCGCGTGCTCAGAGCCTCTTGATGTTGCTCAAGCTTGCGGAGATTCTCTGGCAGAGGTTGAGTCTGTTTGGAGATCTCATCGACTTTTTGTGCTGTAGCTTCTTGCTGACGCGTTGCTCCAAGGACCAGGTCCGACAGGTTGTTGGTGTGGCTGTTGATGTGCTCAACTTGCTTAGCCACTTCGTCCTGTCGTTGCTGGATGCCTTGGAGGAAGGTAGGCAAGGCTCGGTGTTGTTCGTCGATCTTGGTTACCTGTCGTGATAAATCCTGTACACAAGAAAAAATAGAATTTAATATGTTAGAAGGATAGGTGAGGAGGTTTTGGACAGCGTCAAATTGACGGCCGAATTCCTCACCGATGTTAGTAAAAGGGACCCCAGGAGCGGAAGGGTAAGATGACTGGGGTCTGTGTGGGACGGTGTTAGTGTCTTGCGGAAGAGACACTGATGATGCCCCAAGCTGCGTAGTGACCGTGGATGTAGTCACCAACGGTGTCGGGGTGGTGGCGGATGTGAAAAGTGGTGGTATTTGAGGCGAAAGTGGTGGTAGCGACAATGATGGGGTGGAAACTGTGGGAGTAAATGGAAGGGTGGTGAAGTCGGGCATAGGGATGGAGAAAGGGAAGTCCGACGTAAAAAAGGGTGAAGAAGTGGATGTGAATGGTTGCGTGGATGTGGGGAGGAAGGGAGTGGTAGATGTTGGAATGGTGGAAGGCGGAGTGGTGGTGGCAGTGGTTAGCCGCTCGTGGAGACTCTGGATAAAAGAGTCGATGGAGGATGTTGTTAAGACTTCTTCGTGGAACTTCTCGGCCTCCGGATTTGGCCGAGATGTTGGTGTCCCCGACAGCTGTTGGGCCTGCAACTGCCTTCTAGAAGGCCGTTTGACAGACATTTTTGTAGGTCGAGCTGTCGGGGCTGTGATACTCATCTCTATTTGACCCGCTGTTGCTTTCTTTTCAAGTTTTTTAATCGAAGCTAGCAGATGAGTAAGCTCCTCGTTAGAGAAGAGGAGCTGTGTCATATCATAGTGTGCTAACTCCAGGTGCGGGAGGAGAGTCCTTGATGACTTGACCATAGGGCAGAATACATAGTGTAGTTTTCCATCCTTTTCCTTGATTATGAACGAGTTCTTCAGAGTTTGCTCGTTGGTGAGGATGTCGCCCTTTAGTTGCGTGCAACGGGGTAAAGGTTTGTCCATCTTAAGATATTTGATGATAGATGTGACATGACCCCCCATGCAAATATCTTTCCCCAGGATGGAGATTGAGAATTTCTGGATCAGATGATGGCCGATATTAACTGGCCGTTCGTTAAGAATAGACCAGAGAACAAAAAGATCGGAGGTTATAACGTTCCCCCTTCTGTCATGGGGAAGAGTGCGCCAGCGATGATTTTGTGTACAGTGCGTAAAAAACCAGAGTGTATGTTTGACGCCTTGCACGTCTTTGCATCGTAAGTGGGGATCCCGGTTAAGGATTTCCAGAATGTATGTCTGTTGAATTCTGGATGATCGGTTCCCACTATTTTAGCCTTTCGTAGCTGCTCCTGGTCATCGATAAAGATGGAGTTAAGCATATTCTCTGTTATGACGACCTTGCTGCCAAAAATTTGGGTGACAAGCCTTCTGTCACCCCCGTCCCGAGACTTATCTGTGCTGTCAACGAGCTCCTTGGTCAGAAAGGAGAAGAATTCTGCGGTGGATTCGTAGTAAGATACTTCAGGTATTAGACACAACCTGGTGAGGTTGACTTTGTCTAGCACGTTGAAGATACGATCATATATCCCCATCTTGATTAGTATGTTGGAGCAGACATACTTGGTAGGTTTTAGGGTTTTATCGGTGGAGATGGTGGTTTGGATGAAGAGGTTCTCTGGTGGTGGTATCGTGGTGGTGATGGGAATGAAAGTGGTGGTAGTGATGGGGATAGTGGTGGTAGGAATGGTGGTGATAGTGGTAGTAGCAGCGATGGTATCTGCAGGGATGGAAGGTTTGGCGAGGGGTTGGTCCATGGCAGAAACGGGTCAAACTTGTTTTCTTGCCCGCTTCTTGGAGGGCTGCCCAGATGCAGTCTCCAAGACCTTACGTTTCCCCTTGTGATCTTCGGCGGCGGATTCCTCCTCAGGATTCGGTGTGTAATCCGAACCTTCGTCGTCATCAGAGGAGATTTCTTCTACTTCTTTTTCAGATGCCTCAGCTAGACATTTGGTGAGGCGGGCAATCTCACACAAGACATCCATCATTTTAGTCTTTGGTGGGACTGCTCTGGTGGTGTTGAAGACATCTCTGATCTTCTTGAGCCTGTCCAGCTCTTCGATCATTTGCTCCCTTGTCTGAGAAGGAGCAGCTCCCGAGCCGGTGGTCTTGTTTTCTAGTGATGCCATTTCTGAAAAATAAGAGTTTATGAGTTAGAGCAAAAGATTTAAAACAAATTAGATTTTATTTGTAGTTATGTCTTTTGTAATTTTGTGAAAGATTAATGGATGTGGAGACCAAACGGTTTGGAGACCGTTTGGTCCCAAACGGTTCGGAGACCGTTTGGTCCCAAACGGTTTCAAGACCGTTTGGTCCCAAACGGTTCGGAGACCGTTTGGTCCCAAACGGTTTCAAGACCATTTGGTCCCAAACGGTTCGGAGACCGTTTGGTCCCAAACGGTTTGAAGACCGTTTGGTCCCAAACGGTTTCAAGACCGTTTGGTCCCAAACGGTTATATGACCGTTTGGTCCCAAACGGTTTCGAGATCGTTTGGTTCCAAACGGTTTAAGGACTGTTTGGAAAACGAAGAGCCGCAGGGTCGCCGACGTGGGTGAAGATGAAGATGAACCGGCGCGGAGGCGGAGGTTGTGCTGATGACCACAACGGTGGTGAAAACGATGGTGAAAACGACGATGATAGCAGAAATGAAGTTGGTGACGGAGGACAGAGCTGATGGTTGCGGTAGGAAGAGAAACTTGCGGGAGACGACAGAAATTTGCGGATGATCGTTAGAGCCGTCGGCAAAGAAGGCGGCGATGGCGGTACAGACGGTGACGATGAAGGCGGCAAGGAAGATGAGTGGCGTACGTTGAGGTCGCCGGACTACCTTGCAGGTGGTTGGTGGACGGAAGAGCGATCGTGTGGGAGCAACAGAAGCAGCAAGAAGGTTCTTCGCACAAGCGCTCTGGAGAGTTCGAAAGTTCTAAGAGAGAAAGACGAAGGGGTAGGGTTAATATTTATAGGGAACGGTTGGTGACCCTTTGTATTCCAAGCGGTTTCGATGTCGTCTGGCTCCAAACGGTCTCAAGACCGTTTGGTCCCAAACGGTTTGGGGACCATTTGGCTCCAAACGGTTTGGGGACCGTTTGGTCCCAAATCCCAAACGGTTTGGGGACCGTTTGGCTCCAAACGGTTTGGGGACCGTTTTGCTCCAAACGGTTTGGGGACCGTTTGGTCCCAAACGGTTTGAGGACCGTTTGCCTCCAAATGGTTTGGAGACCATTTGGTCCCAAACGGTTTGAGGACCGTTTGGCTCCAAACGGTTTGGAGACTGTTTGGTCCCAAACGATTTGAGGACCGCTTGGGAGGGCAAAGGCAGAAAGGTTTTTATATTTTTGTGTTTGTTTTTTATTTATGCATTTTTATGTTTTTTTTTATAGTTTTAGTTATGTAGATTTTTTTGTATTTTCTTAAGTTAAAGCTTAAGGAAAAATTAAAGAACAGATCATAGAGTAGAAGTCTTGGGTTGCCTCCCAAGTAGCGCCTTGGTTTTATGTCGCTGGCTCGACGAAGTTAAAACATAGTTATGCTGCTGGCATAGTATTTGATTGTTCATGTCTATTCGGCCCATGTTTAGGGTTCGACTTGGGCTGCCCAGCAAAAGTGCCCGCCGGAGGTTTTAGTTGTGTAGCAATCTGGGCAAGCTGGGCTTCAACTGCCTTCTGTTGGGCTTGTTGGTTGGCCAGCATGGTTTGTTGAGATTGTAGCATTTGTCTTATCGAAGATATCTCATCCTCCGGCTGCGCAGTAGCATCTTTCTGAGGGCTTTGTTGTTGAGGCTGCTGAGTATGCAACTGCGGGTGAAGCGGGGGATGAGTGTATTGATAATAGGCTGATTGATCTCTAGGGTAGTTAGCCCTAGGGAAATTGTTCCTTGGGTTCCCTTGACTTTGGTTAAAAATTTTTGGAAACCCTGGAGGCAGCCTACTATCAAATCTCCCTTTTGTCTGATGTTGCGGATTCGCAGTTCCAGAAGGATTCCCATACTGGAATCCAGGATGGTTCCTTGGTTGACTGGGATTATAGTAAAATTGTCCGGGAATAGTATGGATGGAGTTGACTTGCTCCGGAATCTGAACCTCAACCTGATTAGTGATGGACTCATATGGTTGTGGTGGTGGATGCAGATCTGTCATCACATTATAGAGCATTCCAGAAGAGAGAGTCGGATGGTCCGAAGCATGACAAGCCTCACAGGATCCTGTAATGGCTTTGGCTTGATGAACCAGTGGGGTTTTCTTCTTATCAATTTCCCCTAGAGTTGTCTCAAGGGCTTGGTGTTTATGAGCGATTATTTTCAATGCCTCAGCTATTGACTTCAGTTCCATAGATTCCTCAGCTTTAAAAACTTTAAGGACACTTTTTCCAGCTGACCGTCCCCAGTTGGACTGGTTTTCAGCTCCTAAAGTAACAATCTTCCAAGCGTCCTCATAGTTCTTCCTCATGAAATTTCCTCCAGATGAGGAATCTAGGAATTGTTTAATATCATCGCTTACCCCCCGATAAAAAGTTTCTATCAGTTGATTCTGTGAAATTCCATGATGAGGGCATTTGCGTAGAAGTTCCTTAAATCTTTCCCATGCCTCAGCGAGGGTTTCCCCAGGTAGCTGGGAGAAGTGATTGATTTGCCCTCTGATTTCATAGGTCAGCGAGGGTGGGAAGAACTTCTCTAGGAATTTTTCCTCTAGAGGGGCCCAAGTGGTTATAATAGGTTCTCTGTCCAATGAGTTATACCAACTCAAGGCCCTTCCAGATAAGGTGAAATGGAACAGGTGGAGCATTATCGCATCGAAAGCGATACCAGCTTGCGGGACCAGGCGGCATAATGCCTTAAACCTTTTCAAATGGTCCATGCAATCGTCTCCTGAACCTCCAGAGAAGGAGATTCCTTGCATAATCTGGATCCACTGGGTCCGGATCTCAAAGTTTGGGATGTTGATGATCGGAGGCCGGACCGGGTGGTTGTCCTCGTAGTTTTTCGGGACTACATAGTCCCTCAGTTGCTTGTTTCGTAACTCGAGCTGAGCAGCCTCGGTCTCCGCTCTTATGCGGGCTTGTTCTTCTGCTCGTATCTCCGCTTGTATTTGGGCATGGGTGTCTGCGATAAGTTGTGCCCGTTGTGCGGCGATGGCAGCATTAACTCTATCCATTATCAAAGCAGCTTGGTGCTGTTCGTCAGCCATTTGTCTAGCGCGTTGGCGATTGAGACGGATTCGGCAGTGGAAACTTCTCTCTACCTCGGAGTCGAACTCCGGATCAGGGGAGAATCCGCGACTATGCGGTGATTGCATGCACGTGTTCTACCTGAGTAGAGAAAAGAGAACACCTTTTAGATAATAGTGAAAATATGAAAGTTTCAAGAAGATATAGAGTTATGATTAAAAAAGAAAGTGTAAAATCCTAACCAACTAGAAAGGTACTAAGTGAAATAACAACGTTCCGTTGTCCCCGGCAACGGCGCCATTTTTTGATGGAGCTGGGACTTACACTAAAAGATCATTCTTCCAATGGGAGTCCCAAAGATGCACCAAAAACCCTAGGGAGTTGATGTTCTCTCTAGGTTTACCTAGAACTGGTGCTTAGATAACAACTCCAACCCCATAAGAGTATGGAAGCCTTATCATAGTACAGATTTAGGATCGTACCCAAAAGACAACGGTCTTGTTGCAAGCAACAAGATGAAAAACGTATAGAACTTCACTTAGCTACTCACTAGTTGGCACTTATATCGAAAAGTTGGATTTTGATGGTTTTAAACTAAAACATGAAAAGTAAAGAAAGCAAGAAAATCTAAGAGTTAAACTATGATAAAGATCACTAGGGTGTGATCAGTTTTTCACCGCCACTACACATCGATCAACACATGTAAAGCAAAACTTAACCTGCAAAAAGAGTTCGGTCAGTTAGTATCCTTGTAGACCTAGTCTCCTTTCGGATAACCTAGCTACGAGAAGTGCGGGAATGTTGCAACGCCAGCCATTCCCGATCAAATGGTCACATTACTTTACATCATTCCCCTCGCAAAGTGTGTTCCTCGACTTACCAAGGTTGCACTTCCATACGTCAACTGATTCCATTTCATAGTATGAAAGTGCAACGGATGATAGTGAGTTTACTCCACTTCTTGAGATACACTTCTAGATACCGAAACAGATACATGGTGGATACATGCATCAAGAACCAACATGCAAATGAGTTTCGAATCTAATAGTACAAATGTAGACAATTCATACTAAAAGATAAAAGATAACACAAGTTGGAGATCAAGCAACAAGTATTCATTAATCGTTTGATGTTGAACCGACAAAGATAAGAACTCTACATTACAACCTAAGGATTACATTTTACATGATATGAAAGTATGGGTAGCGGGGCTACTCCCCGCACCCTAGTGAAGAAGACTACTCCCTCATTACTAAGACGAAGAAGGAGACGAGAAGAGAGAGAGAGCATCATCCCCACAAGGATGGAAGAAGGTCAACCCCTTGGAGAGAGAGAGCAATGATCCACCCGTCTTTGTAGGTTGCATGATGAGGAGGTCTCCCTATCCCACCTTCTTGACGAAGAAGGAGAAAGAAGCTTCAGGATGGAGTATGGACCTCAGACCGATAGCCCCAAGGCGGAGGATGGAAGTGGCAAGAGCTCTGGAACAATTGGGGCAGCCTTTGGACGTCTGAGATCTCCCCCCCCCCCGTTTTGGAGGACCCTTGGGGTCTTATTTATAGGCTTTGAGTGAAGTCCAAACGGTTTGGAGACCGTTTGGACATCAAGACCGTTTGGGGCCTCAAGACCGTTTGGACTGTGAGACCGTTTGGCTTCAAACGGTCTTGAGACCGTATGAACCCCATGCGGTCTCGGGACCGTTTGGCTTCATGTGGTCTTGAGACCGTTTGAACTCCATGTGGTCTCGGGACCGGTTGGCTTCATGCGGTCTCAGGACCGGTTGGCTTCATGCGGTCTCAGGACCGTTTGAACTCCATGCGGTCTCGGGACCGGTTGGCTTCATGCGGTCTTGAGACCGTTTGACTCCACTCGGTCTTGAGGCTGGGTTATTCTTTTATGATTTTTTTTGTGCTTTTTCTGCATATATAAAAGGAAAAAGTTAGTCTGATGGTGTATTTACAAAAAGGGGTAAAATTAGGATTATGTATAGTTTAAACTTAAAAAGAGTATGAAAAACTAAGGAAAAAGACTAAGATAAATGATTAAAATAGGAGGTTATCACTAACTGAAACCGTTTGGTCTCTTTTAACCCAAGACTGTTTGGGGTCATTCCTGTGCCTATAAATAGGATCCCAAGGTCCTCACTTGGACATCGGTTTCGGGATTCCGACAGGCTGCCTGTATACAGATCCGATCTGAAACCAGTCTGGTCCGTGCTAGTTTCATTTCACCTACTTCCTGTGTTGCAACTAAGGAGGCTGAGGAGAGAAGAAAGACAGAGCAAGGGAGACTGTCCGGTCTATCTTGGAAACTCCCATTCACATCCAGATGTGCTTCGACACGATGTAGGAGGCCGTATCTACTTCATCGAGTTGCGACAACCTTCTACACCGAGTCCATGGCAGATTTCTCTCTCTTTCTCATTCTTCTTGTTTCTTACATCATGAGCGAGTAGTACCTTTTCGCTGGGGTGCGGGGACTAGCCCCACTGTCCATGTAATCATGTTATTTTGTTAAACTTTCCATGGCAATGCATATAACTTTTCATTTCATTGTTAATCGCTATGTTCATAGTTTGATTAATTGCTTGCTTTCAACTTTGTTCTTCCTATGTTATGAGAATATCTTTATGTAGGATTGCACATCATTTAATAAGTTGATCCCAAACTAGAAATAGAATGGGATTCCTTGAGGTAGTAAGTGTGTGATCCGTGAGGGGACGAGCCATCTAGTCTTCGGTGATGTTTCTGTGTACCTAACGCATGTATAGGGGGTTCACAGCCTTAGTTGGATTTTGTATCTTCTTGTTAATCATCGATGTTTGCTCGTATATTAATCACCTTCTTGCTTATCGATTAATGCGGTTGACTCCCAAACTAGAAATAGAATGGGGTTCCTTGAGGTCGTAAGTGTATGATCCGAGAGGGGACGATCCATCTAGCCTTCGGTGACGCTTCTGTGTGCCAAACGCCTATATAGGGGGCCCAAAACCTTAGTTGTATGTTGTATCTTCGGAGCCGTAAGTATGTGATCCGGATGGTGACGAGAAATCTGATGCCAAAGGTGATGCTTACGCGGACCTAACGTCTGTATGGGGGGTTTCGCAGTAGCTCTATTTGGATAGTTATATCTTGCCTGGATGTTTGATGTTTGGATGTGTTTGCATGAGCAGTGGTGGTGAAATCGATACCATCCCTGCAATTCCATATCATTGATCTTAATCTAGCTTTAATTCAGTCTTTACTTTCCTACAATTAGTTTAAGTAACCTCAAATCAACCAATCATTTTAAATATTAGTTTTACTTGAGCTAGATTCGACTAACAAGGATTCTTAAAAATGTTGTCCTTTGGGTTCGATCCTTAACTATACTGCGATAAGACTCGTCCGCTTGCGGGTGGTATTATTGCACTTTGGTTTTGGTAAAATCTCAGGGATTTCAACCTCGAGTGAGTTTGTTAGTGCGTTCAAAATACCACGTCAAATTCTGGCACCGTTGCCGGGGACAACGAAATCATTTAGTCAAATCTAGTTCTTTTAAGACTAATCTAGGATTTTGCTTTTTCCTTTAAAATAATTGATCATCTACTTGAATTCGGCTTTACTTCATGGTTCTCACCTTTGGAATCTTTCTATTTTCAGGTACAATCCAAGGCATAGTGCATGCACCGTTCGGACAGCCCCGGACTAGCAGCGAGCTTTGATCCCGAGATAGATAGAACTTTCCATCGTCAGATCAGAGAGAATCAAGCAAAGATGGCTCAAGAAGAAGAGGTAGCCCGAAGGGTGGCTCAAGCCATCAATGCACAAAGAGAGAGGCTAATGCAAGAAGCCAGGGCTGCGGTTCAGCATGAAATCCTAGCAGCACAAGCAGCAGCGCAAGAAGCTAAACTACAAAAGGATCTTAGAGAGTTCTCAATCCCGAAAGCTACGAATGTTCATCATCCAGTACAACCTCCCCCCATCAACCCTGCCAATTTTGAGATTAGGGCACACTGGATCACATTGCTTCAAAACAACCCTTTCTATGGCAAACAAGCAGAGGACAACCAAGAACATCTTCTGAGATTCATCGATCTATGTGCTATGACAAAGCAAAATGGAGTCACTAATGATGCCATTCGACTCCGTCTCTTCAAGTATTCCCTTGCTGATAGAGCCATAAGTTGGTACAATTCATTGCAAAGTGAAATACCCATCACCACCTGGGAACAACTCCAAAATGTGTTTATAGAAAAATTCTATCCTCCATCTCTCACATATGAAATTTGGGGCCGGATAACAAATTTCACTCAAGTCCCTGGAGAAACTCTCATTGAAGCATGGGATAGGTACAAAGAGCTTCTACACAAATGTCCAAACCACGGAATTCCTAAGAATCAACTCATCGAAATTTTCTATAGGGGTGTGGATGATGATATTAAGAGATTCCAAGATTCCTCGTATGGAGGAAACTTCATGCGTCAAAGTTATGACAGCGCATGGAGAGTCGTCACCCTAGGAGCAGAAAATCAAGCTAATTGGGGTAGATCTCTAGGTAAAGGAGTTTTGAAAGTAGCTATGGCCGAAGATACTCCAGAGTACAAGTCTATCGCTAAAACCTTGAAGGTCTTAGTTGCCAAGAAAGACCATATTGAATCATCTCTAGCTGCTATTGGAAGAGGACGTTCACCCACTCGACAACCGAAACAGGTCAAGTCCACTTCCCTGTTCTGTGAGGCATGTAAGAGCACCGATCATTCCACTTTATCATGCAATGTTCTCTATGACGTTGTACTGAGCAATGTATGTGGACAAGGAGATAATGGTCAGATGGAAAATCTTAATGCTATCAACACTATTCCTGGGCAAAGTTATTACAATCCGAATCAGAATAGGAATCACCCAGGTTTTCAATATGGAAACCCCTCTGGAGCAGTAAACTCACATCAATTTGGTTCAAACAATCAACCAAGAGGCCCACCAGGATTCCAGTATAATCAACAACAGAATTTTGGGAATCAAGGAAATTTCAAGGGGAACTTTTAGAATAGGAACTAAAATAATTATCAAAACAACCCTCAGTATCAGAATCCTAATCAACAGCAAGGACAGCAAGCAGGACCCATCTCTTCTGATGACAAGCTATCAGCCATTGAAAAAATGTTGCAAACTCAGCAAACTATGATAGCTGACCAACAAGCTCAACAGAAGGCTATTGAATCTCAATTAGCTCAACTTGCAGCTAGCATAAAGACACCCGTTGGAGTCTTTGCTAGACAACCCGAGAACAATCCCAAGCATCCTGAATAGTTGAAGGCAGTCACCACCAGGTCAGGAAAAGACTATTCGGATCCCCCAGTTATACACATGTGGTTATTACAGACAAAGCTGAACCTGTGATGGTCCAAAACTCAACAACACTAGAGTCTCAATCAAAAGGTGAAAAGATAGATAAGGGAAGTCCTGAGAAACCTACTGATGAAGATACTGAAACACCAGAACCTGATATTCCTATATATAAACCTCATATACCTTTCCTAGCTCGTCTAAGGCAGACCAAGCTTGATACTCGATTCAATAAGTTTAAAGAGGCTATGCAGAAACTTCATGTTGATATACCCTTCTTAGATGCTCTGGCTAAGATACCAGCATGGACTAAGTACTTAAAGTCACTCCTAACTAGGAAGTATATAACTGAGGAATATGAGACAGTAAAACTGGCAACAACTACATCGGATATCATATTGAGCAAGATGCCCAAGAAACAAAAAGACATGTGATCCTTTGGAATCTCATGTCATATTGGCGATTCATCATGCAAGAAAGGATTGGTAGATCTAGGTGCAAGCATCTCTATTATGCCACTTAGCCTATGCAAAAGATTAGGATTTGCAAAGTTGCTTCCTACTGGCATCACTATACAGCTTGCAGAGAATTCGATAAAACGTCTGTTAGGAATCCTCGAAGATGTCCCGGTCAAGGTAGGCAAGGACACATATGTTCCATGCGACTTCATCATTATGGATATAAAAGAAGACACCAGATATCCTCTCATCTTTGGCCGTCCGTTCCTCGCCACTGCAAGAGCCCATATTTATGTTGAAGTTGGTACCTTACTTCTCAGATTAGGCAAAGAAACTCTCAAATTCAAGGTTTTTGAAAGTATGAGAAGACCAAGTATGCAAGAAGAAGTCTATCTGATTGACTGCATTGAACAAATGTCAATACTGACCCAAGAGCATCATGAATCAAATGATCCCTTGGAAATTTCTCTAACAAACCCATCAGTGGATGAACCAATCGATGAACGAGTAAAGGATTGCATCGAATCCCTCGACTCTGCTAAAGTAGATGTTGGAGCCAATAGTGAAGAACTCAAGGCTATGGAAACTACAGAAGAATCAAGTGAAAAAACAGAGGCTCCCGAAATGAAGCCTCTGCCTGAAGGACTGAAGTACGTGTTTTTAGACGATCTCAAGGTTTGTCAAGTTATTATAAATTCCGATCTAACAACTGAACAAGAAGAGAAACTCCTGAAGGAATTAAGGGAAAGAAAGAAAGCCATCGGTTATAAAATGAGTGACCTCACTGGGGTCAAGCGCTGTGTATGCAAAAGATCCCTACGATGGAAGATCACAAACCTACTATTGAGCATCAATGGAAATTGAACCCAAATATGAAGGAAGTGGTCCGTAGCGAGGTCATTAAATTGCTCACAGCTGGAATAATCTATCTGATATCCGATTCGCCATGGGTGAGCCCAATGCATGTTGTCCCGAAGAAAGGTGGAACAACTATTATACGGAATGAAAATAATGAACTCATCCCCACTCGAATAGTCATAGGGTGGAGGATGTGCATAGATTATAGAAAAGTAAACAAGGCAACTCGAAAAGATCATTTTCCTATGTCCTTCCTTGATCAAGTCCTAGAAAAGTTGACTCATCAAGAATATTACTGTTATCTTGATGTTTACTCTGGATTCTATCAAATACCCATACATCCAGATGACCAAGAGAAAACAACCTTTATCTATCCATTCGGGACATACGCGTTTAAAAGAATGCTGTTTGGTCTTTGTAATGCGGCCGCAACTTTCCAACGTTGCATGGTTGCCATATTCGCTGGTCTTACTGAAACAATTATGGATGTTTTCATGGATGATTTTTCTATTTACAGAGATTCATTCGATTCATGTTAAAGAACCTCTCTCTGGTCCTTAAACGTTGTGAAGAAGCACATCTTGTGCTAAATTGGAAAAAATGCCATTTTATGATAAAAGAAGGCATCTTCCTGGGCCATAGGGTCAGCAATTGAGGAATTAAAGTAGATAAAGCCAAGATTGAAGTGATTTCTAAACTGGCTGTTCCCACAAATGTAAAAGAAGTTCGTGCTTTCCTTGGTCATGCTGGATTTTATAGAAGATTCATAAAGGATTTCTCTAAGATAACGAAGCCAATGACGAACCTATTACTAAAGGATACTGATTTCAATTTCTATGAAGAATCTGTCAAAAGCTTCAATACACTGAAACATGCCCTCACAACCACTCCCATCATTAGAGCTCCTGATTGGGACCACCCATTTGAAATCATGTGTGATGCCAGTAATTATGCTGTGGGTGTTGTTCTTGGACAATGTATAGAGAAGAAACACTATGTGATCTATTATGCATCAAAAACTCTTGATGAAGCCCAGAGGAATTATGCAACTACCGAGAAAGAACTTCTAGCAGTCATGTATGCCTTTGACAAATTCAGATCCTACCTAATTGGTTCAAAAGTTATTATCTACACTGACCACGTTGCCATTCGTTACCTTCTGGAAAAGAAAGATGCAAAAACCAAGTTGATTAGATGGATCCTCCTATTACAAGAATTTGATTTAGAGATAAGAGATAAAAAGGGTACAAAGAATGTTGTAGCAGACCACCTCAGTCGCATCCACACTCTGGATACTGAGAAGATTCCGATCAATGATTCCCTACCAGATGATCAACTAATGAAGGCCTCAGAAGCTATACCATGGTACTCGGATTATGTGAACTACCTTGCTGCTGGGGTTATCTATCCTCAATGCACCGGGAATGCCCTGAAGAAGTTCATGCATGATGTGAAGCAATACCACTGGGATGAGCCATATCTTTTTAAACTATGTGATGATGGTCTGTATAGACAATGTATCACCGAAGAAGAAGCTCAACGTATTTTGTAACAATGTCACTCAGGACCAGTGGGGGGACATATGAGCTCCAAAAAGACTGCTTTAAAGGTTTTGCAATGTGGATTCTTCTAGCCAACCATATCCAAGGATTCCTATGACTTTGTCCTATCTTGTGACAAATGTCAAAAATCAGGCAATATAACAAAGAGAGACGAGATGCCGCTGAATCTATGGCAAGAAGTAGAGATATTCGATGTTTGGGGGGTGGACTACATGGGTCCATTCCCATCTTCTCATGGATTTTCATACATCCTAGTGGCGGTAGACTACCTCTCAAAATGGGTTGAAGCCATACCAACCGTCACTAGTGATTCCAAACCCGTCATCAAATTATTCAAAGATATTATTTTTCCCCATTTTGGAGTGCCACGAACTGTGATATCTGACGGAGGGTCCCACTTCCTTAAAAGAAGCTTTGAAGCTTTACTGAGAAAATATGGCATAACACACAAGGTAGCCTCACCTTACCATCCAAAAACAAGTGGACATGTAGAGGTCTCTAACCGTCAACTAATGGATATTCTGGAAAAGACTGTAGGACGCAATCAAAAGAATTGGTCAACAAAAATCAACGACGCCTTATGGGCCTATCGAACTGCTTATAAAACTCCCATTGGGACTACACCTTTTCGATTAATATATGGAAAATCTTGCCACCTGCCAGTCAAACTGGAACACAAGGCATGGTGGGCAATTAAACCACCGAACTTTAATATGAAAGAAGCAGGCCAAACTAGGATTCTGCAACTCCAAGAGCTGGATGAACTCAGGATGACAGCTTATGAGAATGCACAAATCTACAAAGAACATACAAAACTTTGGCATGATGGACATCTGAAAAGAAAAGGCATACAAGTGGGAGACCAAGTTCTGTTGTTCAACTCAAGATTGAAGTAATTCCTAGGGAAACTCTGTTCTCGTTGGTCCGAACCTTACATTGTCAAAAGCATTTCCCCACATGGTGCTTTTTCTCTATGGAGTGAAAAGTCAGGCAAATTTATGGCAAATGGTCACCGCTTAAAGAGATATTTCACCTCGATTGACATAGGCACTGAAACAATGTTGGAACTCACCAATCCTAAGGATCCACCATGAAGCTGAAAAATTCATTCGAGCCATCGACATAAAACAACGACGCTTGTCGGGAGGCAACCCGATCAATAAATTTGTTTTACTTTTCATTTTTAAACTAGAATATTTCTTCAATTTTTTTTACACTCTAGTTAATTTTTCATTAAATAAAATCTGCATCACAAGATGCTACTTTAAGATCTAATTTCTCTTTACCTTTGAGATTTTTAGATAAGAGGATGCGCTCTGATCATAACACAACCACACTTGGTTGTCATTCTGGCTTGATTTTTCCCCTCCATCTTGGATTTAGGGTTTGCTCGGGACGAGCAAATCTCTAAGTTAGGGGTGGAGGGTGGGTGTTACATACCTCACTTTCCACCTACACCCATCCTTTTCATACTTAAGTTTTCACTATCACATTCTTGATAAAAAATTTCAAAATTTTCACAATTCTTTAATGATTTTCAAAGAAATTGAACATATACTTGATGAATTTTTGACACTTTTTGACACTTCCTGGTTTCATTAAAAGTCACTAACTAACCTACTATGCATTATGAATCATTATATCCCCCTTATTCGAAGTAAATCCTCAAAAGGACCACTTTTTGAAACAAGCCCTTTGATTGAAATCATTTTGTGAAGCCTATGATTCCTAACATCGTGATACTTTTGCAAAGATGATAGGTGTCTGTCAAACTGATAGGGATCAAACACGTCGTGCTTCCTAACTGATTTGTGGAATAATAGCATGGAATCCAAACCGGATCCTCATCAAATCATTATTTGAGCAGAGTTTGATAAAGAGAACAACCCGATGCATTGAATTGTAAATCAAGTTGCATTCTGATCTGAACTCTCTTCTACACCTCTTTCATCATCTTCGTACCCCTTCATTCATAAAAAATAAACAAAATAGCCAAAAATGTGCCAAACCCTAAGTTCGGGGTGGCACACCACTTCCCTATTTATCCGCTTCTTCCATACCCCTCGCAAATAAATAGGGGTGTACCACCAAAAATGCAATCTTGAGTCGAATAGAGGAGAGATTTGCAAACAAAAAGATGCCAAAGTGCACACAAAAAGAAATGCAATCTCGACTCGAATAGAGGAGAGATTCGAACAAAAAAATGCAATAAATGAAATTGTAAAGAAAATAAAAATCTCGAGTCGAATAGAGGAGAGATTTACTTCTTCCTTCCATACCACCTTTCACTCCCTTTTCTACCTAATGGCACAATGATTGCCTACCCTATCCTGGAAAACACTAGTGTTAGATCAAATGCACACTTGTTGTTCTGCGGGTGTCTTTGAACTCTTACGAAAATCTTTGACATGCTTGTTGTTGGAAAAGATGAGGAGGAAGTGATTTTGGAAAAGAACTCAGGAACGAAGATATGGTAAGATGTGTTTTGTGGTCTCAGGAGGTTGAGATATTGAGTCATGTTGAGCAAAAAGAAAACATTCGTGATGTGAAGATGAAGCAATCACACGAATTGAAAGTATTCATTTGGCGATTGTTTCAGATTTTGTGTTACTCGAGGACGAGCAACATTTAAGTTCGGGGTATTTTGATGAATGTATATTCATCATGAAATTCAATTATCACTTCGGGACCAATTCAACTTTATACATATTATTTCACTCAATATGAATCATAATGTGCAAAACTACTTAGTTGATTCGATTATCAAGGTTTTAACTAAACATCATTCATTTAATGCAAGTTTTGACAAAGCTGAACAAGTAGTCAAGGTCCACCTTCATCTCTGTCTGCGATCAAGATATCTAACCAAGCAATTCCACCCATTCAGTCTCAAGACCGTTTGAGTCCATGTGTCTCAAGACCGTTTGAGCCCATGCGGTCTCAAGAACATTTTTAGCAGTAGAGACTGATTGGAGGCATCACTCAACTGCAAGGAATCGAGCAGTGCATGAACTCAAGGTCACGAAGCAGATTCCTAACTGTAACGACAGTCGCCAAACTGACAAACAAATCATTACCAATTAAGCAGAATTTCAACATAAACAACAGATTAACAAAAATCACTTAAAATTAAAACCATTTTGCATAGAGATCCATTTCTAGGAAAACTCTTTAAGGCAGAACCAAAACTTTATATACATCATTGTTCACATTGTACATACACTGTACCATCTCTTCTCAGGGATAACATATAACAGTTGCTTTGTCAAAACATATACTGAAGCAACATAAAACCTCGAGGCTTACAAGCCAAAACCTCAGATCGTTCATGAAACCATAACGAACCAACTCCAAGGACCTGAGAGTACAGAGACGACACATAGGACTTCTATCTACAAGACATGACAGACAGTACACTCAACCCTGAGCTGTTACTGTTGTCCCTGCTGCTGTTGTTCTTTTTCTGCATAAAGGTCTTCACCTCCTCGTGCACGTCCACCTAAAAATTTGGATCCCACGGGGGTGAGACAATTGAAAATTGCCCCAGCGAGAGATATAACTCTCCGCCAACAATGTTATTATCACAGTTAAATAGTATTAAACTGAGCAGAGGATAAGCAATTTAGAACATTCTCATCTTTTAAAGCATTGCCACTATCTATGATAGAGCAGTAAATCATCTATTCACTTTAAAAGGAATATGAAGAAACACGTATATCATTTACTCATCATACTATCTCAAGCTTATCCTGTGATGCTCATTATCATGGTATTTCATCCATGAATCATTATCATTTCTATTTGTTGGTCTCAGCCAATCTGCTATCCAGATATTGAATTGTACCAGTCATGTAAGTATACATCATCATATCCTGTCCAAGCATTGGTCTATGTCAATCATATGCAATTATTCCAGGTATTGGGTTATTACCAATCCTGTGCAATTATTCCAGGCATTGGGTTTTTACCAATCCTGTGTTATTTTTCCAGGAATTGGGATTTAACCAATCATATGTTATTATAGGCTTCATGCCTCTGCCAGGTATTGGGTTATTACCAATCCTGTGATTATTATAGGCTTCATGCCTCTTCCAGGTATTGGGTTATTACCAATCATGTGATTATAGGCTTCATGCCTCTGCCAGGTGTTGGGTTATTACCAATCCTGTGATTATAGGCTCCATGCCTCTTCCAGGTATTGGGTTATTACCAATCCTATGATTATAGGCTCCATGCCTCTGCCATGTATTGGGTTATTACCAATCCTGTGATTATAGGCTCCATGCCTCTGCCAGGTATTGGGTTATTACCAATCCTATGATTATATGCTTCATGCCTCTGCCAGGTATTGGGTTATTACCAATCCTGTGATTATAGGCTTCATGCCTCTGCCAGGTATTGGGTTATTACCAATCCTGTGATTATAGGCTCCATGCCTCTGCCAGGTATTGGGTTATTACCAATCCTGTGAACAGCCTGGTATTGGACTCTACCAATCCAGTGATTACAGGCTTTATGCCTCTACTAGGTATTGGTCCGTAACCAATCCTGATTACAGGCTTTACGCCTCTGCCAGGTATTGGACTTTAACCAATCCTGATTACACAACCAGGAAGTGGACTCTAACCACTCCTAATTATAGGCTTTATGCCTCTTCCAGGTATTGGTCCATAACCAATCCTGATTACAGGCTTTATGCCTCTGCCAGGTATTGGTCTGTAACCAATCCTGATTACATGCTTTACGCCTCTGCCATGTATTGGACTTTAACCGATCCTGATTACACAGCCAGGCAGTGGACTCTAACCACTCCTGATTATAGGCTTTACGCCTCTGCCATGTATTGGTCTGTAACCAATCCTAATTACATGCTTTACGCCTCTGCTAGGTATTGGACTTTAACCAATCCTGATTACACAGCTAGGCAGTGGACTCTAACCACTCCTGATTACACATTCGTTATGGGATATCAATCCCTTAAATTCATCATTGGTTATCACATCCTTTTACTAGGCATTATACCCTGGGGCAAGCCATCATATCAATTCACATCCTTTATATAATACAATTATTCCTCATGTCTCATTTTAACATATTCAAAGCACCATAACCCTTATTTTGGCTATGACTATAATGCATGTATGACCAAGATTTCATTATTATCTTTGTAACCATTTATTATTATTATTATGTTATAGGGTTCCCATTTACCTGGTTTATTTTAAACATTACCAATTCTTACATCAATCTTTAGATCAATATCTTGTCACCTTTCATTACGTAACAACTAATCACATGACTCACAAGGCCCATTAAACATTTTGTCACCTCTCACTAGGCAACAACTATTCACATGGCTCACAAGGTCCATTAAACATCTTGTCACCTCTCACTAGGCAACAACTATTAGGGTTAGGGTTTCCCCTTATTACCGGATAGGGTTTCAAGTTCATATTATTAATTCAAACCTTAATTCATTGATCCACACATCTAGGAGCATCCATTGATATCATAAGTATTCAATTATACTTATTTATTCTCATCATTTATCATCAAATGAACCATAAACACAAGGTATGAGTTCGTCTCTCATCCTTACCAGGGTATGATTACATCATACTTTATTAACTTGGCTTAACCCTTTCTCAAGGTATGTTATCCCACACTTATCAAAGTGTATTAAACTTATTACATCTCAATGTAACAATTGACATAACACACTTCATGTGTTACTCATCCAAGTATATTGGATTTAAGGTGCATCAAGGTGTAACAACCTTAAAGTGTTGGATGTGATATTTACCATGCCTTAGTGTATCACTTCCCTCATTACTTTTAACTTACTTAAGTTCCTCAACTTATCTTGTATTAGGGTATTCCCCATCCTAATACTTTATGCACTAGCCCATCACATTTATTCTGTAGTGTATTGATCATGAGTCATACATTTGAATTGTCCAACCATCATCAATTGATATGGACTCATCTCAGGTTGAGACATTGTTGATATAGGATTAACCATTGTCAACCACTTTAGGTGTTTCACCTATCAAGGTATCAATCATACCATTACTTGGTGTTACACTCATTACTCCTAAGAGTGTCTTACTCTCACCTTTACAAGGTGTCTTGGGTTGGAGGTGTATGAACACTCACCATATCGGGTTAGGATTTGTACTTGTCTCCATATCGGGCATGAGGTATCTTCTTGACCTCATACCGGGTACAAGGTGTATGTATGTGTCACCCATGATACTTATGGGGTATCAAACCATCACCATGTCGGGCTAGAAGTACATTCAATCACCCTATCGGGCTAGTCACCATCTAGGGTTAGCCATGACGGGTTAGGGGTTACCATATCATCTAGGGTTGTGTATCGTACAACCCTATCGTGCAACCATGTCGTGAAACCATGTCGTGCAACTATGTCGTGCAACCATGGCGTGCAACCATGTCATGCAACAACACTTGTTATACTTCACTTATATCGGGTTACCCAAATTAGGGTTTCTTGTCAACTTACAAGTATACAATTGACCTTGTATCGTGCATGGAGTCTATACTTGACTCCCTATCATGCAATAGGTATATACTACACCCCCCATATCGTGCAACAATGTATTCATTCATATCCATATCGTTCAAGTGAAGTATGTGCATCATCATATCGGGTTAAAGGTACTTTCTTGTGTGCTTGCACCCGATATCACTTTTATAAGGTGATACCACCATCTTCAAGCTCTAGAACTTAGTTATAACTGTTATAGTTCATGTCAAAAGGTATAAGAAACTAATAGAACTCATAATCTCATCAGCTATTTCAGGAAATTTCGGAATTAAAAGTATTTCACTAATTATAGCAATTCAGGTGAAGAATAATAACATGGTTGAGTTCAAGTTATATAACCTGCCTTAAGAATGACTTCAAAGCTCCAAGATACACGTTCCTAAGGCTGAAGATGGACTTCACAACTCCTCTATATGCAAATAATCACCACGGATAATCAATTGGTGAAGAAGAAAAGAAAGGAAGATCAAAACCCTAAATTCATGCTTCAATCCAAGGTTGAAGATGATCTTATCCTCACCTTAGGGTTAAGTATGAGATCCTTCTTGGTCCTTAACACCTTTGCATGATACACTAGTGTCCTTGCACGATATTCCACCCCTATTGCACGATATGGCACTCACTTGCACGATAGGACTCTCACTTGGAGTCAAAACTTCACTCTATGGCCGATATCACCCTATATGGCCAATATCACCTACTTGGGTGATATGTTCTCGCCATGGGCGATATCCCAAGGCCCATGCACGATACCACATCATACCTTCACGATATGGGATCTCTATGCACTATACCTTAGGGTATGAGGGTGGTAAGGGTCGCAAAATTGCACCAAGGGGTGAAACTAGGGGTATATATACTTGTTGTTCATGAAGGAAGGCAAAAATGACGTGTCAACATTTTGAGCTAGTAGGTGCCACGTGTCATGCATGGGTGACACGTGTCCATGCATGCATCAACATTTATATTGTCTTGAAAAACGGTTGAGGATCATCTTGAGATGCAAATTCGTCCATTACTTATCCATTTGGATAAGTTATCTAGGTTTAATCACCATTTTAAGTCAAGTCGTTACACTTTTTCTAAGGAAACTTGTTGGACGTCACACCTCTCCTCCTTGAGGTGCTTTGCATGATATGGCCTTTGCCAAGAGTTCAAAAAACTATATGGGACACCTCCTTGGGTTCCATGGCCGATAGGCACTCATATATAAGCTTTTCAACTTGATACAACTCAAGTTAACCTTTCAAATTCAACCCTTTTTCTTGGTCATTTCATCAGCAAGAGTATCATCATTCATAATTGATCCAAACATGGTGTCTTATTCATTCTATCTCCTCTAAATGATACATAGAGGAAGTAGTGACATTCTAGAGGTGGTAATTTGCATATCAACCCCATATTTTGGGTAAATTACAATTTGTACCAAAATTGGTGCACAAGGTACCAACATTGTTCAAACAAGTTCAAACTTGGAATTTGGGCTTTCCACAAGCCACCACCTTGCATCATTCTCTATATAATGATGTTAAAAAACATGAGGCATGTTCAACATGTGACATTTTGCATTATAGCCCCTCAATTTGGGTAAATTGCACTTTGGTCTAAAATAAAGGAAAATTGCTCAAACAACATTCAATCGGGACCGAAATTGAAACATAAGTGTGTCACATGATAAAAAGCACCTTAGAGGATTATATTAAAGTTATAAGAAACTTTATTAGCCAAAACAAATAGGGTTACCTCATAACCTAGGTCAAGGATGTTACACTAACCATGGTCGTGGTGGTCCAAAATGGCTGTGGTCTTCTGCCATCACCACGACCGTGTGATGCGGCCATGACCGTGGTAGACCTGAGCTTTCACTCACCACGACCGTGGTTGATGAGCCACAACCATGGCACCCTACCTATTTCGACCCCCTCTCACTCACCACGCCTGTGCGAGGCAGCACGGCCGTGTGGCATTTACCTCACCACGACCGTGGTGTCACGCCACGACCGTGGCACAATGCCATCAGAGCTCGATTTCACACCCACCACACCCGTGCAAGGCAGCACAGCCGTGGGATAACAGCTCTACCACGACTGTGGTGCATCATCTTCAACCTCTGACCAGTACACAGTTGCAGCTCCTAAGAAAGGTCGTTTGGGGGTGATTCACAGACCAAATGGGGTCACCCCGAGGCCGTCACACCTACAGAAGAAGGCTGAAGATCAATTGATAGAATGGAGGGCTACTAGATCGAGTTACCAACGGACTGTCCGCTGCTCATTTTTTTTAGCATTGACCAAAGCAGGACCGTTTGGTCTCTTGGATCATTTGAAAACCGAAGGAGCAGTAGACTAGATGGATGCCAATGTGAGATCTGTTAGGACAAGACCGTGAGGGATCATTGAAAACCGTTTGAAGATGCTGGATCCAAGACCGTTTGGCCCCTTCAGACGTCAGACCATTTGATCAGCAGGGGTGAAGATCGTTTGGCTGAGGCATTGATCGAATGAAGAACCTCGGACGGAGCGATCATTTTCCCAAGACCACAAGGAGTGACCGTTTTCTCAAAACCATTTGGAGCGATCGTTTGGTAGCAAACAGTTTCCAGACTGTTTGGTAGAAAACGGTCTCCAGACCATTTGGAGGAGATATTTCAAGACCGTTTGGTCTAAACTAACTGAAACCGTTTGGTCTCTTTTAACCCAAGACTATTTGGGGCCAGTCCTGTGCCTATAAATAGGACCCCAAGGGTCCTCACTTGGACATCGGTTCCGAGATGCCGACAGGATGCCTGTATACAGATCTGATCTGAAACTAGTCCAGTCCGTGCCAGTTTCATTTCACCTACTTCCCGTGTTGCAACCAAGGAGGATGAGGAGAGAAGAAAGTCGGAGCAAGGGAGACTGTCTGGTCTATCTTGGAAACTCTCGTTCGCATCCAGATCTGCTCTGACATGACGTAGGAGGTCGTATCTACTTCATCGAGCTACGACTACCTTCTACGCCGAGTCCATGGCAGATTTCTCTCTCTTTCTCATTCTTCTTGTTTCTTGCATCATGAGTGAGTAGTACCTTTTCGATGGGGTGCGGGGACTAGCCCCACTGCCCATGTAATCATGTTCTTTTATTAAACTTTCCATGACAATGTATATAACTTTTTATTTCGTTGTTAATCGCTATGTTCGTAGTTTGATTAATTGCTTTCTTTCATCTTTGTTCTTCCTATGTTATGATAATATCTTTATGTAGGATTGCACGTAGTTTAACAAGTTGACTCCCAAACTAGAAATAGAATGGGATTCCTTGAGGTAATAAGTGTGTGATCCGTGAGGGGATGAGCCATCTAGCCTTCGGTGACGCTTCTGTGTACCTAACGCCTATATAGGGGGTTCACAACCTTAGTTGAATTTTGTATCTTCTTGTTAATCGTCGATGTTTTCTCGTATATTAATCGCCTGCTTGCTTATCGATTAATGCGGTTGACTCGCAAACTAGAAATAGAATGGGGTTCCTTGAGGTCGTAAGTGTATGATCCGCAAGGGGACGAGCCATCTAGCCTTCGGTGACACTTTTGTGTGCCTAACGCCTGTATAGGGGGCCCACAACCTTAGTTGGATGTTGTATCTTTGGAGCCGTAAGTATGTGATCCGGATGGTGACGAGAAATATGATGCCAAAGGTGATGCTTACGCAGACCTAACGCCCGTATGGGGGGTTTCACAGCAGCTCTATTTGGATAGTTATATCTTGCCTGGATGTTTGCTGTTTGGATGTGCTTGCACGAGCAGTGGTGGTGAAACCCGATACCATCCCAGTGATTCCATATCATTGATCTTAATCTAGCTTTAATTCAGTCTTTACTTTCCTCCAATTAGTTTAATTAACCTCAAATCAACTAATCGTTTTAAATATTAGTTTTACTTGAGCTAGATTCGACTGACAAGGATTCTTAAAAATGTTGTCCTTTGGGTTCAATCCTTAACTATACCGCGATAAGACTCGTCCTCTTGTGGGTGGTATAATTGCACTTTGGTTTTGGTAAAAGCTCAGGGATTTCAACTTCGAGTGAGTTTGTTAGTGCGTTCAAAATACCACGTCAACTCAGAAGAATCAAACTTTAAATTTATAACCCAAAAACTTCAAGGACCCCCACAACTTTATTACGGGGTCGAAGTAGATATACAGGGTCAAACACAGGGACGTGGGGACATTTAAGATGCTTAAAATCTCACTCTTAAGTCAGATAAGACAATCCGATAGTTGATAAAAGTAAGGAGCTAGAACTAGTCTAGTAGATTGTCACAAAACAAAACAAAACAAAATAAAGAAAACAAAACAAAACAGAGTCCGTAGGATTCTACAAATCAGAGAGAAGGAGTTCCTGGATATGTAACCATAAGTTGGGCAGTATATGCACCTGTTATCGGGCGTAGATGTTGTGTGATTTATATATCATCTTTTCACATGTTATCACACACCAATTTGGTTCATTCTGATATAATTCAGTCTCTTTTCTTTTTTTTTGGTCGGTAAAAACTCATGTTGCTATTTTTGTATTTCTTTTCTAAAGAGTCCGTACAAAACTTGCTACTCTCAATTGAGACTAGCCAAAAAAGAACAAAAAAAAAGAAAATAAGTACAAAAGAATAATAGAAAACCAACCTTCCTCAACCCAAGGATCTTCAGGAAGAAAAGGGGCAAAGGTAGAACAACTTCATCTTTAGAAATGATCAACAGAACAGAAACTCACCCATCACTGAAGAACCAGTGAGAGGGGAGCAATAAAACGACCCATCTGCAACCTTTGAACAGAGATAATAAAAAAACCATCCAAGCTTCAGATTGCAGAACCAAAGATGAACGAGAGGGGGGGGCACATCAGCACAAGAAACCAATAATACCTCCTCAAAACAACAGATATAAGAAGCTCATCTTAAGCACACTCGACCATTCTTATGAAAGAAACACCTCTACAGCGAGAGGGGAACATCAACAAGCAACACAAGGTAGATCGCAAAGTGAGGCTACAGATACTCAACCATCACTGCTAATAGCAGTGAGAGGGGAGCGAGCAGCAACTATCCCAAAGAAAGAAGGAACACCAGCTGAGCAGGCAGATGAAACAGATACTCGACCAAGGCAGTAGAAAGCATCACAACAACTCCAACAGTAGGTAGGAGAAAATATAGAAAAACTACCCCAACATCAGCAGAAACTCGACCATCACCAAAAGTGAGAGGGGAGCAAAGCTAGACCATAACTGAGCAAAGAGAGAGAGGAACACTGCCAAGAACTTGACACAGAACAGATAAAACCATAAACCAAATGAGCCATCAAGAGAATAAAGGGCTACACCCATCTGAAAAGCAGCAAGGATATAGCAGTAAGGATCTTCCAAGAGACCAGCAGCACTAAGAGCCAACAAACATGAACATAGTTGAACCGCCATCCAATCCTGTAGAGAAGAAGAGAAAGACCAGGCTCCAAAGAGTAGAAAGACTCAACCATCACTACAAGTGAGAGGGGAGCAATGCTCGACCATCACTGAGCAGCAACAGGGGAGCAACCAAACGCCAAAAAGCCATCTGAGATAAACAATCTTCACTGAACAACCTGGACTAGGAGATCCCAGGCAAAAAGAAAAAACACATCACCATGACCTTGACACCTGCAGAGATAAAAGAATAACCAGCGCCAGAAGAAGAACAAGACTCAACCATCACTAAAAGTGAGAGGGGAGTATAGCTCAACCATCACTGAACAGTGAGAGGGGAGCGAGCAACACAAGCAACAAGGCACATCCCAGAGAGAAAAAACTAGAGTAGAAGCAGGGGGGAGAATCAAACTCCCACATCCAGACCCCAACAAAGATATCATCCACCATCTAGAGAAATGACCAGAGCATCCAAAAGAGAACAACAGCAGGCCGAGAAGAACCCAGAGCACCATCTGAAAAAAGAACATATGTAGGAAAGGAAAGACCACACCAAGAAAAAACTACTGATCTCCCGCGGAGCCAGCTAGGATGGAAAACTCATCATAGATAATATTCCAGAGAATGTTGGGAGTCTTGAGGACATTCATATGAACTCTATTATTTCTTTCATGCCATGTATGGTAAAGAATAAGATGTTGAATAATACCAGCATTAACACTAGGCATAAAGGTAATGTCATCCCAATCAGTAGGAATTTTATCAATAAGATTACTATTCAGAGCCAAAGACCAGACATCCTTAGAATAAGAGTAGTAAAAGCAAGCATGGTGAGTGTCTTCATAACCTTTCATACAGAGGAAAGAAACAGAGGCAATAGGGATACCGATTCTTCTCACATAATCCGATGTAGGAATCTTGTTATGAATGGCTTTCCAAACATGAATTTTGCTATTGGCATGACTTTTACTATTCCAAATCTAGGAAAATTTTCTATCTTCAGATCCATTGACCCTAATACACTCCCAAATGAACTTAAAGGGAACATCCTCCTTACCATCAAACAAGGGAAGATCTTTCTCAATCTTATGAATGCTAATCTTATTCATGATATCCATCATAATATTAGAGCAACGAGAGTCATTGATAAACCAATTCCCACTGACAATAATGGAATTCAACTGAGCATCCGAAGGGAGCCCAGCCCTGATACTGATGTTCCTATCAACAACTTCATAAAGAAAATTCCCTGCCACCCAGGGATCCTTCCAGATCTTTAAACTATTTCCAGGCCCAATCTTGAGACTGAAATGCTTTCTGAGAAAAGGTAAGCATCTAATGATTCAATTAAACATCCAAGAGTGATTTGGTGAGATTGTACAACTCCACAAAGACTCTTTTTTGAAATACTTTTCTCCGATCCATTTAACCCAAAGATTGTCCTTCTTTCTAGCGATGTCCCACACATTCTGAATAAGACAAGCATTAGCAACATCCTTGCACTTTCTGAACCCTACAGTCTCTTTTCATATTACTTTTGCCATCTTTTTGTTATTCTATTTATTCCATAACTTGCATTGCAGATTTACCACAAAAAGAACTGAATTCAAATGTTATTTCAGCTGAAACAACAGAATGCACGACGTGCAAGTCAGACGCACAGCGTGCACCATTCCAGAGAAAGATTGGTTCGTTCAAACAGTAGAATGCACGGCGTGCAAGACAGATGCATGACGTGCACATTTCCAGAGAAAATCAAATCATTCAGCCAGAAGAACGCACGGCCAGCATAGAGAAAACACATGGCATGCGAGTTTCCAGAAGTGCACAGAAGGACGAACGCACATCGTGCACACCGACACACGACGTGCACCTAGAACGCAAACAGCTGAAGAAATGTTCTGGAAAGTCACACGGCGTGCATATCCTCAGTGCACGCCGTGCACAGATCATCCCGATGCAAACTGCACTGCAGGTGCATGGCGTGCACCTGACAATTTCAGAAATACAAAAATTCAGAATTCAATTTTAAAAGAAAGAGGGAAGGCAAGGGACAGTTATGTTCGGTCATTTGAAGAGTTTCTCTTAACCTAGAGCCATAGGAAAGCAGAGGAGGGCGATTTGGAGGGATCCAAGGTGGTTTCTTGCATAAGGAGGCCATTTATTCTTATCCACTTGTCCATTGTCTTCTTCAAGGTGCAACCAAGCTTCCCCAACTCTGAGCAACTTCTTGGGAAAGGAGCTAGTTCGTCTTGGAGTAGCTAAAGAAGGGGAATTTTGTCCTCAAGACGGAATTTTTCCTTCTTGTGATTACATCTTTAGTTCTCTTTTTCTTTTCCCTTCTAAACCATGTTTAGAACTGAAATTGTTGTAGCAAATCTGCTGTACATCATTATGGACGAGTAGACTCCTTTTTCTTGGGCATGGGAGAGTATCTACCATGTCATAGCATGTATGGAATAAGTAATTTCGTACTAAATACTATGCTTCTTGTTTCTTAACCATGAAAGTACGAGTTTACTCCTTTCTTGCATGTATTGCTGGCCACCTTATGTGCATGTTTTCTGCTTTCTTGCTTGATCTGAGAAGATAAGTAGGAATGTATGGAGGTGCTCTTCTTGGAAACTCTTCCTCTTCTACGAGAGTAGAGAGGAATGAGTTGAGGAACAGTTTGTGATTAAAATGAAATTCACACACGAGAGTGTTGTTTTAAGTTGCGATCATTGCATTTACACCGGGAGGTGAAATGTGACACAACCTTTCCTTGATACAAGAGCTTGTGTATGTTTAAATTATTATGTTCCCTTGATTGCTATGTGAATGAAATCCTAATGTCCAAGATTCTTAATAATTCTAAAATTGAACTTCTTTTCGTAGTTCTTGCTTGCTAGTTAAAATTTGAATCTTCTGTTATTAATTTCCAAATTTTATGCTTTTAGACAAACCTTCTCTACTCTTTAAAATCGATCTAGATTGTTGAACTTTAGTACTGTTGCGCTTGATTAAGTTAATTAATCTCCTTGTGTTTGACCTCGACTATACTACCTCCGTATACTTGTGGAGTTTGGTTAAGTTGAGTAAACTATCCTTTGTTTGGATTGAAACTCGTTAGTGTAAACAACCAACAAGTTTTTGGCGCCGCTGCCGGGGAGCTACAATAATTTAATTGGAGTAATAAGTACTAATTGGTATTCGAGACTAGATCACCATTCATAATTTTCAAGTTCCCATATACCTCTTAGTTGTGTTCTTAATTTCTCTTGTTATTTTTCAGGTTGTATGCGTCGCTCACAACGAGGTCTTCAAACATCCGCTTTGTTAGACCTTGAAATAGAGCGAACTCTTTCAAGTTTGAGAAGAACAAGAAGAGTGGAACAATCACTATTTGGAGGTACTTCACCGTCACCACTGCCATCATCACCACTACTGTCTTCTTCATCTTCTGCATTAGCTACACCAAGCATTTCAGCCATGGAAGATGACCGTCCTTTAAAAGACTTCACGATGCCGGTTGCCACAAACATCTGTGGAGCCATTGATTTATCTACTATAGAAGCAAATTAACTTTTCAATTGATCCTTCTATGATGCAAATGATACAACATAATCATTTTGGAGGTACAACCAATGAAGACCCAAGTCTTCATGTTGCCGAATTCCTGGAATATCTGAATACTTTCAAGATTAATGGGGTATCTGTTGATGGAATTAGACTCATGCTATTTCCCTTCACCTTAAGAGATAGAGCCAAGGCATGACTTTTGTCTCTTCCCAAGAAGTCAATTAAAAGTTGGGACCAACTCCTTAATGCTTTCCTTGCAAAGTACTTTCCGCCAAGCAAGACAGCCCATTTGAGGAACCAGCTCACCAATTTCTCTCAGAGTGAAGGATAAACTCTATATGACACATGGGAACGGTTCAAGGATCTTCAACGCCTTTGCCTGCACAATGGTTTGACAAACTAGCTTCTGCTGCAAACTTTATATAATGGACTGTTTTACAATACCCGGTTGACTCTAGATGCCGCAGCTGGCAGTGCATTAATGACCAAGTCTTACAGAGAGGCTTATGATATTATTGAAGATATATCACTAAATCACTACCAATGGGGAGGAGATAGAGGAGCAAAATCAACCTCTATAGCAAGCTCTTCAACCGGAAAATAAGGAGGAAAACACACTGTTGATGTTGTTGATCTTATTGCTGCAAAACTAGATGTGCTTACACAGAAATTTGAGAAGATGATCACTTTGCCAATTCAATCCGATGAAGCAACATGTGAAGCTTGTGGTAATGCAGGACATACTTCTTCTTCATGTTTTTCCCCTAATGCAATGGAAGGAAACTTTGAACAGGTTAATATAGTTGGGATGCAATAAAATAAACAATACAATCCTTATTCCAACCAATACAATCCCGGATGGAGAAACCATCCTAATTTCTCTTACCGAAATGCAAGAAACACTCAAAACTTCTAGCAAGGACAACAACAACATGCTAACCGTCAAGGAAATCTGCCGGGTTTAAACAACAGGGGTTACCAGCAGCCATAACAACCCCAAGGTTCTTCTCTAGAAGCTATGATGGAAAAATTCATATCTACACAAATGCAACAGAATGAGGAACTCCGAGGAAATGATAAGCTTTTAGAAGATGCTATTGCACAACTTTCTGCAAAGGTGGATGGAATTTCTACCCACACCAAGATGTTAGAAAACCAAATAGCACAACAAGCTCTAAATCAACAAAGGACTCTACAATCCAGTTCTCTTCCAAGCCAACCGGAAGTGAACCCAAGGCAACAAGCTCATGCAATTATCCTAAGAAGTGGAGCTGAGATTGAAAGACCTTCTCCATCTGAGGAGAAGAACATGAAGCAAGCTGATGAAGAGGAGGCCAACACCCCAAATTGCAGCAAGGAGAAAGGTAAAGTTGAAATACCACCTTCTTTCAAATCTACTGCACCTTTTCCTCAAAGATTAGCCAATAAGAAGGAAGACCAGAAATTTAAGAAATTTATGGACATAATCAACAAATTGCATGTAAATTTTCCTTTTGTTGAAGTTATTGCTGAGATGCCTTCTTATGCTAAATTCCTAAAGGATATTTTGACTAAAAGAAGAAAAGTTGATTATGTAGATATAGTAATGCTTTCAGAATGAGTGAGTTCTATGATTCAAAATCGTCTTCCACAAAAGCTTGATGATTTGGGAGCGTTTACACTACCTTGCAAGATTAATGAAACCACTTTTGATAAAGGTTTAGTAGATCTCGGTGCCAGTATTAGTCTCATTCCATTTACCTTATGGCAAGAACTAGATCTTGGGGATTTGAAGCTCACAAGGATGGCTATTGAACTAGATGATCATTCTATTAAATATCCAAAAGGTATGGTGGAAGATGTACTTGTACAAATCAGGAAATTCTGTATACCCTGTGATTTTATTGTTCTTGACAGGGTGGAAGTTCCTTCCAACCCTGTTCTTTTTGGGAGGCCATTCTTGAGGACTGCAGGATGTCTTGTTGATATTCGGGAAGGAAAGCTCACTCTGTGTGTTGGGGAAGAGGCTATGGAATTCTCTATTTATGAAGCCATGAAAGCACCCACACGTGTTGAAGAAATATGTTTGCTTGACATTATTGATCCTATTTAGAATGATACTGAAGATGATGTTCATTTGATGATTAATCTTTATGATGATGATGCAACTGAAATCAACAATTCTGAAATTTCTGGAACACTTTCTATTTCTAAAGCAGCAGCTATCAATGAAGATGCTCCACTTGTTGAAGATAAAGTTGATGAAAGTACAACAGGAAAAAGGTAGAACTAAAATCCCTTCCACATGGGCTAAGGTATGCATTTCTTGACCCAAATTTTACATCTCCTGTTATAATGAATAATGAATTAACCAATGATCAAGAAAATAAATTGCTTGCTGAATTGCATTTGTATAAATATGTCATTGGTTATTCCATAGAAGATTTGAAAGGCATTCATCCTTCCATTTGTATGCATAGAATAAATATGGAAGATGATGCCAAACTAACTGTTGAACCACCTAGATGCATAAATCAAAATATGCTTGAGGTGGTAAAGAAAGAAATTTTCAAATTAATTGATGCTGGAATCATCTATCCAATAAGTGACAGCCCTTGGGTTAGTGCCATTCACGTGGTACCTAAAAAGGGGGTGCAACTGTCATTAAAGAAGACAATGATGAGTTAATACAAACATGCATGGTTACCGACTGGCGTTTGTGTATTGACTACCGGCGTTTGAACAAGGCAACCCACAAATATCATTTTTCGTTACCTTTCATTGATTTAATGCTTGAACGTCTTGCCAAGCATTATTATTTTTGTTACTTGGACGGGTATTCTAGATTTTTTCAGATTCCTATCTATCCACCCGACCAAGAGAAAAGCACTTTTACTTGTACTTATGAAACATATGCTTATCTCTGTATGCCGTTTGGTCTTTGTAATGCTCCCGCTACTTTTCAGCGGTGTATGATGGCCATATTCTCTGATTTTATTGAAAATATAATGGAGATTTTTATGGACGATTTCAGCGTGTACGGTGATTCTTTTGATCAATGTTTATTGAACCTGTCTCTAGTCTTAGCCCACTGTAAAAAGGTTAACCTAGTGCTAAACTGGGAGAAGTGTCATTTCATGGTACAATCCGGTGTAGTACTAGGACATGTTGTATCTAACAAGGGTATTGAAGTGGACAGGGCAAAGGTCAAATCAATTGAGAAAATGTCTACTCCATCTTCAGTTAAAGACATTCATAGTTTTTTAGGACATGCATGTTTTTACAGAAGATTTATTAAAGATTTCTCAAAAATTACAAAGCCGTTATGTTCCCTACTTGCAAAGGATACATAATTTGTGTTTGATGACGATTGCCAAGTAGCCTTTTCCAAGCTCAAAAAGGCCCTCATTTCAGCCCCAATTATTCAACCTCCAGACTGGGATTCTCATTTTGAACTAATGTGTGATGCAAGCGATTATGTAGTGGGAGCTATTTTAGGACAGCAAAGAGACAAGAAAGTCCATGCCATCTATTATGCCAGCAAAACTCTCGATGAAACACAAATCAAGTATACAACCACGGAGAAAGAAATGCTTGCAATTGTATATGCATTTGACAAGTTCCGACAGTATTTGGTAGGGTCAAAGGTGATTGTATATACTGATCATGCTGCCATTAAGTATTTGCTGAATAAAAAAGATGCCAAACCATACCTTATTCACTAGATACTACTCCTGTAAGAGTTTGATCTTGAAATTCGAGACAAGAAAGGTACCGAAAATAGTGTTGCCGATAACCTCTCGAGATTGACCACAGAGGCTGGAGACCTATTGCCAATTGAGGATTATTTGCCTATTGAAAAACTCTATGCATTGTCATCCACTCCAGCACCATGGTTTGCAGACATCGCTAATTTTCTTGCTACTAGACAACTGCCACCGAACTTGACATATCAATAAAAGAAGAAATTCTTTCATGATGTAAAATTTTATTACTGGGATGACCCATTGCTATTCAATCATGGAAGTGATGGGCTAATCCAGAGGTGTGTTGTTGAAGTGGAGGTCTCAAGCATCATTGCTGAATGCCATGCCTCTCCTTATGGAGGACATTTCAGAGGAGAAAAGATTGCTACAAAAATACTTCAAGCTGGTTTCTATTGGCCCACATTATTCAAAGATGTCAATCTATTCGTCAAATCTTGTGATAGGTGTCAAAGGACAGGAGACATATCCCGCCGCGACGACATGCCACTCAACTCTATTTGTGAATCGAATCTTGATAAATGATGTATTACTAATACTTGTTAAGTAAGTGTTTGTAATACTCAAGGAGAGATATGATGATTACAAGGGATGAAATATTCATTTAATACAAAAAGAAAATGTCATATGAAAGAAAGATAAAATGAAAGTCTTTATAATTTGATGCTCGTAGTGGTGAACGATTAGATGATATGCTATTCTTCCATATCTTTTCTTGGATTTCGGTATGAAATCCTAAAAAGGAGGGAAGAATTTGTAATGACCCGTTTTCAAATTAGTCATCTAATTAGGGTTTACTTGGATGATTGTATGCTTAACTAAGTTGATCATTGTTTAAAGCTCTATTAGTGATGATACTTAATTTTTGATATTGTAAATATAGGTTGAGGTGTTCGATGTATGGGGATTGGACTATATGAGACCATTCCCATCTTCCTGCGGGTATCAATACATTCTTGTTGCTTGTGAATATGTGTCTAAATGGGTTGAAGCCATTCCAACCCAAGCACCGGACCCCAAATCTATAATTAAGTTTTTTCAAAAGATTATTTTTCCTCAGTTTGGAGTTCTACGTGCTGTAATTTCTGATGGAGGCATACACTTTGTTGAAAAACAATTTAAAAATCTTCTCTCCAAGTATGGTGTGACTCATAAGATCTCTACACCCTACCACCCCCAAACATCAGGGAAAATAGAGATTTCAAATAGGCAACTGAAGAATATTCTTGAAAAGACTGTCTCTAGTTCAAGGAAAGATTGGGCATTAAAGATAGATGATGCACTATGGGCATATCGCACAGCCTACAAAACCATCATTGGGACTACTCCATTCAAGTTGATCTATGGCAAAGCATGTCACCTTCCAATAGAATTAGAGCATCATGCTTTATGGGAAATTAAGTTCTTGAATTTCGATATGAAGAGAGCAGGAGAAAAACGTCTTTTGCAGCTGCAGGAGCTTGAAGAACTTCATCTTAATGCCTATGAGAATGCAAAGTTGTACAAAGAAAGAACAAAAACTTTGTTACGATAAAAGAATTCGCATGAAAGACTTCCAAGAAGGAGACAAAGTATTGTTATTCAACTCTAGATTAAAGCTTTTTCCAGGAAAGTTGAAATCAAAGTGGTCTGACCCGTTCCTAGTGCTAAAGATTTTTCCATATGAAGCTGTAGAACTCCAAGGAAAAGATGGAACCTTCAAGGTTAATGGACAATGTTGCAAACACTACTCTTGCGGAGAATAAGTGGAGAAAGGAGCCTCATGTTCCCTCCAAGATGTCTGAAGATTTAGAAGAAATCTTACTCCAGACTTTAAATGAAGGACCTCGTGGGAGCTGACTCCACATTAGGATAAATTTCTTTTAAATTTTTTGAGTTAAAAATACTCTTTAATTTCGTTAATAAGCATGTCATGGATGAATGTAATAATCTACTATACTATACTATCATACTAAACGTCACCGGCCAAAAACTCGTCTCCGTCCACTAATTACTGAAAAGATCTGGACTTGTTATGTCCCAATGTAAATCGGCTGAAATTCAAAATTTATAATCCGTCGGTCACTCGTGTCCATCTTCCCGATCTCTTCGACATGATGGGACTCTAATCGCTAACTGCTGTCCCGTGAAATTCGTTTGAATCATTATCATAAGCAATCGCCGCTACTGCCTATATATAATTGTTTATTCCACGACCCAATTCAGTTCATGTATACCAAACCACTAAAATATACAACTCGTCTGCTACGAGGTGGATAACTTCCATGTTGTTATTAGGCCAGACTCCCGTCGGTGCGTATCATGGTGGAGACAACTGCTAAGTGACGTGGGCTTATATTGATATCACCATGAATCAGGTTCCGATGGATTACAATCCATTGCAATTCTGGAAGAGGTAACCCGGTTGGTTGTGGTATATCTAACTAGCACCAGAGACGAAGCAAGTACGAAGGTACAAAGGGAAAGACCGATGCACAAAAGAATATGAGGATATCAACTAATTTAACTTTGATTTGGTAATGGCGCTTGGGATGGATTCAATACTCATAGTTGACGCCTGGTCGAATGTTACAACTGAATCCACATTGGTGAAGTTGGTTACCTCATATACATTGGAGTCTGCATCTCTGGCAAGTTTGTAGAGGAGGCACGACGGGACTACACATCGCTTTTAATTCACGTGCGTGGTAATGATTGGGAAGATCCTCATGTTCTGCCTATGCGAGCACATCTTATGGTGATGCTTGGATAGTTGTGGTGGATGGCCACAACACTCTCACCAAACACCTATTTCTCGGTGGTGTTCACTAACCCTCAAATAGTACTTCCTTGCACTACGAAGACGACAAGGGACAAGGATTTTACGAGCATCATTCGTGAGGAGAGGATTGTTAGTATAACTTCTTGCGACTCCTTGTTCTTCCTCCGTGCACAACTGAACCCATGTTGCAGGCTTCAATTTTAAACCAATTTCCTCAAGGTGTCTCAGAAAGATAGATCATTTCTTCTGATTTATGGTTTCATGTTCTATCGGCGTGTTTACTGGTAAAATGTTGCCCGCTAATATATCTTTACTATTTTAGATAACACTTTTTCTGGTTTCATGCTACCGACGTGTGTTCTGGTTTCATGTTGCAGGTCTCCATAATGCTTTTTTTGGATGTACTTGTATTTTGGGATTTTCAACAGAGCGTGTAAGGTTGCTGCCGAGTCACTAATTAGAGACACCATAAGCAAGTTGACACAATCTTCTCATACTATGCTGATAAGCAGAAGTTTTTTAACTTCAAGATCTAACTGATGAATGTATCATATCTTATACGATGGTGCAAGAATCATATCGTGTGCAACTGACACCAAACTTGGTAGGTGATTGATTTCTACTTTAACACGGTTCTTTGCTACTAGCATTTTAATTTTCTATGTATATTTTGTGGTACACTACGTTACCTTTTATGTGATGTATATTCATATGCGCCCCTACTTTAAGTTCTTTGTACCATATTTCAACAATTAATGTATTTAAAGTCGGTAAATATAGATGTTAGACAGTTGTTTTTCTTATTAGCACACAATCTATATGTTAACTTCTTTTATCTTTAGATTGTGTGTGCTCTTATTGGATTAATGAATAACATTGGATCACACTCATGGAGTGTTAAATTATACACCCCTTAGATCTATGTACGTAGTTATTAGTATAGTTCTCTCTTGACAACTTAACTACAACATAAAGGTTAAAATATTTGGTTATGTTTCTATGTTTAATTGACTTCCGAATTCAAGGAAATTAACTATTTTTTTCACACGCCTCATCATGTACAGGACGTTTGGCATATACAATTATTAGTGATTATATGATTATTCACTCTTAGATTGAGAAAATAGTTGGATTCAGTAGAAGCCCGAGCATTGGCATCACATGCTGGAAAATCAACATGTTTCTAATAAATTTAAGAACACTTGTCTAATCGAATCATTTCTATGTCTAGACATTACTAAATAAACTCATTATATCGATCCCCCTTTTCCTAAATGAAAAGTCATTTCTCGAACTTTCATGAGTGAGATCATTCACATTTTTCATATAGATATTCATATTATTTTATACCACTACGATGGGATCATGTTCAATTTATTACAATTACAACACAATTTTTAGATGTCACGTAATGTTATGTGTGTTTTTTATGTTAATTTGTCTTGTTATGTAGCACTAGAGTCTTTTTTGTAATATTTATCTGTGCTCTTATAATATATCTATAGAATCTAACCAACTTGTTATACTACTACTCTCACTTGTAAAGATGATACAACTAAAGTAATATATTCCTCATTTATCAATCAATGGAATTTGTAATATGCTACCACATAAGCTGAAATTTTATGGTGACATTTTGAGAAAAGAAACTTCGCCCTGAGGACTTCAATGCATTCTTTTATATTTATGTAATATTATTTGTTTGGATTTTTTCTCTTATTCTCTAAAAAATATATGGATAATTTGATTATTTTTATATAATGGGAATGTAAATCCCTTTTTCTATAGGGGGAGAGAGTCCAGGAAATAGAATATGTAATTGCTCATTTGATTATCTAATAGAGTACTCTTATGCCAATTTTTACTTCTTATAGAAGAATAATATTTTATTCAACAAACAAAATATTGATTTGATGACAAAGACTATGATACATATCATTATAAAATTTTCTCCTATACTTCCTACGTACTAAAAAAAATTTGGCTTCAATAAATAGGAATCTTATATGAAAATGAATTTCAACAAAAATGTCAATGGTGATGAAGGAAGTTATTCTTTTAAAGGAAAGAAGATTTATTAAAACCCTAAGATTGATGCTTGCATCAAGGTAACATTGCTTGTTTATCTTGAGCAATAGGGAAGGGTCATTCATTTCTAGGGCACTACGTGATGGCTAAGAATGAGTTCTCTATTTTAGTGTGTGCTTGAGTATGTCTCCTCTTCTTTATCAATTGGATAAATTACATCTGGTGGATGGATGGTTAGAGATAGAACAATATGCCTTATTTCACTTCCAACGCTCAATCACAACTCTCAATCACTACTGGAAATTTTATTCATGTAATACATGTATCATATTTAATTTCTATGGTTTCATTGAAGATGAATTTGATGTACACATAAAATTATACAAGAATGCCTATTGTGATGAAGGAAGTTCTAATATCATTTAAAAAGAATATTTGTTAAACATATAACTGATGTGTTCCAAGAAAGTAACAACATGGTTGATTCTATCAACAACTAAATAGTACTATTGAATAAAATTTCTTATCTACCTTACCACATAATTACTTAACTTTACAGTTATTTGGGGTGAAATCTAAGTGGATAAGTTAATGATAAAATTATCCTAATTATCTATCAATACATTCAGTAAATAAGTTGTCTAATTGAGAAGTAGTCAATAATCCCTATAACAAATAGATAATATGGTGCATTTAATGAACTTTAAAATTTTCAAACGTCATGGTTGCGTATATAACATAAATATGAGAAATATTTTATATTGGACCATTATCTATTAGCCTTACTAGGGGGTGTCAGTGTATACAATTATTCCAATACATAATACACCAGATTTTTCCAAAAGAAAAATGCACACCATACATGATTATATAAAGAAATATATATCTTGTAATATAATGTTGATGGTTTTGAAGAAGAAAATGATCTAGAACTAAGTATTGTAGTGTAAATCAATGAATTTCATCACTCACAAGCTCTTCTTATTTTAAACTAACAATAAATAATGTTCTTGATATTCCCTTTAAAGCATTTTTCAACACGTCTCACTTGGGGATTGAATTCATATGTAGATAAGGGGAAGAACAAGATCATTCATGGGTTTCTCAAACATCACTACTTATGATAAAATTATGCATTTAAATACCTTGTATTTGATATACCATGCTAAATAAATAAGGATAAAATTGCCTCTATTGTGAAGAATATATATTATCTCACCCATGACACTAAAAATCTACAATCATATGTGATACTGGAATTGTACATATACAAATATAATAATTAAAAAATGTTTCGTGCTGACAACATTGATTGGTATAAATACAGGTGTAACACGTTTCTACATATAGAGGTTTTAGCACATATAAATTACTAGATCATGATGAAAGAAAATATCCTCACCTGGTTTTTACGTGGAATACAAGATAGTGTGAAAGTTATATTGAACAATACAATTATAATAAATTACATTTACTTTTCAAGAAGAATAACTTTATCAAAATAAAATTCTTGTCTGGGATATCAAATTGGGGAAGAGATTATATTTATTTGTGAAGTTAATTATTGTTACAACAAGTTATTATAGTGTCGTTTAATTATTCAATAATGAACTAGATGATAATGATAGTTCAACTTTATATAAAATGGTTTAGAGGCATATTATTGATAATTCATGTATAAAACTAAGAAAGGGACACTCTTTCATTACAAGAACAAAAAAATTCAAGGAAGCTATTTTTGGTTATATGGTGCACATCAATTGGAAAAAAAAGATATATAACATCTATAGTGAAGAATAAATGGTGATTTTTAATCTTATATATTAACTATATGAAATGTAGAAGTAATAGATACTATATGTTACCATCCTACATAAGATTAAAAAAAATTATACTATTCAAAATACATGGTAGAAGTTTATTCGCTATGAATATAATAAAACAACTTAGATATACAATATTTTCTCAGTATTGGAACCAATGTAGAGGACATATATATAAATCATAAGAATAATGTTAAAGTTAGCATTGTAATTAACAAAACTAATCATATGCTTTCTCCATCTAAAGGACGTGTAGGTAATTTTATGCTAGCAATACTCTTTTGGACAAGTTGTACGAGAATTGAAGGAATAAAGTACACGTTTAAGCTATTATTAAATATTTTTTAGGATGAAACCCATTGTGAAATGTAGAGTGAGAATGTTAGGAAAAAAATAATGTTATTTCTTTATTTTTGTAGATTTCATGAAGTATATTCATATAATTTTTAACTTTTCATAAAGTTACTATTATAATTAACTTATAACCAAGTTATGT
This sequence comes from Alisma plantago-aquatica, assembly GCA_963693085.1. Classification (NCBI taxonomy): domain Eukaryota; kingdom Viridiplantae; phylum Streptophyta; class Magnoliopsida; order Alismatales; family Alismataceae; genus Alisma; species Alisma plantago-aquatica. The sequence continues at coordinate 323,314,204 of OY856409.1, forward strand.
CAGGATTTCAAGTATATGATATTCTTTCATTCTATTTATTAAATTGTATTATAAATACTAGATTAATTTTGTTAGAGAATGTAAAAATAATAAATAAATTTCATAGTATATACCTATTTAAGAACAAATAATATATAATACTTTACACTAAAAAATATATGGGAAGCTCACTATCATTGTAGTTATTATATATATCAAGTAACGAATAGAACAATGAACATGAAAATGTAAGAAAAATTTAGTTCTCACAACATTATCATGATAAACATCCATAACTCTAAATCCATACCATATGCCAATGCATATTTAGTTTACATGCTAATCAAGTAAATTTATGGTTCTTAAGTTGTTCTAAAATCTTGAAAAAGTGACCATTTCATTTTCTCATTAATTGGATGGAGATTCGAACCCATCTCACCCCTTAATAAAAAAAACTATTTTATTTCTATTTTTTTTAACTTAGTCAGTTGATATTTTATTATACCCTATACTTATAATTTATTTTATAATCTAAGAAACTTAATATATGACCACAACTCTGTGTATGTTTACAAATAAATTAAATCAATTTCTTTTTCATAGTGCACGTTGATATCCTAAATTTTGGACCAGTATAATATTTTAATTGTGCATATCAGTTTCTCCTTTACTCATTAATGTCATGTGTTTATTGGCAGAAATCTACTTTAGAGTTCAACTCTACCTAATTTTCATGGTCCAAATATCCTCACCTTCAATGAGGAGAACGAAATAGATCTTTATTCGATGGTCATGCTCATCATTCAACTTTTCTCCTTCCACATTTTGTTTCCCTAAAGTAAAAGATCTATTATATCTTGTTCCATTGTTATTTTCATTAATTTTTTATTAATCTTATAATATGGGTCTATTGTTATATTCATAAAAATATGATATTTATTTTATCATGCACATCTTCTTTCTTTCAAGGGATTTCTTTTTTTTCTAGACATAAATAAAATATATGCACAGTTTTATGAATTTTACATATAAATACCTCTTATAAACAAAAAACACATCATAAAACCTGGCTAATTTGGCATATGTCATTTTCTTAGAGTATTGGATATAGAATACACTATATTTTGTAGGTATAAATGAAAATTTTTAAGATCTCATTCACATGCCTATCTCTTACTTAACTTCAAGATTGAATCTGATGTTGGTGGAATGTTTTTCAAATAGCTCTATAATTTCACAGTATCAAAGTAAATTTCTCAACTTTATTAACTTTGTGTCTCAAATTACTTTTATGAGTGGTGTGTTGTTCCATTTCTAACTCTTTTGCAAATAACATACACTTTATGAGTCCTTATTTGCCATTCCTTATAACTAATGTTGCTAGAATATGACAATACATTATCTCCTCTTAGAGTCAGATGACATCCTTCACAAGTTAAAATGAAATAAACACTCATGTATTATATTTGTGATTGAATATGTGCTACCTTCTCATAGAAACAAATATGTAAATTACATACTATTTTTAGTAATTTAACAATCTCAAAAGACATACTACATTAATCATATTCTATTAAATATTTTTTGGAAAAAAATTACCTTTTTAAAATAACAATGAGTAGGATAATATTTGTGACGCCATAATATACAGAAAGAAATAGTACACATAGTTTAGAACAAGATTAGAATGGATTCAGTAATTTGCACCATGATAAAATAGATATTTTTTTAGATAATTATAAACCATGTGAACCTAGCAAATGGAGGCCATTGACAAAGAAATTTTTTTAAGGTAAGATATAGTAAGGCATTCAAGGTCATGAAGAGAAACCAAGAACGAATATAAAACCTTCAGAACATACACATGTTATTTAGTTGTTATTTTTCACTACAACATACAAACTCTAAGATGAATATTATATATAAGCATGATTTCATCACTCATTACATATTTGTCACGTGCAAAGCACGTGACATTACTAGTCTAGACTTGATTTCCATTCTATCTGCGTTTGTTTACCGCTGACTATCTGCAATTTTCTACAGAAATCGCAAAGTGCACAGTGTGTCTTTTGAAGACACGGCATGCACCACACTAAAAATTGCAGCGGAGGATGTTCTGGAAACTCACACGGCATGCATTTCCAAAACACACGCTGTGCACCTCATGTGTGAAATCTGCATGAAACTTTCTAGAAACTCACGCGGCGTGCGTTATTAATATGCACGTCGTGCAGCTGGAAGTTTGACAATCTGGATTTTTTTTGGAAACTAACACGCCGTGCGTTTTCAACGTACACGTCGTGCATCTGGGAATTAGAAATTGTTGCAACTCTCTAGAAACATGCACGTCGTGCATTTTATATCTGCACGACGTGTACCTAGTATTCGACAATTTCTATAAATGTTTTGGAAACTGGCATGGCGTGCATTGTCCAAACGCACGTCGTGCACCTGGGAAATGGAATTCTGTGAACTTTCTGGAAACTTGCACGGCGTGCATTTCCAAAATGCACACTGTGCACATGGACGTAAGGGAGAACTTTAAAAACAAACTTTAGAGAAGTGCACGACATGCAGTTCAAACGCACGTCGTGCACTTACTTGTAAAGTTTAGACAAAAAGGGCCAGAGTGCACGACCTAATCACTCCAACCCTAGCAGACGTGCACCTCGACCCTAAGTCGTGCGAGCCGCCGCCCACTAGAGCCAGAGCAAACACACACCGTTCCGCCAGCCGTGCACACGCCTTCTTCTTCCTCAGCAACCGTGCATCCTCAGCAGCAGCCGTGCGCCAGTTTCCTTCTCCATCTCGGCCGCTCCACAGGCATCACGCTACCTGCCACTGTCTTCAAGCTGAGCTCGGTAGAAGCAACACTGTCGTGCCGCCCGCCGCCATCGTCGTCCAGGAGCTAGCAGCAGTAGCAGCTACAAACTGCCGCCGTTTTCTTCTCCATCTGTGTGTTCCAGCAGCCATCTGCCAACCACCTCATTGCCACCGTCGACAAAGCAGCAACAGCTAGCAGCCGCCTGCATCCGGCCACGTCAATGCCGTTTTCTACTGTGACCTTCTTCTCCGATGACACAACAACTAGCACCAACCACCATCGCCTGGTTCCGAGCACCGGCAGCAACAACTTGGCCCAAAATCATAGCCGTCTGTGCAGATTTCTGAATTGCCCCAAATTTGTAGGTGCACGCCGTGCACCCACTTTGCACGTCGTGCATTCAACTGACTGAAGAAGATGAATAGTACAATTGCACGCCGTGCACCATCTATACACACCGTGCACCAATTATAGATTGAATGGCACCAATCAAGCAGAAGTCAAGTCGACGCCATGGAATAGCTTCCTCTTCTTCTGCACCTCCCGCTACTGCAACTCCACCTTCTGCACTAGCACCTGTGGTGTGTGTACCCTCTACACAGTTCAGGGTCAGACCCGAGGAGGACGCCGACTACCAGTTCCTCATCACAAGGCGTGTGTTGCCCTCCTGCTACATGTGCGATGAAACCCTTAACAAATTGGGTTTCAAAAATGAGATAGTAGATCATTTAACATTTTTGGGTTTACACGTACCTCTGCACCCGAGTTACTAAAACATATCCCCACCTTGTCTATGAATTTCTCACTACTTTTAAGGCTAAGAATGACCCACATCACTACATCACGCCTTATCAGAAGATCAACTTTTGACTTTTAGACAAATCTTTTACTATGGATCTTCAGCGGTTTTGTGTTTTACTTAAATGCAATTTCGGCGGTTACATTGATTATCCTCCCGCCTTCAATAGTGATTTGTTCTAGTCTGAGATCACTTCTGAAATGGTGCATAGAGCAAGGAATGCTCGAGCTTCAGCTATACACAATCCAGTTTTCTGAGTTATTCATCCTCTTCTTAGCACAGGACCCTTTGCCAAGAATGAAACTCAAGGTGTAGTAGGAAAGACAGATCTATTCTTCTTATGGTGCTTGGTAAACAATGAGCAAATCAGTTCTGGCTACTACATTATTAATAAGCTACTTGACACAAAAAAGCAAAAGAAAAGGGAGGCAAGTGACATTATGTGCGGCGGGCTACTAAGCATACTTGCAATGCAGTTGGGTTTAGATGTGGGTTCCCTAGAACCTACACCGGGGAAGAACCTTGTTGATATCAACTATCTCATCTCTTATGGTCTGATCTCCAGACATGGTAACAACACATCTAAGTTTAAGGTTTTTATCACAAAGAAGCAGTTCATCACCATCCCCGATGCAGCTCAGAATGAAATCAAGAACAAGGCTACCTGGAAGGTAGAGCTACAGCCAGAGACTGACGAGGAGACACCCACTCGGGGTGCCAGCAGCTCTACACCAGGGCCTACACCAACAGCCCCTACTCTGCCACCGTCCACCAGTACTCAGACAGAGTACAACTGGACAATGTCGGACATGAGTCACCTTTACGACTATGTGCAGCGGAGATTTGATCACCTAGACACCCGCCTTGACCAGATGGGCGCGCAGTACGACACCCAGTTTGACCATTTGAGTGCACAATACACTACTATGTACGACATGGTCAATAGGATGGATGCGTGGCACATCTCACAAGGCCACTACCCTGCACCGTAGTCTTTCCAGACTCCTCCCCGCCAGGAAACCGTAGTTCCAGAAGTTCCACAACATGATTTTCCCCAACAACAGCCACAGCAGGACCAACAATAGCAGCCAGACTCATCCACCACGCCGATGGACATCCCTGACATCATCAGTCAGTTCTTCCCTGAGTAGGGTGGCGGCAGATCCTTTTTCTGATTTCTTCATGACATGTATCCGGTTGTGAACTCCATAAGTTCAATTGAAGCAGTGAGGACACTGCTGATTTCAAGCTTAGGGGGGATACAACCAGCCAGTAGTGGTAGTCATTCAACATTTTTCTTTTTCGAGTTAGTAGTGTCAGTTGTTTTTCAATTTCTTCCATTTTATTCCATGTTCTTTTCCTTGATGGCAATATCTATATGATTTGAGACTATTTTTTTAAGAATGACCCCCTCTAGCATGCTGAAATTTTCTGTTCTCTATATGTTTTGGCTATATTTAAGAGAGAAAAATTAAGAGCATGTTTGAATGAAATGGAAGTTGAATTTTCCCATGTACTTTGATGTGATTTGTGTTTGTAGTTTGATATCTCAAATTTTTACATATTGGACTACTCAATACATGTAATGGTTTCTAATTCTTACGGAATAACTAACTTGCAACACTTTTTAGAATACATGGTATTTTTGCCAAACTTTTAGTCCATTTACAAATCGACTTTTCAATGATTTTTTTTCAAAAGAATGATCAAAATCTTGCTAACTTTAACATTCTAGTTGACTCTTTGGTGTTGCACAATCAATCTTCACCCAATAAAATATGGCATATGGCCCACATATTATGATATCCTAGTGTGAGTCTGATCTGGCAACGATGGTTAGGTGATATGAAAATCAAAAGAGGGTAAAAACAACACCCCAACCGACATTCCTTGTGAGAATAAGCCTAAATTAGCAGCTGAATGTTGGAAACCCAAAAATCTCATCATCATATCCATATGAAAAAGAGCGCAGCTAAGTTTTGTTAATGTTAACATTTGTTTGATCATCTTATATCTATACTAGCTGAAAGCTTGTAATGTACATGCACTGACTGTTTGGCTTGATTATCCAAACTCTACTTAGTATTGTCTTGTTGAGCTTTTCGCTTAATTTGAAACCAACCATGCTGAACTTAATTTATCCATATAAAATGTTGAAAAATTTGAGATGATAACGATGAACACAAGCACAAAGTACATAGTTGACTGAGCTGATTGCATATTCTCTTTTCATTTCATTCATGCATGAACTATTTTTTCCTACTTAAATATAGCCATGTTCTTTTTTGCTTGAGGACAAGCAATAGTTCAAGCTTAGGGGGATTTGTTGTGTGATTTATATATCACCTTTTCACATGTTATCACACACAAATTTGGTTCATTCTAATATAATTCAGTCTCTTTTCATATTACTTTTGCCATCTTTTTGTTATTCTACTTATTCCATAACTTGCATTGCAGATTTACCACAAAAAGAACCGAACTCGGATGTTATTTTAGCTGAAACAACAGAATGCACGACATGCAAGTCAGACGCACGACGTGCACCATTCCAGAGAAAGATTGGTTCGTTCAAATAGAAGAATGCACGGCTTACAAGACATACGCACGACATGCACATTTCCAGAGAAAATTGGATCGTTCAGCCAGAAGAACGCACAGCGTGCATGGAGAAAACACACGGCGTGTGAGTTTCCAGAAGTACACAGAAAGACGAACGCACGACGTACACACCGACGCACGACGTGCACCTGGAATGCAAACTGCTGAAGAAATGTTCTGGAAAGTCACACGGCGTGCATATCCTCAGCGCACACCGTGCACAGATCAACCCGATGCAAACTGTACTGTAGGTGCACGACGTGCACCCAAAATGCATGACGTGCACCTGGCAGTTTCAGAAATACAAAAATTTAGAATTCGATTTTAAAAGAAAGAGGGAAGGCAAGGGACGGTTATATTCGGTCATTTGAAGAGTTTCTCTTGTCCCAGAGCCAGAGGAAAGTAGAGGAGGGCAATTTGGAGGGATCTAAGGCAGTTTCTTGCATAAGGAGACCATTTCTTCTTCTCCACTTCTCCATTGTCTTCTTCAAGGTGCAACCAAGCTTCCCCAACTCCGAGCAGCTTCTTGGGAAAGGAGCTAGTTCATCTTGGAGCAGCTAAAGAAGGGGAATTTCATCCTCAAGCCAGAATTCTTCCTTCTTGTGGTTACATCTTTAGTTCTCTTTATCTTTTCCCTTCTAAACCATGTTTAGAACTGAAATTTCTGTAGCAAATCTATTGTACATCATTATGGACGAGTAGACTCCTTTTTCTTGGGCATGGGAGAGTAGCTCTCATGTCATAGCATGTATGGAACAAGTAATTTTGTACTAAATACTATGCTTCTTGTTTCTTAACCATGAAAGTACCAGTTTACTCCTTTCTTGCATGTATTACTGGCCACCTTATGTGCATGTTTTCTGCTTTCTTGCTTGATCTGAGAAGATAAGTAGGAATGTATGGATGTGCTCTTCTTGGAAACTCTTCCTCTTCTACGAGAGTAGAGAGGAATGAGTTGAGGAACAGTTTGTGATCAAAATGAAATTCACACACGAGAGTGTTGTTTTAAGTTCCGATCGTTGCATTTACGCCGGGAGGTGAAATGTAACACAACCTTTCATTGATATAAGAACTTATGTATGTTTAAATTATTGTGTTCCCTTGATTGCTATGATATGTGAATGAAATCCTAATGTCCAAGATTCTTAATAATTCTGAAATTGAACTTCTTTTTGTAGTTCTTGCTTGCTAGTTAAAATCTGAATTTTCTGTTGTTAATTTCCAAATTTTATGCTTTTAGACAAACCTTCTCTACTCTTTAAAACTGATCTAGATTGTTGAACTTTAGTATTGTTGCGCTCGATTAAGTTAACTAAGCTCCTTGTGTTCGACCTCGACTATACTACCTCCGTACACTTGCGGAGTTTGGTTAAGTTGAGTAAACTATCCTTTGTTTGGATTGAAACTCATTAGTGTAAACAACCAACAGTAGACAACCCTCGAACACCCGAGCAAGCAACCTACATCCAAACATGGTACATACTGTGGTATCAGTTCCTATGGGGTCATCCCACTCGCCTTTATGTAGCGTGACTAAAACCCCTTGATGTTATGACACCTCTCTCAAGGATGACATAACAACACCCTAGAACATTCTAGATACCCTCTCGAGTCTAGAACATTATGAGATGTCAGGAACAGATGCGATCCACATAGAACCAAGTATTGGACTCAACTTGGGTCTACGATTCTGCACGGATCACCATGAGTTGTCCTCCTCTCAGATTCTGATCCGGACTACCTTCTCTTATCTATTTCTACAAAAAATCTCTCGATATAGGTAGAAATAGAATTTCAAGCAAGAAAAAGATCAACCAAACTAGAAATCATAACCAGAAAGAGAAGATAGAATAAAAAACGTACTAGATCTGGAATAAAACTGCTTGCTTAAGGTAAAAGTACATAAACATGCCCAAAACGGGCTACATAGCCAAGAAGGAGCTCAACTAGTGATGGACAAGCATATTTGGCACCGAACAAAGATGGAAGAACATCATTTGTATAGAAACCAAGGAGAACAATAGAAGAAAAGAGAATAAGAATAGATTTAGCCTATAGAGGAGAGGTGTATCTCACTTCTTAGCCTCCGTATAGGCCGGATCTCATCTTTCAGTCGTCCTCCTTGGTCTTCTGGACTCCTTGGCCCCCATTCTATCTAGATCCACCCCGAACAGTAGCTTGGTGGATGAACAGAGGTGGGGGATGATGGTGGACGTTCTCCTTCTCTCGAAGAAGATGGAGTCTTTAATCTTCTCTCTCCTCAGTTTCTACCTTTAGAGATCTAAGACTGGTGGGGATGAGTGGATGATAGTGGATGGTAGGAAATGGGCAGAAATATATAGATGATGGTGGAAAATGGTGGAGGCTGGAAGCACGATGAGGAGATGGGTGTCGGATGAGCACTTCAGCCTTATCAGACATTTGGACCCTCCTACGGGTCTCGGGGAACCTCGAAATTTCGGGACCAACACCTGGAACCTCCAAAAATTTGGAACCCCTCTCCAAGTGGAGAGGGACATGTATTTATAGGTGGAGTCATCGGGGTGCTGATCCCGACTGCGACCTTAATTACCACGGCCGCAGTGATGACCGTGGGTCACGATCCTCCCTCGGTCGTAGTCTAACCTCACCATGACCATGGTGATGACCACATGTCGTGGTGAGCACCTTGTAAGATGCAGTGGCACGTGATGGACACGAATATGGTAACTGACCACAGACGTGGTGATTATGGTCAAGGCAGAACTTGTGTGCCATGGTTGTGGTCTTCCCTCGGTCACGACTTGACCTCACCACGGTCATGGTGAGCACCTTGGTCGCATCAAGTGACAGATGGAAGCTTAGTTGCTGCAAAAACTTTGTGTTGGGGAGAAATCTTGGAGAATATATGTCTTTTCAGGTTTAGTGCATGCGAGTCCCAAAATTGGCTAGTTGAGAAACTTTATCTATGAAAAGATATAAATTACTAAAATATAAGAATCTATGGTTATTTTGGGCATATTAAGGCTATAATGACACAAAACCATAAATAAATGCTTAGCATGGATGCCTAAATTTGGGTGTTATCAACCACCCCAAGCTTAAACATGTGCTTGTCCTCAAGCAAGACTCTGCTCAAAGAATAAAAAGATAACATCCAAATTAAGCATGGTGATAAATGATAAAGTTTATAAAAAATAGTTTAAAACATCAATTCTCTTGACCTATGTTGTTTCAGGGCAAACCCCCACCAATCAAGCACAAACCTACTAAAGTAGGTTCAAAGGGCATCTAGGAAAGATTAAGCAAATTCATTGCAACTTGTCGATACTCATGAGGGTTTGAATCATAATTATAAAACATAAAAGAAATGTCACATAGGTGATCACACGGGTGATGAGCAATGAGCAATCATCATGTATTCATGTAGACCAATCTGGAGCAACACGCCTCACACTCATTTAGGTCCTAAGAAGTAACAAAAGAAAAAAAGACTCTAATGACTTCTGAGGATCCCGATCTGCATTAGGTTGGTCCATGTAATGAGCAATAGTCCCTACAGTCCGAGCCAGTTGGCCCAAAGCAGTGAGACGAATTCCTCATACTGTGCTTGAACCAACCCTGCTACTGGGATGATCTCATAGGTCTCCTAGGGGTTCCTAGTTACTCTCTAATGAGCCTAGGGTGGTAGTACTAGGCACGACATACCCACGTTCATGAGCACAATCATACACCAGATGGAAACCATCCTCAACTCTCCTAAAAGAGAAAACAACACTCATTTATTCACTCTTAGGCTTTTATTTTATGCATTCTATTTTTATAGGCTCGGGTGAGCACTATTTTGATATTTTTTTGGATTTTGTGGGTGGTCAAGCCTCTTTTGCAAACTTTTAATTTTTCATCTTTTTGACTCAATCTAAGGTGAAAGGGGCGTAGACCATCAAGGAAAAATGCTTCAACTTGATTATAGTTCAATACTCATAATTATCCGCTTGATATCCATGTGTAAAGATAGTAATTTTGATTCAAGGGTCCTTAGAAAAGAGGCAAGTTTATGAACAATGTGGATATGAGTTTTGATCAGACTATAGCTCTTTCCAATAGTTCTATATCCTGGACTTGTCGTTTACAACATTGATCAAGGGGATAACGTATTAAGCTATGAAAAAGGCGCATAACCTTATATTTATTACCAAACATAAGGAAAGAGTCAAAGAACAAGTCAAGAAAAAGGTCAAGCAGTTTAAGATGAAAAATTGTGCATTTAGGCATAAAGATAAGCATTTAGTTCCAAGATTCTCATCACATATCCTTAATTGCAAAGCTACAAATTACCGAACACAGTCCTGCAAAACTGAAAATTTATGCTAAACACATGGAGCATATAAAATAAACATGTATGCATGCAAAGAAATAAAAGGGAAAAGCAAAAAATAGATGGTGGAGGTACACCCTGCCACCGCCACCCCAAGCTTACAATTTTTGCTCTACCTCGAGCAAATCTCAAGCTCTGGATGGCACAGAAAACAACTTCTACTAATAGTCACTATTTATATACTAGTTCAGATCGTCAATGCCACCTGGTGAATTCTCATAGTTCTGGTGTATTCCTTGTTGAAAGTGGAATGACTGTCTGAAGTCATGGGTTGGCTAGTAGAAAGGTCTGTGGGGTTGCTAAAATGGCAGCTGAAAGGTCGTTGGAGGCGGTGGAGGGAAGGCTATGTTGAACCTTTGTCCGAGGTACTGCACATCCTGCTCCAACATATCAAACTGTCTACTGGAGTCAACCTTGAAATTAGTCATGAACTCATAAAGGTTCCCCGAGTTGAGATTTGGGGTGTATTGCTCCTATTGAGGAGGATGTTGGTAATCTATTGTAGGCATCTCTGTGTAGGGCCCTCCCTGATATGGAATGTCATGCAAGGTTGCCCCTGTCTGCTGTTTGACCTCCTGAGTTTCTAGCACTGGTGGTGCTGAAGTAGATTCTCATGTAGTTCTGCCTGCCTGACGAACATTTCCCTGGGCGTCCAATAGAGAGACGTCCATAAGTGTTGTTCAACATGCAAACTCTACATTTGCCGACAGTAGTACTCTGTGCTTGTTGTAACTGAAGATATAAAGATATCCTATGCTACACTACTTGACCACCCCTGAGCAAATCAAGTGATCCAAGTCCAACTTGGACCACTCAGCCTTTTCATGCATAAGTGCCAATTGTCCATCTATAATCCCAAGATGGCATGCTATGAAAGTGATAATTCCCGCCATCGACATGAATTGGACCTGCTTCTTGAAAGAGTTGAGAAAGTGGCAAATAATGAAGTTCCCCACATTCACTTTTCTTCCTATCGTTGCACACAAAAAAATGTAGAGGTCTACTGATATGAGCACCCCTTGACTGTCTTGCTTCTCTAAAACCCAGTTCATGATCACCCGATGTAGATAACGAAGTTCCGGGTTGTGGATGTGTGAAGCTTTGGTGCTTCTAACCACATATTGATCTTCCCCTATAAGCATCTTCCATGCTTGAGCATCATTAAAGTCACGGTCCCCTATCTCTAGCCGGCCCCTAGACATCTCAGTGTAGTCTTCAGCAGAGCGTGACAACTAGCTATTGAGGTGATCCTTAGTGATTTCGTGAGTCTGGTTCAGGAGGTCAAAATGCATGATAATGTGTTGGTGGTCTTTTGGGGTCTCGAGTGTAGCATAAAACTCACATGTGAGTTTATGATAAGCATCACACTAAGCATATGCAAGGACATCTAGGCCAATAACTACAAGATATCTTTTGACTTATGCTTGTATCCCTAGCCTAATGAGTATTATAGGGTCGACAAGATTTGGGCCTATTACCCTATGATTGTCTTTAATTAAGGTATCAAACTTCCTCTTTTTCTTCATACTTCTGAATAGGGTAGAAGGGAGGGAGCTTTCATTAACACCCTCATCCAAACATGGTACGTATTGTGGTATCAGTTCCTGTGGGGTCATCCCACTCACCTTCGCGTAGCGTGACTAAAACCCCTTGATGATATGGAACCTCTCTCAAGGATGACAAAACAACACCCTAGAACATTCTAAATACCCTCTCAGGTCTAGAACATTATGAGATGTCAGGAACATATGTGATCAATGTAGAACCAGGTAGTGGGCTTAGTCTGGGTCTATGATTCTACACGGATCACCATGAACCGTCCTCCTCTCAGATTCTGATCCAGACTACCTTCTCTTATCTATTTCTACAACAAATCTCTTGATATAGGAAAAAATAGAAGTTCAAGCAAGAAAGAGATCCACCAAACTAGCAATCATAACCATAAAGAGAAGATAGAACAAGAAACGTACTAGAGGTAAAAGTACATAAACATGCCCAAAACGGGCTACATAGCCAAGAAGGATCTCAACTAGCCATGGACAAGCATAGTTGGCACCGAACAAAGATGGAAGAACATTATTTGTACAGAAACCAAGGAGAACAGTAGAAGAAAGGAGAAGAAGAATAGATTTAGCCCGTAGAGGAGAGGTGGATCTCACTCCTTAGCCTCCGTATAGGCCGAATCTCATCTTTCAATCGTCCTCCTTGGTATTTTGGACTCTTTGGCCTCCTTTCTCTCTAGATCTGCCCAGATTAGTAGCTTGGTGGATGAATGGAGGTGGAGGATGATGGTGGACGTTCTCCTTCTCTCGACGAAGATGGAGTATTCAGTCTTCTCTCTCCTTAGCTTCTGCCTTTGGAGATCTAAGACTGATGGGGATGAGTGGATGATAGTGGATGGTAGGAAATGGGCGAAAATGGGTGGATGATGGTAGAAAATGGTGGAGGATGGAAGCACATTGAGGAGACAGGTGTAGGGTGAGCACTTTGGCCTTCTCAGATCTCTCGACCCTCCCACGAGGCTCTGGGAACCTCAAAATGTCAGGACCAACACTTGGAACCTCCAAAAATTTGGAACCCCTCTCTAGGTGGTGAGGGGCAGATATTTATAGGTGGAGTCGTTGGGGTGCTGATCATGGTTGCGGCCTTAATTACGATAACCACGGTGATGACCGTGGGTCGCGGTCCTCCCTCAGTCGCGGTCTGACCTCACCATGACCATGGTGAACACCTTGTTGGCCGCAGTGGCACGTGATTGACACGAATGTGGTAACTGGCCACAACTGTGGTGATGATGGTCAAGGCATAACTTGTGTTTCGTGGTCACGGTCCTCCCTCAGTCACGGCTTGACCTCGCCATGGCCATGGTGAGCACCTTGGTCACGTTAAGTGACAGGTGGAAGCTTAGCTGCTGCAAAAACTGTGTTGGGGTGAAATCTTAGAGAATGGATGTCTTTTCAGGTTTGGTGCCTGTGAGTCCCAAAATTGGCTAGTTGAGAAACTTTATATATGGAAAGATATAAATTACTAAAAGATAAGAATCTATGGTTATTTTGGGCATATTAAGGCTATAATGACACAAAATCATAAATAAATGCTTAACATAGATGCCTAAATTTGGGTGTTATCAACCCTCATAAGAGTATTTTGAGTATTTCACCCATGATTTGACTATAAGACAACATGATATTTTATATGGATACTAGTACGTTGTATGATTAGCATTTCTAAGGTTTTAATATGATTGTATTTTTATTTAGTTCTTAGGATGGCCATTATGCAAGATGATTTATGATTACTTATGAGACAACATGGATTTTATGTGCCTATTTAGTATTGAAATGATTTGAATTATATTTTCAATTGATTTTCTAACTAAGAAAGTAAGATCAATATATGTGAGTATGTTTGAAGTTAACTATTAGTATATGATGTATATACTCATAAATTAGGGATATGATGCTTTTTGGTTTATATGGATATATCAGTATATGTATGCTATATAATGTGTGAATTGAGTTTAATTTAGTTTGTAGACATTAAATATACCTTAAATTAGAGTTAGTTTCAATTAAATAATAACCCGAATTTAGTTTAGGAGGTTAGAGTGATGGGGCTTGAGATTTAGAAATAGAAAGAGAGAACATACACATGGACTTATAAAATTTTGTTAATGTTTAGGTAAGTATGTTATGAACTAAGGAATAAAGACTATATTAAGGATCTCTTCAAATAAGGTAAGTGGGTCATGTCCATTTAATTTCATTATTAATATGCTTTAGCCTACACCTTTTTTACAAAGTAACTTAGAGATTAATTTACTTTCACACATTAAGCTATTAATGTTTAACTCATATCCAATAATGCTTTTTGTAATTAAACTTTATTCAGATGAAGTTAAGTTGTGAGGATATCATATTATAGATTTTTATTTTTTAATCTACTTACATATACTTAGTATTTATTTATTCAATTCATTTTATTTTAAGCCTTTAGACACAGACGTCATATATCTGATATCAGAATCAAATTAAGTGATCGTATTAAATGAAAGTTTTTAAATTAAGAGTTATCTAGACAATAAGATGTTTTTCATCAAGAAAAATGGCTCTCTAATAATTTAGAATTAGATTAGGAATGGGAAATGAAAACCAAGATTTGTTCCCCTGAGGGTAACTCATGGGACACTACTTTTTATTGGGAGCACTATTTATGGAATGACACATTCCACTAAGTGGCACCCTACATAATCTGGCTTTTTATTAGGGTGCCCCAGGGTTGAAACAAAGGATTTCCTTTTCTGAATTTTTGAGTTCATAGAAGCGTTTGAGTATCTTTTATATGTTTTCATTTTTTATTATGAGATTCTGTCAATAAGCAATAAAACTTCAATTTGAAAATAGGGGAAGGAGAAAGAAGAAAACTTGAAGGACAAGTCAAACCTTTTCTATTTATTTTTCAAATAGACAAGGATTTGAATTAAAAATCTTGTACACTAAAATAATGGCATTGATTTTTGAAGAGAGAGACAAAAAATACAATTGACTTTCCAACTAGGATCGAAATCAAGTATTTTATTATGGGTAATTTAATTAGGAATTTTTGGACAAAGTCTTGTAAAAATATTTTAATAAAATGAAAAATGTACTCAATTCAAAATAAAGAACTTCCCGTCTACAAACCTTGACAAGTGGAAAATGAGAATAGACATACACCAAATAGGTGGAAATATGAAAATAGTGGGGAAATATAGAATAAATCAGATAAATTCCATTGTGACAAGAGTATAATAGATTCTGATCATTGATCAAATGATAAAAAATAGAGGGGTCAACCATCCTATGCATATTTATGATATTACTAGATATTAAATTTCAAAGGCACCGATGTAAGCAAGTTTTCCCTAGTTGTGCGATAGAGGTAAAAATTGAAAAAACCATTAGTTTTTTAAATTCAAGTTGATGAATGCATAGTATTTCATTATTTCTAGATATATGAGTTTATCCAGTGCAAGTGGTAATCAATGTGGTATTTTAGTAGCTCAAATGTTGTATAAAATACATAAGTGAAATAGAAAAAATTAAATATAATGCTACACTAACAAAAGTACAACATATTATTGTTCATTAAAACTAAATAATCAAAGAGAATCTGGATTTCCTGAAAATCATATGATCCATAACGAAGGCCTGGTTTGGGAAGAAGCATGCGTGTATATAAACTAGCAGAGTCTAACATGATTGAGGCAGACAATATTTAATGGGAACATGGGATTAAGCCCAACGAGAGTATTTTCCTTAGAAAAATTAATTACCCAACATGTACCAAGTGATTATTTGGTGGTAGACAAATTGCAAGTAATGTAGGTTTTTAAATGCTAACCAATAAAGTCAACCTTTTTGGAACTGTTGATGTGTGCAATTTGATCTAGATTGACTTCTTCCTAAGGACCTAGTTTCATAAGAGGATTCCAGTTTATTTATCTAGTTTATGTAGTAGTTGAGGCTACATGCATCAAACCTCATACTAGAATGTGAGCAAGTTAATAAGACTTAGAGTACCAGATGCACTCAAAGACTTCAAAAGTGAGAAGTTGATTTCTGGTATTCTTTCACATGTCAGGATACATGTCAAGTGGGTCCAATGAATAGTAAAATAAAAAATAGATTTGATTAATAGCATTCAATTATTTACAACTTGTACTTATAGTTAGTCACTTGACATGTTGTTTATTTACAATATTCAATTGCAATTATTGTTTTGTGTTAGTTTAATTAATAATCTATATCTGGATTATCATGATAGTTAGCAAATTTCAATGCATTGCAATAATAACTCACACTCTATTGAAACATTTTCTTAGGTACATGTTCTCATCAACAAGAATATCCATAAACTAGTTACTAAGCAGAGTAGAGTAGTAGTGGTTTTCAAAGAGGAGTAGATTGATAGTATATGGTCTCTTTTTCTTTGTATAATTTTGGGCATGTGAGAGTGAAGATTATAAAAGTTTTGTACAACCTTCTATATATTCTGAATTAAATTATGTAACAATTTTGTTTTGGTTTCACGTATGCTATTATAACTAGATAACATTATTGATAGTTTATTCTTGGAAGTTAAACGTCATATGCTTATTTATTAAATATCAAATGTTTAATATAAGAAGAAAAAAATTAAGTTTCATTTCCGTTTAGAGATAAATGGAATTATTGATCTATTCTTAACTCGAGGTGCATAAACCTTGGTTATTGGGTTCAGGTCTTGTCAAATGTTCCCATTACTGTCTGAAGTGAAGAGAGAAATATGTTTTCTTGTAGAACGCTAGATTGTTGTGAAAAGTTACTTGTGATTTAAAACTAAAGGTTCACGTGGGATACTATAATATGTGGGACCTAAGAGGGGATAAATTAATTACTTAATGGGGAATTATAAATCCCATCCACTCCAAACATACTAAGAAACTCAAGCAAGTCATCAAAATAGGGGTTGAGAGATGGATTTTTCCAGTGAGCATCACAGAGGGACTGTAGAAATGAATAAGTTACTAGGTCTTGTCTTTGTACAAGTAAGAACCAATTAGGAAAAGGATGTGTTCTTGGAAAAGATGGATCCTACCTCACAATATTTTTTTGAGAGTGAATCAAAACTACTGGCTAATGTTTCGTACCATAGAAAGATTCTTCAAACAATATATAAATGGGGTTAGCCAGAAGTGCCAAATATGAAAGAGTCCACCCATTATAGTGACCAAGAACTCAAGTTTAAGCAAGTCCTATCTACCTCAATTTTTCTCTTAAACAATCAGACCTCTTCACTTTCTTAACGGCCATGATTTATCTCTTTAAAGAATTTTTATAATGTTCATAGCAATAGAGATAGACTTTATTAACGAATTTCACAGTGGGGTCTTAGCTTCTATTGTATCGTCCTAGGAAAGTCAACAAAACTGTTCTAAACGTCAAGGTCAAAGACAATATTTCTATAGAAGAATCCCCAATATTTGAGATAAAGACAAGCAAGGCCCTCATATACCAAGTGTCAAAGGGAGATATCTTATTTCATATCTCATGAATTATGATACATAAAGGAAATATGATTATTTAACAAAATAAACTTGAACTAATACATGGTCACAAAATATTCCATATGTTGTTCCACACCACAAGGGTGGCAATATAAAAATAGAAAGGTACAACAATCTATATTACAAAGGATCAATTGCAAAGGGAAACCTAGCCATCTCAAGCTATCCTCAAAGCCAAAAGTCTTGAACAAGTTCCTTTTGAAGCATTGATGCATGATTTTTTTGACATGCAAACTCACTAGGGGTAAGTCCCCTAGATTTTACCAAAACAATAGTAAGACAATACCAATCACAAGTGGATGGGTCATATCACAGTATAGTTTAGGATTGAACCCAGAGGGAAACATTTTCAAGAATTAGTTGATCGATTTAGCGAAAATCAGAAGAATGATTAACAAAAAAGGTGGTTGACTGTTGGTTATGCTATATTAAGTAATAAAATGACTAAGTTAAAGCTAGGAGTATTGATGGATAAAAACACTATGACAAGTGTGTTTGACCACTCTACCTATGTTCTCTCTCTCTCACTACATCACAAACAAGTATGAATAAATTACTTTGACGCTGAGTAAATCCACCCTACTGAAAATACTATTAACCTAGAAAAATGTCACTCCAGAATGCCCATGCAGTTACCAATAAATCACATTCCTATCACCTCAAAAAAATCAAATTAAATTCACATCAAGGGTTTAACAAGAATCAATCAATATCCTAGATCATGGGTTCAAAGTTATCTACACACAAGATCTGAGAAACATGCAAACTTGCTTATCAGGCAAGATCACAAGCATAAAGTGATTGAACTAAAATGTATCAAGGTTCATATATGCATGTATGTAGTAAAAAAAGAGAGGCAATAGGGCTACTTCCCACACCCTAGCATAAGAAACTACTCACTCCTCATAGAGAGATCAAGATAATCATGAACAAGGGAAGTGAGAGACATTATATTAGTGAATATAGGGATGAAAACTTGGTTGGTGTGACAACATCCTACATGCTAGAGATGGATCTAATCTGACATGGGAGGAGAATACATCGTTACCATCTTCAGGTGACCCTTCTTCGTTTTGTCTTTCCTGATTGAATCTGAATTGCAGTAGAGGATATTGTAGGTGGATGGATGATGGATATATTGATGGAAATGGTCGATGGAGATCATAGTTTTGGAACTGAGTGTGGAGCAAACAACCTGATAACTAGAGAAGATATGCCTCCCAAAGAAGACTAGATATTTTTTTGATATTTGAAGAACTAGGGTTTCCCTCTCCAGTACCCATCAAAAGTGATGGCATCGATAGGAGAAAGATGAGGAGTTGCATGACTCCAAAAATTTCCATTAGTTGATGAATGTCTACAAGTTTCATTGATCTTTGGTTGTTTAATGTTGGATTCTCATTGATTGATAGGCTTGGAGTTTCCATCGGCTGACAAGAATATGGATTTGCATTGGTAGGCAAAGTTAGAGTTACCATTAGTAGGTTGCACATATGTTTCATCAATTTATGACTATAAGTTTCATTGGTTGGTGAGAGGCACATAAACATCACCAATAGGTGAGAGATTTTCTTTTAATGGGTTGTTGAATGCACTGGAATTTTATCAGT
Organism: Alisma plantago-aquatica; assembly: GCA_963693085.1. Taxonomy (NCBI): domain Eukaryota; kingdom Viridiplantae; phylum Streptophyta; class Magnoliopsida; order Alismatales; family Alismataceae; genus Alisma; species Alisma plantago-aquatica. The sequence continues at coordinate 323,333,464 of OY856409.1, forward strand.
TAACAAATGTAGATCTTTGTTGGTTGGTAGACCAGAATTTTCATTAGTTGTGAATCAATGGAAAATGTAATCGAAGGTGTTGTAGATTGATGTCGACATGAGGGGGGACTATTTATGTGTTTTGGGGTAGCATTTTGGACTTGTTGGATGATTAAATTGTCAACCGATAAAAGAGCACCGCTCCGATGTTGATGTGTAGGGAATAAATCTTGACCTACCATGAAAATCAAGCATATGGATCAAAACCCTAATAAATTAACATAAAACTAAGGAATACAACATGAAAGCTAATTCTAAAGAAAAATGACAAATGTAAATACAAAATTAGACTCAAAATGTAAATGAGGATGAATATGCTTTTATCAAGCTTCGTTTCATAAATAGCCTACATCTGTGTGGTTTGGAACAACATCTAGAAAAAGGAAACAAGAGAAAAGTATGTGTCAGTAAAAATTGATGTATGTACAATTTAAATCAATACTTGGGCTTAAAGGTTTGAATAAAAATCAAGAATGTTCATAGTGAAAAGAAGGTTATAAACAAACAAGTTGAAGAGAAGGATTATCAAAAGAATGATGTGTTCCTTTCTAAATAGATAAATGAATATTAAGGATTCTTTTTGAATAATTGCAATGGTAATTGGGGTTAGAGGACCCATGTACAAGGGAGATAGCATTTGTAGTGTCTAACAACAAAAAAATCAAAGACTTACAAGTATTTCCCAACAAGGATTGAAAAGATACAAAAAAGAAGTATTTTGATAAGGATTCAAAAGATACAAAAAGGAATTGTAAAGATGGCTTTTCCTCACAGTCTAAAGTCATCTAACAAAATAGAACTGTATGAATATTATAATTAAATTCAATTATATACACAAATCCTAAAAACCATGATTTATTTAGGTTATATCATGTTATAAAAATGGTACCAATATGTGGAGAATATTTTTATAGTTTCAAGACCTTTTTTAAATAATTTTTTATTGCATCTATCATTAGTTATCCATTTCTTAGTTAAAATTTCTTAGCAAATTTATTAAATAAAAATCCAGCAAAAGGAGTAATGACCCGTATCACTTTCTATAATTGTGATCTTGTAATTTGTAATAATGATAAAATGTGATCACTTAAAATTGTGCAGGATGGTGAAATAAAAACGAGCTAAAGACTTATATACCATACAAATGAGACAAGAATGAAAACATGACAAGGGTAAAATAGTAAAGTAAGACCTATGTCTGTTAATGTGTTCCAAATAACTTCAAGAAGATGAATGAGAAGGTATTTGAATTTATGGAGCCTTCCATTCTTCACTCATTTATGTGGATGAGAGACTACATTGGTTCATGAGGCCAATGAGCCAAGACATGAGGTTCTCATGTGACTAGATCTCACTTAAGTTCTTCTGACATGACTGATAGGAAGGATCAACTCATGAAGTAAGTAACAAGTTGAAAATTGGAGACTAGGATTCTCATTGCCTTTGTGAGGTCCAAATGAAGGTATATGAAAGGAAAATGAATCTTTAAAGACCAAAGAGAATAAAGAACATTTGAGGTTGTGAAATAATAGTACCATGACTAGAAAGGAAAAAAAACCATTTTACCTAAAATTAACATAAACCACATTCACTAGAAGTTCCTTGATGCCTCTACGAGTGCTCTCGATCCCCCTTCAACCCCTTTGGCAGTATGAAACCATGTATCAAGCACAATACGCCCTCACATAGGTGTGATTAGATAGAGGTTATCTAGTTCAAAAGAGATCAAGGCATCCACGAAAAATGGTATTAAGGGCTTGCACAAAGATAGTGGATATTTTACTGGAGTTTCGGGGGGGGGGGTCAAGGTTGAAATAAGGATTGAAGGTATGCATACTCTATGTGAAACATGTCCCCTAAAAAAGGTAAGAGATGACCTCCACAATGTTAGTTGGTAATCCAATGGTGCACACCAAATCCCTCATCCACTCAAAAATTAGAAAGGAAACAATACCATAACATGTTTTTAAATCTATAAATAAAATCATCTACTTTGCTTAATATCTTCCTATTTTAAAATTTATACCGCCTTTCTTTACTAATTTATTTGGGTTAGATATAACACTCAAATCAACTAAAATTAAACATGTAGACGATAAATATCAACTAACTTTTTAATTTTGGAAAATTTTAATAGTTTGTGTAGTGTATTAGAATATTTTCAAATTCTCAAATTAACTATTAATATAATCCATATTTAGGTATTTTATCTGGTGTATAATATCACTATGAGATTATCAAACATGATGGAAGTCTTTCACATTTATCACTTACAGGTTTCCTTGTTTCACACCAAAAAAGATTTACCCATCTTTAACATAAATTCATCTTGATAAATAAATTTAAATTACGAAATAGTATTATATGCCCAAGGAATACATATATATATGTACATACAACATACAAAATGCATTCATACACACATATGTACACGCATATATATAGCATTTCCGGTACACTCTATTGTATTCCAGCTTTATATGATATATATATATATACTTATAGTTTATATATTCACTACCTGCATGGGTAACTAACTTTAGTTACCTATGGATCTATTTTGTAATAGAAAGGTACCTATTCGTAATGAGACAAACAACGTTTGTAATGAGATGACCAAATTTGTAATAAAAACACTCGTTTTGCATTACACGTCTGATTACAACAAAAATGATATTTATGACAATAGTTTACGATGTAATACAAAACGAGTGTTTGTAATACAAATGTGGTCATCTCATTACAAATGTTGTCTGTCTCATTACAAATAAGTACCTTTCTATTACAAAATAGATCCATCGGTAAGTAAAGCTAGTTACCCATGCAGGTAGTGAATGAATGGCCATACTTATATATACATATATATATACACACACACAAAGTTGGGGTACGTCAAAGATCAACAATTAGCCCATCTCTATTTGTTTTTATTATGGATGAGTTGACAAAGCATGTTTAGGATGATATTACTTGGTGCTTGTTATTTGCTGATGATATATAGTTGATCGATGAAACTAAAGATGCATTGAATGACAAAGTTGAAATTTAGAGAAATGCATTGGAATCATATGTACCTATATGTAGTAGGAGTAAAACTATGTATACATGTTATAATTTCAGTCAATCTAGAACTATGAATGGTGGGACCAAGTTGGACGGAGTGGATGTACCAAAATGTGATAAATTTTGTTTCTTCGGTCAAATTATTCAAATGGATGAGGATGCTTAAAAAGATGGTTGGTTCTCACATGATTACTTCACATTGGTTGAAATGGAGGAGTGAAAATGGAGTATTATATGATCAGAAGATCCCTCTTAGATAAAAAAGTAAATTTTATAGAACATCTATATGGTCAGTCATGCTATAGAGGAGTAAATGTTGGGCGATGAAGAAACAAGCTCCCAACAAGACGAATGTGGCAAAAATGGGTACACGTGAGAAGGATGTGTTGGAAGACAAGAGAATATTGCTTGAGAAATGACTATATTAGGTTTAAAGTGGGGGTGGTGGGTATTGAGGACAAGTTGCACTAGAGCCGACTAACATGGTATGGACATGCACAATGCAAAGTGACTAACATTCCTATACAAAGAAATTATATCGAGTCAAGCACAATTAAAAGAATAAGATGCAGAAATATATTAACTTGGGAAGAGATTATAAAGAGATATTTTGAATCTTTATATCTTGATCACATAGTAGAGCTGATTGGAAAAGAAAGATCCATGTAACCATATATACACACACAAATACATACATATATCATAATCCTACCAAATATTGTCCGACAAGGAGTGGATCAAGTGGTCAAGAATGGTGCCCCCTAACAAAGAGACTTGGGTTTGAATCCCAACATACGTGTTGTCTTACATTCTCTCAAGCATTTGACCTAAGCCACAATCATGAGAGAGGGGGACAATACCTTTCTTTATCCCATACACACATATACATATACCTATATATATAGGTATATGTATACATTTGTATGTATATAAATGAATGCATATTTTCCTAGTTTTAGTCACATTTGTAGTTTAGTTTACACTCGTTTCCCTCATTTTATCTTAGAACTAGCTTGCATTTAGGTTTTCTTCACTTTAGCTTAGAACTAGCTTGCATTTAGGTTCTCTTCACTTTAGCTTAGAACTAGCTTGCATTTAGGTTTTTTAATTTTATGATAAATAATGAGTTTTTATCCAAAATTTTACTTTGTATGGCATGCCTGAACTTCATTGCATGATTAAGAGCATAGGAAGTAGTGGTCCTGTTAACCAACTAACAGACCCAAGAATCTTTAGATAAAACTGATAATATTTTCATTAATCTGAGCCTTCATCAGTCTACATCATCGGGCCACATCATCAAGCCACATCTCACTAATGACGAGCTTCACCGTTGTAACCCCGACGACCACACCAATAGCCCCCGTGAGGTGGGTCTACATTTCTCAGCGATCCCGTCATTTTGACAAAAGTCAGCCCTATGCCCTCCCTGGTGTCAAGCATCGATGCAGACCCTCCAACCAAAAGGCATGCATGAAAGATCGCAGAACCTTCTAAAATCACATCAGCCAACCCCTAATGGAAGTACTACCCAAGACCGACCACCAAAAAAGATCCAACTTCGCCCCCCCTGATGAAAGTCGCAATATACCACTAATGCCCGACCAAGCCACTAATGTCTGGAAGATTCTTTAAACCAATGAAAACGTGCACAGCCTCCAACGGGCGATCTGCACTCTATCCTGAGATTGTCTTGCTTAGACCTCTAATGGGCAACTTGCAATCTACCAACTAACAAAACTTATGACCCCCTGGTGATGGGAGCACTAAAGGGTCGTCTACCATCCGCCGTCGACCCTTTGTTTCCTTGGTGTTCAAGATTCATATTCTAGGCAACTAGGACCCTATTCGCTACTTATAAATAGAAAGCCACATCCACCAAAAAGAGCATTCACCCGTTATGCTGTCAGGCTGCCATTTTCAGCCCATAGAATGCACCTTCGGATCCCATCGACCCCTCTATTGGTTGATTTCATCAATCTACTGTATGACGAGATCCCAACCTCTATCAAGATTCTACTACTCTAACTTCAAAAGAAGCTAGACCAAGGATGTGCTCCACCATTTTATCTAACTACTCGTTCTTATAGAAGAAGATCAAGTTTGCAAGGAAGAGAGATTGATGACTTCCTGTCCACCTCAACAATTGTAAAAAGAGTTCTTTACATTGTTTGATGCCCTCTCCCAAAGTCTGAAGAAGCACTCACGTACACCACGGTTGCGATCCCCTTATCTTCTGTGACAATTAGGAGTGAGCAAATGCTGGTCCAGACTGTAAAGTTGGACTACAATGTTTAGTTTGGTCCGGTCTTGGATCAATCTAAGTTCGGTCTGGTCCACAGTCTGGAAATTTTGAAAGTTTAGTTTTTGGTTCGGTCCGGTGCAAAATTAGTCAGACCACAGGTGTTCATACCGTAGAATGATTAATATGTAAAATATATTGATATTTGAATATATATTATGTCATAATTACAAACACATCATACATATAAACACTCTTATTGTAAATGTTTGATATGAATATTATATAATTGTTAAAAATAATTAATATTGTCTATTTTTTACTATGAAATAAGTTGCAAAATACATAAAAAGTATGATTACGGTCCAAACAGTCCAGTATCGGTCCTGATTCGATCCAACATTGAAACGGTCTGGTCCTGGTCCGGTCCAATTTCAAAATGCTCTAGTCTATGATCCATAAGTTTGTTGATATTCGGTCCTTGGTCCGGTCCGGTCCCGTTCTAGACTTATGCTCACCCCTAATGACAATGGCCTTCTCTCTTTTCCCTTGTTGTAATTATATTTGCTACCATGAGCGAGCAATCCTATTAATAGGGTATGGGGAGTAGCCTCACTATGCAATTTGATTCTCTTAACTGCATCTGTTATTGTATGAATTATTATATAATTAGAATCAATCATTTTCGTGCTTGTATCTTTGTGTGATCATCAAATTTACATGTAAATAATTTCTTGGGCGTAGATAACTTTGAACCTAAGATCTAGGATATCGATTGATTTCTGTTAGAACCTAGATAAGAATTTCAAATAGGTTTTTTCTGAAGTAGTAGATGTATGATCTCTAGGTAACACAATAGCTACTTTAAAGTGATATCTATCTCGATATTGATTCTAACGTTGAAAGAGGGAGATTTTCTTGGCCTCAACATATGTATTTCTATACTTAATATGATACAGTGAGAGAGTAAATGATAGTTAGTGGTGGTAAAACCCATTCCAACCTAGTGTCTCTATCTATTAATTTATCAACACTTAATTTAGTCTTTGCTACTAAAATCTTAGTATAATAAACAAGTTAACTTTTGGTTTTAAAAATTAGTTCTTTCCATATTCTTAAAAATATTATCCTTTGGGTTCGATTCTGAATTACATGACAATAAGATCTGTTTGCTTGCGGGGTAGTGATTATTGTACTTAGTCTAAGTAAACATGTAGGGAATTTTTCCTAGGTGAATTTTTTTGTGTTATAATATATTGGTACACACACACACACCACACACACATACACACACACACACACACACACACACACACATATATATATATATATATATAAAGAGATGACTAATATTCAATTTTTAATGTATTACTTAAAGCACAAATGAATTATGGAATTTATGATGTTTTTAATTAAAAAATCTAGGCTATATGAATGGTTAGACATCAACCAAAAGTCTCCATCGACAAATCGAGAATCTTCTTCTCAACTTCGGTCAATCGGAACATCAAGGCAACCATCACTTCTGCCTCCGCCATCCCTGAGACGGATGACCTGGGGAAGTATTTGGGTGTACCGCTTCTGCACAACAAGGTGAACAAAACTACATACTCCTTCCTCATCAACGCCTTGGAGGCGAGAATCAATGGTTGGGCTGCTAGAACCCTATCTTTAGCGGGACGACTATGCCTTGTCAAGGCAGTCCTCTCCGCTCTACCTTCCTATGTCATGCAAACGGCTAGAATTCCGGCAAGCATTTGTACGAAGATGGACAGGATCATCCGCAGTTTTCTATGGGGAGGTGGTCATAATGGCAAATCCTTATCTCTGGTCTCTTGGAATCTGGTTTGTACCAGTATGGAGGTAGGAGGCTTAGGCGTGAAGTCCATGTCGGATTGGAACAAAGCACTCCTTTGGAAGAACTCTTGGAGATTTCTGAATAACAAACATTCTATATGGAGTTCGGGTTTGCAGAATAAATATAAGAACTATTCCCCGCATAGAAAAGGGAGATCAACACCGCTCTGGAGAGCTGTTCATTCGGGCATTGAGTTTGTCAAACAAAATAGTATTAAAACTATCAACAATGGAGAAACCACTATGGTGTGGGAGGACAGATGGGTACCTGGTTTTGATAAGCTGAGAGACGTGTGCTTGACAAGCATAGATAATAGTATCGCTGATCTCAAGGTGGCTAGTCTTGCTAATCTCGCAGGTGAATGGGATACTGACTTCCTGAAAAATTACCTGCCCAAAGAATGTGTGGAAAGGGTCCTGCATCTACCTCTACCGAGTGCGGGATCTGGGAATGATACATGGAGCTGGACCGATGACAGTAAAGGTAGATACTCAGCTGGGTCAGCTTACAACAAGATAAGGGAGAGTGCACAGGAACCAGAAAACAGTTTCTGGAGAAACATATGGTCACTACCTGTACCAAGTAAGATCCGTATGTTCATCTGGTTAGTAGCACATGGTGCCATCATGACCAATGCTAGAAGATCACAACGACGGCTCACTGAAGATGCTACCTGCCCCAGATGCGAGACAATGGTGGAAACGACTATACATGCTCTATGGCATTGCCCTTTTGCAAAGGAAGTCTGGAATGAACTAAAAATTGGAGAGGATCCACCTGAGAATACCGGAAGTGTTTGTTTAGAATGGCTAAAGAACAACATTATGGCCAAGGCGGCACATCCTATCACTTTCACAACCACCTGTTGGATGATTTGGAAGGCAAGGAACAAGGCAGTTTTTGAAAACAGTATTGTTCCTACTACTCGGCAGATTACCCAAATTAGAACTCTTCAGATGCTGCTCTCTAATCAGACATCAAACTCTCTGGGTTGTACTTCTTGTTTCCGGGGAGAGGAGGAGGAATGGACGGACCTAGAATCTGAGGAACATCTTGCTATTGTTGATGCTGCGGTACATAAAGACAAGGCTGTCATTGCCGTTGTTGTTCTGGACTGGAAGGGGAGATGGCTAGGAGGACGAGCCCGCAACATAAAGACTTCTTCAGTGGTGGAAGCTGAGCTTAGAGCAATACTTTTCGCCCTTCAAACTTGTGATAGTGGACAAGGAAGGAAGCTTACTATCCACTCGGATAGTAGCATTGCTGTCTCTGTAACCATGCAGATGGGGGAACTCAATCCGGGCCTCACCCCTTGGATATCGAGGATTGCTCATGCCAGAACGAGGTACTCTGACGTGCAGATCATGAAAGTGCCAAGAGGCAGGACTCACATTAGTGACTCCCTTGCCAAACACCATATCCAAAACAACTGGGTGGAATGTGTTTATACACATCCCCCTCTCAACCCTGTGGGTCATCCTCTTCCTTTTCCTATATGTAATGGTAGTAGTACTACCAAATTTAAATTTTTAGTAGGAACTGTTGTAACAAATTCTACTTTACCTGCACGAGGAGGGCGGGATGAATAAGAAACACCTCCTGACTTTTCCAAAAAAAAAAAAAGACATCAACCAAAAGTCAATAAATTCCAATATCTCATTCATTTTATTGTGTTGCATTTTTAAGTCATCCTAGGAGTGTTGTATAATAATTTTGGGTCAGGATATGCCCGTCCTGTTATACTATGTGCCCGATTAGGTACTTGATTATACATTGCTAACTTTTTGTGTACTAATGGAAAGTATTGGATCAACTATTAGCTACCAGACCCAAAATCACAAAATCAATGTAATTGAGATTTTAAGAGTGGGTTATCTAGGTTTTAGTATGTTATAAAGACAACATATCATCTCTAGGTGAGGTGATCCACAGAATTATTGATATTTTTTTCCAACAACCAACCTCACATATTAAGGGGTGACATTTGACTCCACCACACTTGTCCAACTATAGTTAGGTGTGTGTGATGTTAGACCAAACATCTTATGCAATTTTACATTAGAGAGTTTGAGTTATAACATCACCAACCCTTATTTCATACTATTTGTTTTGAATCAATCCTACATACCTAAGAACATGGCTTGAGTTTACAAGGGAGCCTATTTTATGGATATGTAATTAGCTCATTAAATCCAAATGAGTTACAAATTTTAGTGGTAACTAAATGGCATGTATAGTAGGATATTTTAATTCAATACATATAGTCATAATTTGTTTGATACATTACACATTAATCATGGAATTGGTAAGTTAGTCAAGTAGAGAAAACAATGACTTTTGATTACTTTGCTATAAATCACTTTCAGTCATAACTCATTAGAACCAATTTTGAACTTTCATGTAATAGTGTGTTACTTTCATTAACAAGTTTAGATTAGAACTACTAATTGTATTTAGGTAAAATATTTCTTAGTTCTAATAGAAATGAAATCATCCATTAGTTTTTCATGATTATGATATAATGTGATTAGTTACTTTTTCACTTATAATGTGGGATTCAGATTTCATGAACGACATTGCAGCGATGTCGCTCCGCCTCCCAACGACTCTCTAGGGGGGGCTCCGCCCCCTCCTCTCCCCGACCCCAACCCTTGCTCTGGCCACTACGACGATAGTTGAGATTCCAAACCCCATCCTAACGCAACAGCACAACCCTGACGTTGACTACATGCTCACCTCAAATGATCTTTGATACACCAAATCCTTTCTGATCACATCATCTATAGTATCATCCCACGGGATTGTATCAGCAACCCCGTCACAACCTTAGGAATCATTCACATGCAGCCGACGCACAACTCGTCTTGATGGCTATTGCACCCAACGATCGCCATAATGAGGATGGGAGGAGTATTATCGATCCTCTGTGATAAAAGAAAGAGGAAAAATCTCCAGATCCTTCACCTTGCATTGTTGGCGACATACCACCACTCCAGTCATCAAACTTCTCCACTCGCTCTGCCTGGACGATATACACCCATGGCTGGCTCCTCACAAAAAGCTTTTTATGACTTCCCCCCATCTGAATCCCGTGCCATCATCGTCAAGCCAAAAACCCTAGAAGAACTGATTACCCCTACCATTGGTGATACCTGGAGGGTAAAAACTTCCACCAGGGCACGATCACTCTTTTCTTTAGATGGAATCACACCCAGATCAAGATGACTATGGACATCGCCAGAGACTTATACACCCTCAGCGGATGGCACGATTGGGTCAAGCTCATCAGCCTCAACATTAGGCAGAGACTCTTCATCAGACCAACTGACACCATGGAGATCGAAGCCTGGATTTACAATGCCGATTTCATGATCCCTGACTGTTTCCTCTTCCTTACGGTCACTATCGAAGAATACGAACACATCCTACAACAGAGACGTGAACCCTTTCTGGAGTCAGAATCTGACTCAGGTGACATTCTGATGAAACTTACTATTGGATCCACTGCTTTCCCTATACTGATGGCGGCCGTGCCTACCTAATCCACATCTCCAATAGCTCAGAATACGAACCCCAGGCTGCTCCCCCCAACTGGTCGTACAAAAATAAAACCATACCTACACACATATGGTGGTCTTGTCAACGACCACGATCTATTACAACTATTATGTGCACTGCCACACCAACCCAGACTAATAGGAAGTGCACCGCCAGGGATTCAACCAGCTCCCAGGAATCAACCGTCAGGTACTCAGCATTTAAACACTGGAATCACCTATTTGGTTTACCCCCATCCAACATTTTCCTCCCTATCACTAGCATATCCTGTTATTGTTTGTCTTTGTCTGATCAGTTTTCCACTACATATGCTATCAATTCGGCTAGATTCATCACAGATGCTTACAATCCTATTTTGATCCACCATACTACCAGTCTTCAAGATGGCCCAATTTTCTCTCGGACCACAGGAACTACATCACACACTCTGTGCTCCACCGCTAAGCACCCCCCACCCAGCCTGGAACCTCAATCCACACATCTTCATCGCCTTCCCCATCATACCTTTTGAACCCTTTGACATACGCTCCCCCCCATGTTTTACCAACCTTTACCTTATCAATGAACATTTCCACAAACACCTTGTAAACCCCCTCCTCCACCTGTCCACACCTAAGGATGAAGATTGGATCCTTCCCAAAAAGAAAAACTTCAGACACATCATACCAAAGCCTAGATGCTACAAATGTCTAGGCTTTGGCCACATACAACACCACTGCCACAAACCGAGAGCATGCCACAACTGCCTCTCTATGATCCACCTCGCCAGGAACTGCAATATTGGGAATCCAACACTACCCGATGTTAGAAATCACTTTTCCATGCTCTACAACTTCATTGCATCCAATGTATCACTGCCCATCCCCTCAACTTCTCACCACTATATATGTATCAGCTTCATCCACACAACAGACGACCCAATACAGACAAACCTCACTACACTCCTGCCCACCCTGTAATACCCATGTAGGATCACGGCTCCAATCTACCCCTTCGCCTCACCCACCTGAAGCCTTGCGGCTCTACAAAAAGACACCACCCGTTACTACTCATAGCAGGCTACATTACTACCCCATGTCATGCAATAGTGCTCTTCCTCAGAAACCCAATGTCTCAAAACACACTTACCAACTGTTCAACACACCCCATATGACTTCTTTACCGATTGTGCTATATAAGAGCTCTTATTCATGTCCCCATAGGACACATACTCCACCCCACCCGCCACCCAAAGCACCCCTCATGCAATAAGACACCCACCCTTTTGACATGTTCATCACCAATCCTTGCACCTCTATTACTGTACATGTTCACCTTCCAGATAATTCCATGAGATCCTGGAAGGTTTTCCATTCCAGAAGTGTTTTGGCAATATTTATGAACAACATTGATAATAAACACCTGGACATCCTTCAGATCACCAAAGCCATCGCTAGCTTCCTCCTGGATGTCACCATCCTCAAACCAAAGATCCTCTCCCCATCTAAGCTCCTCTACACCATACCTGAGGGCAATCCCTCTTCGGTCACTCTTTTACCCTTCCCTGTGAAGACAGCTTTGTCGAAATTCACCTAACTAAATGGTTCCCCATGGTTGGTGCCACCGTCGCCCATGATGGTGGCTCTACATGGATCTCCATTTCTAGCCTCCCCCCCCCCCCGCACCTATGGGACAACAACATTTCCTATGACATTGCACGCGTCATTGGAGCCACTCTTTAATTCATTTCACCAAAAACCATAAAACCTACCAACTACATCAAAGCCTTATGTGTCTTTGCCACTATGGACCCCACAGAACTACCCGCAACACTCCATCTCTGCCTCAGGGAAACTCTTCACCCTATCTGGATCATCGCCGAAACCCCCTCCACCACCCCTACACCCTTCACCAACTTTGACAGCCACCCAGCATCCTGGAGGAACCCTACGAACTCCTCACATGCATCCAAGCACCCCTCCTTCTACCTTGGGGTGGCCAGCCCTAGGAGAAACAAGCGTCTCAAAACCAACAGCAATGGCCAGATCCCTATGGCCATCACTCACCTCCACCCTATCAACAAACAGTCTAGTCCAACAAACCCTATGGACCTTTTTACTGCCACATCCTCTACTCCATCTACCCATGCTCAAAAGCTCACACTCTAGGACATCTTTGAGGAGGCGTGGGCCCTTCTCAAATCCGAAATCATAGCCTAGCTAACGGAGGAGGACAGTCCCCTCTGCAAGATGCAGCAAAATTGACCCACCGGATACACGATGAATGGATCAACATCCCAGAGTGGTAACTCCCCATGCTCTCCTCCTTCTCTTTCACTACTTTCTCTTCACCTCTTGTACCACACACACACCACAAGCCTTCCAGAAATACTTGCTCCCCTAACTCCTGTAACACAGAGAACACCCTCACACCTGACCCCCCACAAGAAGACTCCCAGAACCATACCCACAATGACTACCCCGATAAAGACAACATTAATGATCTTGTGTAATGCCCGGGCCCACTACCCAAGGTCTAGTAGAGTTTTACGAATGACGATTGGCCCCACAAACCACCACTAGCCTTAATTGTGCACTTTGTCCACACTAACGTGCAAGCCAGGATCAACTTCCCGACTGGTCACCCATCCTAGTACTACACCAAGTTGAGCACACTTAACTATGCAGTTCTTTAGTGATGGGCTCCCAAAAAAGGAGGTGCACCTTGGTGATATGGGTAGTCCAACCATTCCTTTTAAGAGTGTTTTATCCGAGGCCTCAAATCCTGAGATGTTACAATCTATCCCACTTAGACTCTTGACGTCCTCGTTAAGGGTCAACTATAAGGCATCATAATCTCTTCCCCATTTTAGTGCAGACCCACAATGGCCCATGGACACCCAGCTCTCGATCACAGAATACCAGCGCAAGGGTGGTTACGTCAACCATGGACAGCCCTTTCCTACATGCCTGGAGTGCACGGCTCAAGACTGGCATGCCATGCCCATGTGGGCCCCACCTACTAGAGGGGAATTTGCTCTGATACCATTTGTAACACCTGGGTCCACTGCCCAAGGCTCTAGTAGAGTTTCAAGAATGACGACTGGCCCCACAAACCACCATTAGCCTTAACTACGCACTTTGTCCACACGGACGCACAAGCCAGGATCAACTTCTCGACTGGTCACCCATCCTAGTACTACTCCAAGCTGAGCATGCTTAACTATGGACTTCTTTACTGATGGGCTCCCGGAAAAGGAGGTGCACCTTGGTGATATGGGTAGTCCAACCATTCCTTTTAACAGTGTTTTATCCGAGGCCTCAAATCCTGGGATGTTACAATATTTTAGTTGGGTCAAAACCCTTCACGTGGAGGTTATTAAGGTCTGAAATCAACAAAGAGTTTAGTATATCATTATTCAAAACCTAGGTAGCAGTAACATTTAATCTATTTTGGGTGTTTTAGTCACATAGCCATTGATATGAATTGGTTGTGTGGCCTTTCCCAACCATGCAGTGCAACAGATCCCCTCTTTGGAAGGATTATTGGTTACGTGGATGGATCACAACCCCATTGGGCGATGTAGTTGGGAATCCAATGAGATTGATCGTCATTGACCTCCTAATTATTCGGAGGCAACAAATCTGACCCAGTCTTCTAACGTCCATGTACACAATGGATCCAGGCATAAGACTAGAAGTTTAGTTGTTTCTGATTCTTTGAGATGAACCCAGGGACATCATCAGAAGCTTTCTGGTGGCCTACATGTTGGGTTTTAGGGGAGGCAGAGAAGGCAACAGAAATAAAAAATTTCTCCTCCCCAACCCAGAACAAGGAAACGTGTCAATGTGTATACAATAGGAAAGGATGGTTTGTGGAATCATACCTTGTCCCGAGGCTTGCTCGGCGACAATACCTCACGGCTTGCGCAGTCATCACCTCCAGTCTTGGACGGTGTCTGTGTAGCTCCTGGTCGCACCGGGACTGACAACTTCTGGTCTCACCGGGACTGTCAGGATTGACAGCTGTACTTCGAGCAGCAGAAATCTCCCGCCTCTAAAGTAGTCCACACGGACCACCTGGAACTCCAATCTCCTTGTCCCACAAGGAATTGGAAGGAGTCGCACCCTCCTATCAGCGTACTAGTCACTGACACACTCTCCTACCACCAGTCACTTTCTACAGTTGTCTTTCCCTTGATGTGCCTCCCTTACCGGGTAGCACTTGCTCGGGCTCTCTCGGTTGCCAAAACCAGAGAGAACGACAACTTTACAGAGCAACTAGTTGAACTGAGTTGTACTTTGAGAAGCCCCCAATACCCCTATATATAGGAGGGTCATGGGATAGGGTTCTCTATCCCGGGCAATGCGGGACTAAAGCAGGAGTAGAAGGGTTCGAGATTTTCCACAAAAAAAACCAACTCGCAACCTGAACCGATCGTTTCATTTTTTAAATGGTCAGTTGGGGACCTGATCCGGTCGGTTGACACATCAACCGATCGGTTGGGACCCATGAAACGGTCGGTTCATTTCTAAATCGGTCGATTCATTTCTGAACCGGTCGGTTCATGTTCTTGATTAGTTCCCGATTGACATTCCTTCTTTTGTTTCTAATTGGTATCAAATATTAATCCTTGTTCCAATCAAATTGAGCAAGTGAAACGAAAAGATATTTCTCACCAACCTGGATTTCCCAACTTGCTCGGTTGCACCAATTGAACCGATCATTTCAACACTTGAAGCAATCATTTCACCCTGTCCATGAGTCAATCGACTCACCATCTGAGCTGATCGGTTCATCACATGAGTTGGTCGGTTGGGAGTGCAGATTGTGTAGAATCAGTCAATTGTAGTTTCAATCAATCTAATACTCCAATCAATGTGTCCAACACCTTGAACATTATGACATTGAGCTATTAATTGATTGAGTGTTTAATTGGACTACTAAACTCCTTTAGTAATCAATCTAAACATTGTTTGTGGACAAAACTCCTCTTCCAGGTTAAATCCTATGTGTGTGACCCTACAGGTCCAATTCACGTTGGCAGTGAAAGTCCATAACACTTATGACTTCACAAGAAAAGAGCGGTGCCTAGTCACACATATGTGCTACCTAAGTGAAATAGAAATTTGGAGAACAACTTTCAACCCTACAATCCGTGAATGGTGTTACAATGAATGTATAATTCCTTTGTCACTGATATCCTGAATGAACTTGAGGCATGGAACAGTCATCCTGTCAACGTTCATTCACTTTCTTGATCTCAGAGTAGATTGGAAGAGATATGTATGACATCAATATCACATACTGATTCACACATGCGTGCATGCCTTTCTCAATCCTACTCATCAAGTGGCCATGGATATCAAACTCCCTCAGGAGGGACAAATCCCATATCTATCACTCAACCCTCAAAAGCCCCATGTGTAAAAGCCACCCAATCATCACCTTTATAACAACCCATGTTTCAGGACTGCGTTTGATGATGTCAAAGTGTGCCCAACGACATGTGTTGATTGTAGTGATTTCAGGTCAAAGAATCACACTCACCACCATCATTGTGAGTACTGAATGTGACTACCATGTCATGGTTCCATGTGTCAAACTCACGGTGGGTCTGTCCGGTACACTTGTTCTCTAACAAGTACCTATGTGTTTGGTTTGATATCTCTATATCATGACTAATGAGATTCTATCATCAACCAACACCACAATCTAGTCTTGTGTGTCATTATTGTCTATCTACCTTCCACAATGACATCCGACTAGGGACATAATGAGAATGTACAAACTCTTAGCATTCGTATGATCTCATAGTTCAGGTCCAGAACCTGAAGGCATACATCATTGAGTATTGTCATTCTCTAGACATTCAATCTGTTCTATCACTATCTCATATGATTTAACCAGAAAGAATTGGAAGCTTGCCTTTGATGTTTATAAAATCAATATTAATGTATCCCACCAATCATCCCATGATTGGCTCTCAGGGCATACATACCAACAGACTCACACTTGCACTACGAGCCAATCACTCTTGAATCATATTCATAGTGATCTTCAAACATGTCCCACATGTTACTCTGATCTAGTGCGAACATAGTGAGTTATGGCAACACCTTTCCAAAGTCAGTATAAATTGCATGTCTCACATCTCTTCATTGTACGTCATACATATGAGATGGAGTTGCCGTAATATGCGATCTAGTATTCCTTTGCTAACCTTTAGCTACATTGTATGATCAAGGATTCCATACTTGTCATCAATGAGCAGAATATCTATAAGTTCATCTCATGAACTTCCAGATCCATATAGTATCCACTGTTGTTCTCCAACACATAGATACTCGGGATTTCCTTTAAAATGGTTTTATTGGAACACTTCCAATTATCAACAAACTTTCACTTTTATATATCTTATATATAATTTGTGATTAATTTTCTGTCCTTTTCGGAAGTTCGCATCAATGTAACTTTTTACATTGAACTCTTCCTTATCTCCATAGAACTAGTACTTCTCAAGTACTTATCAAGTTCTCATGGTATTCCAGTAACCCTTACTGGAAGTAGACAGACATCCACTCATCATGTCTCACATACGAGTTATCAGGATGAGCACATCATATTTCCATGTCCTACATACAAGATGATGAATGCATTTTATTCTTTCCATGTTGATACATGCAAGATAATGG
This sequence comes from Alisma plantago-aquatica, assembly GCA_963693085.1. Lineage (NCBI taxonomy): Eukaryota > Viridiplantae > Streptophyta > Magnoliopsida > Alismatales > Alismataceae > Alisma > Alisma plantago-aquatica. The sequence goes on from OY856409.1 coordinate 323,350,898, forward strand.
GATGATTACATACATGATAGATCCACATCTATTCTTAGTGTTCCCATTCTTCATAAGAATTGTACACTTGGCCTTGGGATACTAACTCCGTGTAACATGGACAAGTTTTCTCCCACTGAATCTGTGCATACTAAACCCTTCAGTACAGATTGCCAATGTATGCTTTCTCTTTTTCAGGTCAAGAGGTTTTCGAGAACTATATCTATAGATCTCTATTCCTATCACATAGGAAACATCACTATCTTCCTTAAAGATAATTTCCACTTGTGGATTTCCATTCTAGACCATTTCCATTTCACATCAACATGTGGAATGTGAACACGCTCCCACTAAATCACAGATCCCTTCTTTATCTTTGACATATCAGTCAAACCCTTTGACTATATCATCAAAGTAAAGATCCAATTCTGAGTTGCTTGTACTCAATCAATCACATTGATTAGTCCATTGTAACTTATAGACTTCATTTGCATTAGTGGATTCATAAACCTTATAGGTTGTGTCACGTACACATCCTTGTTTCATTCCTCATAGGAATGCAGTTTTAGTATCCATATGCCAAATGCCTTTAGTCATTAAGTTACAATCAACAAGCATCATCCTTCTCAAAATGTTATCCATGTGTCTTAAAACTTAAGATTCATTTGCGCTTATGGATTTCATCCAATGGTGTTACCATCAAGGTCATACCTTATGGTTCACATGGATGTTATTTAGGATGTAATGGTCATAAACCATAACTCAAAATTTGGTTCCTCGTATTCATCTAGATAGTTGACTCATCACATGAACAACTCATCACATGATAAACGAGGTGTATCCATCAAGGATATAAGAACTTACAACTCCTTGTGATTCTTAATGTCCTTTATTAGTGTGGGGTATTCTTTTATTAAGAAGAATTCAATTATTTGATAATCATTCTCTAACTTCTTAGAGTATGATTCCTTCTTGATTTAGACATCACCATGCCTTAATCATGAGTTCACTATGATACACTATCATAATCACTCATAAGGATCTCAAACATTTGGTCCAAGTATTTCATTCACTGATCTCATCAAGAATTAATACTTTACCAAATTTGCACTTCATCTATGATATTCATGAACACTTCAAGATGTTCATATTGGTATTTCTCTAAACACCACTTGAAGTATTATCATCTATTCCAATAGGTATGTAAATACATCAGATGTATTATACCTAATAGGATAATCATTCTCCCACTATCACTAGTGAAGATTGATTAATCATGTCCAAGATATTCACGTCTCTTACTGGTTCTCTAACTGAAAGAGTCTAGATTTATCCATCATATGGAAACTAGAAATGAATTTCTCATGATTGATGCTAATTTGATTGTTTGAGTTATCTATAACTTTTAGGTATCATTTTATCTTATGCATATCAAATATCACAAGATAAATAAGGCATTGCCATAAAGATCATATCTTTGAGATTGAAACATCAACTTTATTAATTGCCATCATTGTCACACAATATGAAAAAATAAAGTGTTTCTATCTATTGGCAAATATGAAGTAGCAGTTCACAACTCTACTTTGTTCCCTTTAGGCTGAAATAAACTGAAAGGTACTCCTATCTATGGCAGCAACACTTGCTCCAATGATGGGTACTCCTTTCTTGGTCCTTTCACAAAGACCATCACTTCTTTGTGAATATTGCATATCATATATGACATATCCATATCTTGGTATCATATACCTCAGATAAAGAAGTGGTTCATTTCATGATACCTTAGGTGGAGATCTCCATCCCCTCCTTCATCTTCTTTTGTTCTTCTAGATATAGAGGGCAATTCCCTCATACACCCTTTCCCCATGTGCCTTGAGGTTGAAGACGGCTTGGGATGCTGGCTAGCATCAGAACACTTCTTTGCTTTGCCCTTGCCCTTGCCCTTAAGACTTACCTTTCATTGATCTCATCAAATATTAGGGTTAGTCTTTCTTCATATTTGTCTCAACATGTCCAACAACTTTGTCAACGCTTGTCAAAGTTGTTCATGTTGTAGTTTATCATGAACTGTATGATTCTCGCAACTTTTGCAGTATCATACCAATATCCAACTCTTGGCTCAGAGGGAATCCTTCTTAGTCAGGTCTTTCCACATACCCAGTCACATTGAGTGTGTGAATACCTTATTGGATCTCCTTCTGTCATGGCATACTAGGACAATGTCTTGGAGACATCATATGTCTCATGTTGTCTCTGCAACTCATAGTTCAGAGAATACAACATCAAGCACTCCTCATCAATGTCATCCTCGGTATGCTTCCATAAGCATACTTTCACCCATTGATGTGGTGGGATCGAGTTCATCTGGTTCTGGTATAACTAGGACTTAGAGCTTTCACTCTTTGATTGAGGACGTTTCTCAACGTCCTAACCAATCATGGAAATTATTCCCATTTAACTTGTCCTTTTTCAGGATGGATCGCAAAGAAAAGTGATTGTTGTTTGTTGCCATTTGTACTACAAAAGAAAATATGCAATTTTAGTCCAAAAACTCATTTTTGACTTATTTGATTGATTTGAAAAGTTGACGATATAATTAGGCCTTTAATTAATTATCGCTCCCACTATTTTACTTCAAATTGATAGCCCTCACCATCAATTAGGAAGATTGCAGTGTACAACCTTCTAGTGGGCAAGATCCATATTTCATCAAGTCATGAGTCAGCTTTGGCTGATCGCCCACAATCTTGACTATTTAGGTAGGCCATCATGCCAATTGCATCATATGCAACTCTTGATGAATGAACATGTGCAACACCTTGCCATTAACATTCCATGCCTCTGGGCTTAGACACTCTAAGAATCACCAGTTAATTCTAACCCAAAAGTCGACACGGTAAACATGCACCCTGCTTTGGCAGAACCTACATGTCTACCCTTCACACTTCCACAAGATAGACGTTGCACCATGCTTTGGCGTAACCTACGCTTGGTCGATCGAGTTTTTCATGTGTGCCGCTAATGGAAGGCATATAAGACTTAATATTTTAATTAGGGATTTGGTTTTATATACATATACATATCCAATCACCACAATACATAGTACGTATCATATACATGCTATATCCCATAGAAAACATGCAAAATGATAAAAGTGATGATTATAGCCATCCTAATGTGATTCCTCGAGCCAAGAGGAATCACGGTCATCTAGGTCTACATCACATGCAACATGTACAAGATGAAGTTTGTGCTTTGCCTTTCTTGGTTTGATCAACTCATCACATGACTGATCGGCTCGCCATCATGTCGGTCGACTGGGTGCCACCAGCCGATCGGTTGGCTCCTCCAACCAATCGGTTCACCTGGTCATTGTGCATCTCATCATGGCCAGCACCCGCTCGTCTCGCTCCTCAAATCGGTCATCAACCGATCGGCTCACTCCTTCAACCGATCGTCTGGAATGTCAACCGATCAGTCCATGCCTTGAGCTGATCGTCTCAGCTGTCGTCAGGATGTCCTTCATTCTTTGACGTAATAGGAAATAAAATTCTATCCTATTTTACTTTGTAAAAAGAGAAACCTCAAGTTACATTCGAGGGGAGCAAAGGTAGGAAAGAAATCTCGAATTATTTCGAATTACATCAGGAATAGGAGAAAGGGAATCGGTGCGCAGACTGAGATGCAAGAAACCACATACAACCATACACATATAGGGTTTATTGTCCATAACCACGCTATACATCCACCACAAAACTCGTTTAAGGGCGACGCGTATCGAGTGCATTTATAATACATATCATATATGTAAATTGGGATTTGTGGATTTAGGATTGGACATGCATAAAGCCAATTTTATTCGCATCGTATGCAATAAATATAGGCGACAAACCAAAATCGATCATATCGATAATCCTAAAGTATAGAGCAGTTGACGTGGCTCTGATACCACTGTTGGGTTTTAGGGGAGGCAGCGGAAACAAAAATTTTCTCCTCCCCAACCCAGAACAAGGAAACGCGTCAACGTCTATACAATAGGAAAGGATGGTTTGTGGAATCATACCTTGTCCCGAGGCTTTCTGGGCGACAATACCTCACGGCTTGTGCGGTCTTGGACGGTGTCTGTGCAGCTCCTGGTCACACCGGGACTGTCAGGATTGACAACTGTCCTTCGAGCGGAAGAAATCTCCCGCCTCTGAAGTAGTCCACACGGACTACCTGGAACTCCAATCTCCTTCTCCCACAAGGAATTGGAAGGAGTTGGACCCTCCTGTCAGCATACTAGTCACTGACACACTCTCCTGCCACCAGTCGCTTTCTGCAGTTGTCTTTCCCTTGATGTGCCTCCCTTATCGGGTAGCACTTGCTCGGGCTCTCTCAGTTACCAAAACCAGAGAGAACGACAACTTTACAGAGCAACTGGTTGCACTGAGTTGTACTTTGAGAAGCCCCCAATACCCCTATATATATAGGAGGGTCATGGGATAGGGTTCTCTATCCCGGGCAATGTGGGACTAAAGCAGGAGTAGAAGGGTTCGAGATTTTCTACAAAAAAACAACCAACTCGCAACCTGAACCGATCGTTTCATTTCTAAAACGGTCAGTTGGGGACCTGAGCCGGTCGGTTGACATGTCAACCAATTGGTTGGGACCCATGAAACGGTCGGTTCATTTCTGAACTGGTCGGTTCGTGGTTCTGATCAGTTCCCGATTGACTTTCCTTCTTTTGTTCCTAATTGGTATCAATTATCAATCCTTGTTCCAATCAAATTGGGTAAGTGAAACAAAAAGATATTTCTCACCAACCTGGCTTTCCCAACTTGCTCGGTTGCACCAGTTGAACCGATCATTTCAACAATTGAAGCAATCATTTCACCCTGTCCATGAGCCGATCGACTCACCATCTGAGCCGATCGATTCAACACATGAGCCGATCGGTTGGGAGTGCAGATTGTGCAGAATCAGTAAATTGCAGTTTCAATCAATCCGATACTCCAATCAATGTGTCCAACACCTTGAACATTATGACATTGAGCTATCAATTGATTGAGTGTTTAATTGAACTACTAAACTCCTTTAGTAATCAATCTAAACATTGTTTGTGGACAAAACTCCTCTTCCAGGTTAAATCCTATGTGTGTGATCCTGCAGGTCCAATTCACGTTGGCAGTGAAAGTCCATAACACTTATGACTTCACAAGCAAAGAGCAGTGCCTAGTCACACATCAGTGCTACCCAAGTGAAATAGAAAGTTGGAGAACAACTTTCAACCCTACAATCTGTGAATGGTGTTACAGTGAATGTATAATTCCTTTGTCACTGATATCCCGAATGAACTCGAGGCATGAAACAGTCATCCTGTCAACGTTCATTCACTTTCTTGATCTCAGAATAGATTGGAAGAGATATGTATGACATCAATATCACATACTGATTCACACATGCGTGCATGCCTTTCTCAATCCTACTCATCAAGTGGCCATGGATATCAAACTCCCTCAAGAGGGACAAATCCCATATCTATCACTCACCCTTCAAAAGCCCCATGTGTCAAAGCCACCCAATCATCATCACCTTTATAACAGCCCATGTTTCAGGACTGCGTTTGATGATGTCAAAGTGTGCCCAACGACATGTGTTGAGTGTAGTGATTTCAGGTCAAAGAATCACACTCACCACCATCACTGTGAGTACTGACTATGACTACCATGTCATGGTTCCATGTGTCAAACTCACGGTGGGTCTGTCCGGTACACTTGTTCTCTAACAAGTACCTATGTGTTTGGTTTGATATCTCTATATCAAGACTAATGAGATTTTGTCATCAACCAACACCACAATCTAGTCTTGTGTGTCATTGCTGTCTATCTACCTTCCACAATGACATCCGACTAGGGACATAATGAGAATGTACAAACTCTTAGCATCCGTATGATCTCATCGTTCAGGTCTTGAACCTGAAGGCATACGTCATTGAGTACTGTCATTCTCTAGACATTCAATCTATTCTATCACTATCTCATATGACTGAACCAGAAAGAATTGGAAGCTTGCCTTTGATGTTTATAAAATCAATCTTAATGTGTCCCACCAATCATCCCATTATTGGCTCTCAGTGCATACATACCAACACTACAGGGAGAGAGAGAGACCCCCAATCAGCCTACACTAGTCTTCTCCCTCTGTATGGCGGACTGGAGTTCTTTGGGGAGATTCATTATCTTAGCTAGCTACCCTGACCCCAGAAGCCCCAAGAAGGTATAATGAAGGCCAAAGGAGAGCAAATCCCCAGGTTGATCCCCCTTGCTCCAACTATTCACCGACGAACCTTGATGATTGGGAGTAGTGAATCTCGTAGGAGCGACAGAGGTAGTCAGAAATCTTATCGCTACCCCCACGAAGTTGTTGGATGTCATGGGGTGCCACGAGGTGCAGGATCATACACTTCTTCCTCATCAGAGTCCATACCTCATAGCAGCACACACAGGAGCAGGAGAAGAGGGATCCACACATCCAGTCTATGCAATCAGGGGATAAGAAGGAGATGTGAGGGCCAAACCTATGGTGGCCCATCAGTTGCTCAAGCACAAACTTGCTAGATCAAACCATGGCTGCGACATGGGCTCAACCTGGAGCAGCAGGGGAAGCGCGGTCTCTCTCGTGCACACGATGCGGGGATTGTGAGGAAAGACGGGGGAGGATGAACCTGTCAGTCGTGAGTGACTGAGTCTAAGAGCAGACAGTGAGGTCTGTTCTCGTTAGTCCAGCGTGCAGGAGGTCGATCTCAACAGAGGAGGTGATCGTCCGGCGGAAGCGACTTGGGATCGTTGATGTAGATGAGGCATCATGGTGGCCTGAAGCATGAGTAGAGGGCAACGGAGGGCGACCAAGCATCCTACAATAATCCTAATCAGTCCAAAGCAGCCATCCTGATTGCACAACTCCTAGGAAGCTAGGAGAGCACCCTAGACTGAGAGGATGGAAGCCGTTTATAGAGGTGTTGAGCGGAGAACTGACGGAGAAGCATCACCATCACGCGAGGGAGAAAGGGGCAAGTAGAGAGAACCCTAAACCAACCAAATCACACCCAAATTGGGTCCAGACCACTAAACCAAACCGACCAGCCAAAGTAGGCCCAAGGGGTCCGCATGTGCCATGTGGCAGTGCCTGATTCGTGAAAAGGTAATAATCCACTCAAAAATCATGTAAATGTACAGATCTTAGAAAATACATAGATATTAGCATGGTTATCAGAAAAATACAAATAAGATATCAAAATTCTCAGAAAAATTCCCTATTTTATTATGAAACCCTTAGATCATATCTTTGAAGCGGTGTTATTGATGGTTTTTAATTTATAAGACGATGCTTTATTTTAGGTTGTTTGAGACACAATAAGTGATATTTGTTCGAAATAAATTCTCAGAAAATTCTTATAAACACTTAATGATTATTGGAACCTTATTTGTACCTTGATCTAATTTTTTTGTTGCTCAATATTAGGTCTTTCCTCATTAGTGACCAATCAAATGCTTATAAACTCATTTTAATTCTAGAAAATAGACCCATCATCAAAAAAATATGAAATCTGAACCAGACCCCTAGAATGACCTCCTGATCATTATAAAAATATCATACATAAGTTCTAGGATGTTTGAACCTAGATTTGACCAAAACCCTAATTTGGACCTAAAATACCATTAATTATGGTGAATCTTCTATTAATGATCATTAATTGTTATTAATCAGGTGATGACCAGATATCTAGATGAGCAAGAATGATTAGAAATCTCTGAACTCAGGTATGTGGGCTTTATCTAAGTATATGACTAGTTTTCTTATGTGTAATAGTTATGATGTATTGCTTGTCTTTATTTGAGAATATTTCTTGGATGTACTATGATTAAAGTATCTTCACCATGACAATAAGAACATCAATGAATATAGATGGCTTGTATATACTAAGTGGATATATGCTCTCTCTTTCTCTCTCTCTACATCCTCTCTCTCTCTTTTCTTCTAAATATATGGTCGACACATCGATCCCCATAGCCCAAGGGGTGGGGAAAAATGAAGTGCGACATCTCTCTCTCCCCTCTAAATATAAGGTCAGCACTCAGTCCCATAGCCCAAGGGGCAGGGAAAAATGAAGTGCGACACCACTTAGTAGTACAAACACATCAAATGACATCTAAAAATATGTGTTTACCTGTTTATCGCCTTAAATAATGTTTTCTTTTACTCTTTCTTTCTCAAGTTATTTCTAATTATGCAAGCATATTAGTATGTATCTTTCTACCCATGTATACAACACCTTGTGTGTTGATTCGTTGTTTCATGTATGTTTTAGGTTCAGAGCTAGCATGGGGTAAAAGATGGGAAGTTAGAAATTGTCCAGGTTTTACCTATTGTGTTAAGATCCTATTAGCATACATGTTCATAGACTTGTAAAATTTTCTTCAAACTATGTAAATGTAAGTTGTAAATTTAATTCATGTTATAATATAAATATGTTGAATGTTGAGAATGTTGCATGGTGTATGCATCATAGTTGTTTGTTCATGTATGTGTATTATGATTCCACATCACTCTATGAAACAATTTTTCTAACATTTTTGGATTTTGTCTTCTCATCTCCATGGGGCTTTGAGAAGGTGAAAATCCGGGGACGTTACATCTTTCCTCATGGTCAGACATCAAATCATTCAAAACCTTTTCCAAACACCTTGGACTCACTTTTGAAACCGACCTAAAAGCTCACCAAACCCTTAGTAATATCGAAAGCTTCATGGGATGGAACAATAGAAGACCTACTGAGCTGACCAGATCCCATTTGAAGGACCTACAGATATAACATCCTATCTGCATCCAGATGAACTTTACCACTACTTCCTCTATGTTTATCACAACATGGAATGTTAATGGCGCTTCATGTGCCAAACATCGACGAAAAATCAGAAATTTCATCATTACTAACCACATACAGATCATCATTCTTATGGAAATGAAAACTACTCTCATGGACTTCATGCTCCATACTATCGAGAGTCACCATATCGACACATGGATACAATCCCCAGCTGTCGGTTTCAAAGGTAGCATTATCATTGGATTAAATAGTCTCATGTTCTCCATCAGACACACTATAATGCATCACAACCATATTACAGTTCAGATCACTAATAACTTTGACAACATTGATTGGACACTCACAACCACCTATGGTCCTCCATCTCCCCCCAAAACTGACTATTTACAACTGCTTCACCAACTTGCCACAAACAACGCTGACAATCCATGGATCATTTAGGGCTACTTCAATCTCACCACATCCCCGATGGAAAGATTGAACACTGTCATGGATGGACAACATTACACCACAACTGATCAACAATTTAAAATCTTCATAGAACAACACCACCTTATAGATTTGTCCTCACACAACTTCACCTGGAGTCGGGACCACCTATGGGCTAAGATTGACAGATTCATCTACAACAACCCTTGGCACCATCTCTATAAAAATACCATCACATACATTGTTCACTGACCAATCTCAAATCACTTTCCTATCATCTTGAACACATGCGCCCCACCCCATGGTCACAAACTCAAGCGTATCAAAAACTTTTGGCTAGCTGACCCTAATTTCCTTCCTTGGTTCTCTTCCCAATGGACACTTCTTCCCAACATCCAAAACCATGGCACCTTTATATCGACCTCACTCAAAACTATGAGAATGGCTGCCTTCACATGGGCCAAAACCAAGTATGGGAACATCAAAGAGGCCATCATTGCCAAGGAAGATGACCTACACAAACTTGACTCTGATCTGAACGTTGACCCTGCTCGCATACTCACCCTATGAGATGAACTTGACACCCTCTCTGACCACTGGGAAGCTATATGCGCACAGAGGGCAAAAATCCACTGGTTGAAACTGGGGGACAAAATTCTAAATTCTTTCACCAATGGTGCAACCACAAGAAAAAGAAAAATCACATTCACTCTTTCACCATCGATGGGGTTTGCACCACAAATCAAACCACCATTACCACCCACATCATCTTGAATTTTCAAAACATTTTCAACTCTGGTCACCAACCTCACTGTATCAACTTATTCCTATGGAGGAACATCTTTCCCTCCTAGCATTCTGACCGTGGTGATATTACAGCCCCCTTCTCCACTGATGAAATCAAACAAGATGTCTTTGCTTTAGGCAGTGATAAAGCGCCTGGCCCAGACAGATTCATCGTTGCTGCTATCCACTCCATATGGTCACTTGTTGAGAATAGCTTCTTAAAAATCTTCAAACACCTCCACACTACTGCTAACCCTACATCTGTCATCAAACCCCTCAATCAAACTAACATCACCCTCATACCCAACACCATCCTGCCATCATCCATCCATCAATACCATCCTATCAGTCTAATCAATACTTCTTACAAAATTATTGTGAAGGCCCTTTGCAACCGTTTAAAACCCCATCTATAGCACATTATCGCACCCAATCAATGCGCCTTCCTACCAAACCGCACCATTCAGGATGCTTACATTGCTGGTAGTGAAATTCTACACTCCTGCCATATATCCCATACTCCCACCTTAGCCCTCAAACTTGATTTTACCAAATCTTTCGACAACGTTAATTGGAACAACATCACATATTGCCTCAAAAACCGCAACTTCCCACATAAATGGATCAATTGGATCATGTCTTACATCTCTACATGAAAATTCTCCACTCTTATCAATGGCTCTCCCCAAGGCTATATCAATAGCACAAATGGACTCATACAAGGGGACCCTCTTTCACCATACCTCTTCATCATGTACACATCTATTCTCACCAGGATGATGACCATCGCGGTAGAAAACCACCTGATACATACCCCCGACCTTTTTAGCTTCAACATCACCCAATATGTTGATGACACCATGATTTTCATCACCCTCTCTGACCAAAACATCATCAACACCATCCAACTGCTTGGTATTTTCTCATACCTCACTGGACTGAAGATCAACCTTCAGAAATCCACCATCATCAGCATCCATATACCCGACGATGACATGAACATATACAAAAATCTTATCATATGAAAAAGGGAGCACTTGCCCTTCACTTACCTTGGGCTCCCCATCTCCCCTACTCATATCCCTTCATTTTCCTGGGACCCTGTTATAAACTGACTTGAGGCCAGACTCTTTGATTGGAAATCAAACTTCTTGAGTCTGGCGGGCCGACTCACACTACTCAACAGCTCCCTCGTGCCCACCCTCACTTACTACATGATCTGCATCCCCCTCCCCACCATTATTGCTTCTCGCATCGACAAGATCCACAAAAATTTCCTATGGGACCACAGAAATAAACACATCCACTTGGCCAACTGGAAATCCATTACAGCTCCCATCAATCGGGGGGCTGGGGTATCATTGACATTAGACTACATAATGCATGCCTTCTCCTCAAGATAATTGCACAACTCTACCAACAAAGATACTCCACCTGGCCTGACCATGTCAGGAAAAAATACTATGCTCTACACCCTCCATGGCATCCTATCACGAGGAAATCGGCCTCCCCCCTATGGAAACACCTCAATGTCATTCTCTACCTCATCCATGCCACAATACACATGCCACCTCACTGCCATATCAGCGTCCACTTCTGGTCTGATCCATGGCACCATGACCAACCCATTACCAACTTTTCCATATCATATGACATCCCATGCTCACTACAGAACATCAAAATTCAGAAAACCCTTGCTCTCTGCAGTAGTCACAGACACAACATGCGCAAGCGCACCCTTTCACACAACTTCCCTAACATCCCCACCTTAGATGTAATTCGTATTTTAGAATATGATACATGCTCCCTTGCGAATTGGATCTGGAGGCCCAGGTACTCAACCAAAAAAGCATATATATATTCGCCTATAGAAGCTACATCAATCCCATCACACTTATTTGGCACACAAACATCCCCCTCAGATTCAAACTTTCCGGCTGGTTGCTTTGGAACAACAAGTTCCTCACTGATCAAAACCTTCACAAATGGGGCTTCCATGGACCATCTAGATGTCATATATGCTTTATGGACTGTGAGGATATCCACCACATATTCCTTCTCTGCCCCCACACTTGAAACATCATGCATAATATTATTAGCCCTACACTCCTCACCCAATCCACAATCCAATAGGTCATCTCCACACCCTTTGCTAAAACCACATCACCCAGCTTAAAAGTTAACCAGGCTTCTATCATCATCATCATAGCCTGGAAGATATGGAATGGAAGAAACCATCAAAGACACCATTCCCCTCATCCGATTGATATAGTTAAAGCCAACATACATGTTGCTTTATTTCATGTTTGCTCTTCCCAGGTAACGACGATGGAAGAAATGACTCCGCCCCATCCCCCCTGACGAAGGATATGAATTTTCACACCCCGCTACGCACATACACCTTGGAGGAGATTGAACGTGATGATACAGGCTTCTGATGACCACAATGGGCCTTGCTGATTGTCTACCTCCCCACTTTTTCTACTGTAGACATGTATCTTTTTACTTCTTCATTCATCTATTAGGGGCTTATTTTTGGGGTGCCCCCCATTATCACTTTGCCTTGATCTCAACACTAGTGGTGTCTAAATCTTTATGTTTTGTTACTATTTCTCCACATGTGGTCTTACATGCTGGAGAACCTATTTATTAATATATTTAACGACCTTTCGATCAAAAAATGATTACGATATAATGTAATGTTATGCTTTCTTTTAATATTTTTAATTGATCAACAATACATGTTTTATGTTTGGAACGTGATTCTATGTACCCATTGGAACTCTCTAAGTCTCTTATTGATTATTTTAACATTCTTGGTTATAATTACCACAACAAAGAGGATTAATATGGAAATATGAAAACAATTGAAATATATATTACAGTTTTCCCTATAAACTCACTTTCTAGTTGGGTATGTATGGTTAACCTCTTAATACCATGTACATGAAACTTTATGTAGATTGAACTATCTGAAAATAATAAGGTTGATTTGCTTTTGGTCATATTTGAGTGTCAACTATATAGTGGCATGTTGATGTGCAAAAGAGTTGTAGAATCAATATATAAACTCGTTGGTTTTTATTTATCTGGAAATGGAAAATATGCTTTTTTCTATGGTGCTTATTTAGTTATTATAGTTGTTTATGTTTTTTTTCTATTTATTTTAAAGATAATCCTACCTATTTGAGATTTAGTAGATACTTGCAGTGTAGGAGAGGTTGCTAAGCTTTAACAACCAAAATAACATAGGAAGAGGCCTCTCAAAAATCCTCTACTCCACTTATACTAATATAGATGGTCCCCAAAGCTTGACTCTCCACTTGTGTTAACTAATACTATGCTACTAATTGGATACGAAATTAACATTACCTAATGATCTTTAGAGATCCTTTATATTCCATAACTTAATCTTGCATGTCACTTTTGATAAATAAATTGAGTTTCTCTGAGTTACTTCTCCTTGATGCATTCTAGTTAGTAGACATTTTCCCATTCCCGATACAAACATCAACATAACTTCTATCTTGTTTTTAGAAATTAGTTTAACAACTCTATTCTATTACTATAGATTAGGTGTTCATCTATAGAGAAATGTAGTCTAACAATCAAATTTTTGTATGCGACTACTATCATTATATTCTTTTACTAGTTGTGCAATTCAATCTCAATTGGAATCATTTTGGAAGATATAAAGTTTTCCCTCAATTGGTGATTTATATTAACAATTCTCTTGGTTTTAATTGAAATATATAATGAATCCCAATTTAGCAATAAACCACTGGCTTTAGAAATATGAAAAGAAATAATTCAAGAAAATCATAAGAGAACCAAAACTTCATTTTTCTCAATAACAATCATTTAGTTGTTCTAAATTCAAAAAATTCAACATGCATGAAATAGTAATCATATGATTCACCAATAACATTACTAACTGATTGTGCAAGTGAATCACTTTCTAACAAATTCATTTCTACACGTCCATACAATTCATCTATTGAAGAGAACATTATTTTCATTAAATAATATATGAACATGTGATATGCAACTAAAATAATGGTTTAGCTTAAATTATATAAGGATCTTATAGTTATTATCAACAAAGGGACATCAAATCTAAACTTAGTATGGGGTGAGGGAGTAGCCCAGTAGTGTGGCTCGAAAGCCTGAATGAAGGGACCCGAGTTCAACTCTGGTTGCGTAACCCTCGGGGTGCAACAAGGCCCCACGTTATTGAGTGTGCCGCGGTGCCCCCATGTACGCGGTTGGTTCTGGGATTTACCCTTGGATGGGTGGGGTCCAATAGTGGCCGATCCCAGGAGGGGTTCCTTGTTATCAAAAAAAATTAACTTAGTATTGAAAATTCATATTATTTGATTTGCATATGAGATTATAAGTCATTCAATTTATTTGCACCAACAAGTGCTAGATTGTAAAAAAATGATGTAAATCAAAATTTTAAATTGGTTCATGCAAGAGAGTACCCAATCAACTTGTTATAATGCCAATTAGGCCGAAAACGAGTTAAATTTTCTTTAGATACTCAAGGTCCAAAAAATATAAACACTCCTTTGTTGACTCGAGAGTTATACATTGCCCATATTTTGATAATGACTTAACCATTCCATTCCTATGTATCTAATATGTTTATTCAAGATTGATTTTAGGCTTTAGGTACATGAAAAGGATCAAACTACACAAGCCCTAGCTTGTTCGAGTTTAAGTCAAAAGCAATGCAAGTGCACATTTTGGGAAATCACTCCAAATGACCTTAGATGATTTTTGTAATCCTTTGTATTGATGAAATGACTTGTAAATAAGATCAGAACAAATTTGGGACACTTAATTCCAGCATTAGATCACTCAAATTTCAATATAGAAAATTTGTCACAGGCTATTTATCAGTCGAGTTGGGAACTCGACCGATCCAATGATGGATTTTCTGGAGAGACCAATCGGTCGAGTTCCACACTCATAGAACTCGATCGATCAATCAACTAAGCAAAACTGATTTTGACTCATCGATCGAGTTTCCCAGAAAAAACTCGACTGATAGTTTGAAAATTAGCTTTTTCACTTAGTGGATCGGTCGAGTTATCTTTATTGAAACTTGATCGAATAACTATACAAAAAACACAGAAAAAGTGATTGTAATCATTGGTGAGCTATTTTGAGTGAGAATAGATCTGTTATAACTTGGAAAATAGCTATATTTCTCCCTTAAGTGATCCCACACTCAAGGGAACACCCCCAACTATAAATAGAACCCCTTGGAGTTTATTCCAAGTTTGCTCATTCATGCTATTCTAAGTCCTTGCTATAGTTGAGTATGTTGCAACTCTTTGAGCCCCTTTCTCTCTCTCATTTACATAGAATTTTGTGATTATGAGTGAGTTAGGCTATTTGTAAGAGATCTACCTTCATGTGCTTGTAAAGCTCTCAGTCCATTCCATCTTCCCTACTCCCTTTCTCAAAGAAAAAAAGGTTGAAACAAGCTACTCCAAGTGAAGGTGAAGTTGTTGATGTTCTTCTTCAAGGTTGAAGAAGAGGTGAAGATCTTCTCCAAGTGAAGGAGAATGGCAAGTCCAAGATTTAAGAAGAGTGAGAAAATTACTTCAAGGCCATAGACTCGATGCAAGTGTGGGTAAGTCCTTGTTGAAGGTTGTAGACATCTTGATCAAGTGGGTAAGTCCTTGTGTAGGTGGAAGACTCTTATCTTGAATTGGTATATCCTTGGATGTATGTTGGTCTCCTTGTATCTCTTATGAATGAATATAAGTATACACCGATTGCAAAGTCCTAGAGGTTGAACTCTCTAGGTAGTGGATTGAATCTCCTGGTTTGGAGAGTGGAACCACTCTAAACCACCTTGTCCAAGTGCATGTTTTGATTTCTTTCATCCTTGCTATGATTTCTAGTTAGGACTTCAAATTGCTCTTAATATATTGGTTTTGATTGATATAAATTGAAGGTTTAACTTAGCTTGTGAGAATGTTGAAGCTCTATTCACCCCCCTCTATATCCCTAGATCCAACAAGTGGTATCAGAGCAAAGGATCTTCTCCAAAAATCTCCCATGAGACGAGGAGATGGGTGACAACCTACTTGGTTCACTCTACCTAGAGGGAGGCTTCTCCATGCATCCTCCGGTCTTTCACGACACCAACTTCCTCTATTGGAAGAGGTGTATGAAGTTATACATTCAAGGGATGAACTTTGATATGTGGAAGGTGATGGTCACACCATACAAGTAGCCAACCAGAGTTGTTTCAACATGGAATGAAGCTGCACTAAAAGAAGCCCAACTCAATGCCAAAGCCATAAGCATCCTCTATGCAGCCCTTACCCCAACAAAGTTCAACCACATCTCATCTTGGGACACCGCCTATGAGATTTGGGATAAATTGTGCATTACCTATGAGGGCACAAAGAAAGTCAAGGAGGATAAGATAAACATGTTGAACATCCTTCTAGAGAACTTCAAGATGGGAAAGAAAGAAGGGATTGTAGAGATGTACTCTAGGCTCAATATGATCATCAATGGCCTAGCTACTTTCAGAAACACTTTGGATGGAGGTGTAATCAATTTCAAGATCTTGAGGACTCTACCAAAGAGATGGGAATCAAAGGTGACCTCCATTGAAGAAGTGAGGAGCCTTAGTGACATCCCAACCGAAGAGCTCATTGGAAACCTCTAAGCTCGTGAGCCAAGGCTTGATAAGAAAGAAGAAGAATCCAAGCAAGAAGAGAAGGAAGCCAAGAAGATCAAAGATAGTGCTTTCAAAGCACAAGTGGAGGGGCTCATCCTTCAACAACGACTCACTTGCCGAACATCTCCCTCCTCCTATAAAGAAGATGATGGCCCTAGTGAGCATGAATCCAACTACACTACGGGAAAGAACTTCAAGGGAAATCAATCCTCCTCCTGTACTCCTAGATGCTACAAGTGTGGACGAAAGGGACACTACAAGAGAGAATGTCCCAAATCAAGAAGTCATACCAAAAGGACATCTCCAAGAAGGAGGGAGAGTATAAGAAGGAGAGCAAGTAAAAGAGGAAGGAAAAGAAGGAGAAAAGGCACAAGAATGCTCTCATGCAGCTTGGGAGGAATCATCCTCAAGTGGCTCTAGCTTCAAATAAGATGGAGAGTGCCACCTTGCACTCATGGCCTGTACTAGTGAAGAAATTGGTGAGGTAAGTGAGGTAAGCTTGCATCAATTATCTAAGGAAACTCTTATTGATATGTTTGTTTCTATTCATTCTACTTTTTCTAAATGTAAATATAAAAGAAAAAGGTTAGGAAAAATTATTGATGATTTGTATGCTAAACTTGAAATTCTTGATCTTAATGATAAATTTCATCTTGAAAGCATTGATAACTTGCAAGGACAATATCTTGATCTTGAGCTCCAATACAATTGAGTTGAAGTAGAGAATGGTGTTTACCTTAAGAGCTTTGAAACTCTTAAGGAAGATAACCAAAAGTGCTTAAATGAGCTTGAAACTATTAAAACTAAAAATGATGAATTTAAGCTCATTGTTGATGCTCGTAGGGATGAGAGGGATGTTTATCGTAAGGAAATTCAAGTTCTTAAATATGAAAATTCTAGGTTCCTTGGTCATGTTAATGATTTATCTTCTAGAACTATCTTGCCTATTAATGATATTGCTTCTATTTCTCTTGAGAAAGATTCCTTTTTAACTAAAGCCCTCTGTTTAGAGGTCGACCTTGCTCATACTAGATGTGATATTTCTAGTTTGTCTTCTACTATCATATCTCTTAATGATGACAATCATAGACTTAGAGCCTCTCAATAGAAATTCCTCAAAGGGAAAAACTCCCTTAACGAAATCTTGACCATTCTACCAAACAAAGTGGTACTAGTGGTTTGGGATTTGTAGGAGGAGCACCTAAGGGAAAGAACAAAGTCAAAGGTAAGAAAAAAAATTATGGAAACCTCCTTTTTCATTGGAGAGTCTTCTGGCACTAAGAACGCTATGGTTTGTTCTCATTACAAGTGTGATGATCATTACTCTACTTATTGTCCTTAGAAGCCTAATGGGACCAACCCAAAGATGAAATGGGTCCCCAAGCTAACTCTGGATCCCAAAGTCTGAGTTGGGAAATGACACTGTCCTTTCTTGTAGGAAAAAAGTAGATGGATTGTTGATAGTGGTTGCACAAAGCATATGACAGGTGATATAAGTCATTTCAACAACTTCACTAAAAAGAAAGGATGTTCAGTTACCTTTGGGGACAACAATAAAGGTAAGGTTAAAGGTGAGGGTGATGTAGGTGAATCCTTGTGTATCAAGAATGTTCTTTTTGTGGATGGCCTACATCACAATTAATAAGTACAAGGCAATTATGTGATAATGGCTACCTTGTGTTATTTACTTCTTTTGAATGCTTGATTCTAGATTCCCTCACCTATCAAGTCATATATAAGGGAACTAGAAGTGGTAATCTTTATGTCATTGTGCTTGCCTCTATTAAGAATGTTGTAGGTAGATGTATAGTAGTCAAATAAAATGATATTTCTCTTTGGCATCGTCAGCTTGATCCTGTAAATATGCATCAGTTGAAGAAGTTGAGCGAAAAGGACTTGGTCAAGGGACTTCCCAAATTGGAATTTACAAAGGATGAGGAATGCCAAACCAATACCCAAGGAAAGCAAACAAAATCCTCTTTCAAATCCAAAGGATTCATTAGTACCAAGAGAGCTCTTGAACTTCTTCACATTGATCTATTTGGACCAATGAGAACTCAATCGCTTCATGGTTCAAAGTATTTCCTTGTTATTGTCGATGATTTCTCTAGATATACTTGGACCTTCTTTCTCATTTCAAAGAGTGATATGCTTGATGTTTTCTTGAGTTTTTGTAAACAAGTTGAAAATGAATATTCTTGCCGGATCATTTCCATCTGTAGTGATCTTGGGGGAGAATTTGAAAATTATCTTTTTCACATTTTTGTGAAGAATCTGGCTATGCACATAACTTCTATTCACCTCAAAAACCTCAACAAAATGGGGTCGTAGAGAGGAAGAATGGGTTACTACAGGAGATGGCTAGGACCATGCTTTTAGAGTATAACACTCTGAAGAAGTTTTAGGCCGAAGTCGTCAGTACGTCATGTTTTGTGCAAAATTGGATTTGCAAACATCCTTCTTCAAAGAAATCCCCCTATGAGCTATGGTGTGGTAGGAAGCCTTCTATCGAGTATTTCCATATTTTCGGATGTCCTTGTTTTGTTTTGAATATGAAAGATTCTCTCAACAAGTTTGATTTGAAATCTTACAAGGCTTTCTATCTTATCTATAGCACTACTAGTAAGGCTTATAGAGTATTTAATGTTCATCTTGCTAAAGCAGAAGAATATATAAATGATAAGTTTATTGAGACTAACCCCTCTATTACCAAAGATATTGTTCCAAATGATGATGTTGTAGGTGAGGTAATTCATATTCTAAAAGAACTCAACATCACCAAAAAGGGAAAAGAGGTGGTCATTCAAGAAGAAGAGATAGATGAAGAGAAGAAGGATCCAACTCCCCGATTTGCAAAGAATCATCCAAAAGAGCTGATTTTAGGTGATCCATTTGAAAGAGTGAAGACGTGGGCTGCATTAAACAAATAACAAACCAACATCACCTTCATCTCACAACTCAAGCCAAAGAACGTCAAAGAAGCTCTTGGGGATGATGAATGGATCCTAGCTATGCAAGAAGAGTTGGAGCAATTTGAAAAGAACAAAGTTTGGACCCTAGTGCCAAGACCAAGTGACAGAAAGATCATTGGCACCAAATTGGTCTACCACAACAATCTTGATGGGAAAAGTGGTAAGGAACAAAGTAGGTTAGTGGCTCAAGGCTACAATGAGTAGGAAGGCATAGATTTTGATGAGCACATGTAGCTAGACTTGAGTCCATTCGTATGTTACTTGCTTTTTCCAATTATAAAAACTTTCTCCTTTATCAAATGGATGTTAAAAGTGTGTTTTTGAATGGTACAATTGAGGAGGAAGTGTATGTTGTACAACCCCCAGGCTTTGAACATTATAGTTTACCTAACCATGTTTATTTGTTGCAAAAAGATCTCTATGGACTCAAATAATCACCTTGAGCTTGGTATGAGAAATTAAAGAACTTTATGTTAGATCAGGGGAATATCATGGGCAAAGTTGATTCTACCTTGTTTCTAAAGCACACTTCTAACCATTTTCTTATCATTCAAATAAATGTTGATGATATCATTTTTTGCAGAACTAACCTTGATCTTTGTAAAGAATTTAGTGATCTTATGAAGAGTTAATTTGAGATGAGTATGATGGGTGAGATCACATTCTTCCCCGTCTTTCAAATCAAGCAAACTAAATATGGGAACTTCATCAACCAAGGCAAGTACACAAATGAGCTACTCAAGTGCTTTGGGATGGAGAACACCAAGCCGATGGACACACCCATGTCAAACACCGCCAAACTTGACAAAGATGAAGAAGGTGAGAAGGTAGATGAGAAGCTCTATAGAGGTATGATTGGAAGTTTACTTTACTTAATTGCCTCTAGACTTGAAATAATGTTTAGTGTTAGCTTGTGTGCTCACTTTCAATCAAATCCTAAGAAATCACATCTTATAGATGTTAAGAGGATTTTAAGGTACTTAGCCAAAACCCCATATTTTGGTCTATGGTATCCCAAGTCAAGGGACTTTACTCTTACGACTTATCGTGATGTGGATCACGCAGGATGTTTGATTCATAGAAAGTGCACAAGTCGCACTTGCTTTCTCCTAGGACCATGCTTGGTGTCTTGGTTTTCCAAGAAATAGAGAACAGTGGCATTATCAACTATTGAGGTTGAATACATTGCATATGGGAGTTGTTGTGCCCAAGTCCTATGGATGAAGAAAATGATCCAAGATTTTAACATTCATTTTTATTCTTCTCCTATATATTGTGATAATACTAGTGCAATTAACTTGTCATATAAACCTATCTTGCATAATAGAGATAAGGATATATAGGCTCACCATCATTTTCTTCATGATCACATTGCCAAAAAGGATATCTATATCACGCATGTGGACACGAAAAATCAATTAGCGGACATTTTCACTAAACCTCTAACTAGAGAGAAATTTAACTTTATTAGATCTAAATTGCTCATAATTGTTTTGAATGAATCTGATATTCCTTATAGCTAGTTGTCATCTATCCTATATGCTTTTCATATGTTTTGATCATCTTTGCTTGCTAATATGCTAAAAATCAATTTACATATTCTTTTTGCCTTGTTTTTCTTTGTTTATGGATATTTTTCACAAACACATGTTTCATCATAAAATAGTACCCAATGATGAGTGATATGTTCCTACGTATGTTTAAAATGCAAAATGGACTGGAAAAATAAATTTAGTTCGCTCTGTAATGGCTAGAAATTAGAATGTCTAATGTTGGTTCAGTTGGACCATCAGTTGAGTTTCCAAATCGACCGATCGGTGGCCGGAGAGCTTTTTCTAAGAGCCTATCAGTCGAGTTTCCAAGTCACATAACTCGACCGATGGCTGGGCTAGAGCAAACATAAGTTAGGTTCGGCCAACTTTTCTCCCTCTCAACTAGAGAAAAATCGACTGATCCAACCTCTAGCTCCCTCAAGCTCTCAACCCTAGCCCCGATCTACCTCTCCCTAGCCCTAGTTCAACCTAGATCAATCTTCCTTGACCTCTTTCCCATCAACCCTAGGTGTGTGGATAGGTTGTGGTGGTGTTTCTCTTGCTTTTGCTCTCTCCATCATCTCCATTTTGTCTCCATGACATCCAACAGGAGAAAGAGGGTGGCCCCACTTGGAGCACCATCTTCACCTCCCAATTCGTATCTCATACCCTTTGATGATACCTTATTTGCCTCCAATGAGGCTCTCAATAGGTACAAGGATATCCTTCCTAGGAATCCTTTTCCATTATATGCCCTTTTTGAGCCAACCCCTTGTAGACAAAGGGTAACCGATCAAGTAGCCAAGTTTCTTTACAATCACCATCTCTCCGCCTTATGTGTCAAACGCTTGTGCTACAACAATTCCATCACTAGCACAAAATCCATTCATAAATTCTATGCGAACTTGCAATGGAATTATGACACACTCATACCACCACCCAATACTCAAGTAGTCCTCACTTCCATGATCAGTGGGAAGAAATTCCAAGTCTCACGAGGATACCATGAACATCTTCTTCTCAGGTACTGAGGTGACTGACACTTGGAGGAAGGACTACCCCGAGTATTTTGACCTAGTTGACCCTGAGGCCTTCTACAAGTAATATGATCTTACTCTCCCTAACATTCATAAATACTTGAAGAAGTTGTTCAATCTAGGGCTCTAGAGGGGGGTGAATAGAGCTTCAAACATTCTCACAAGATATGGTTGAGCTTCAAAACATTAAACTTCTCTCTCCCTTTTGACATTATAAAAAAGTAAGGGGGGTAGAAGAGCGCAGAAACAAGTCTTATGTAAGAACAACCAAATCATACATACATAACATGCAATCTCAAAACATACACCAAACAAAGATGAGAGAAACAAACAATACAAGTCTTACTCAAAATATGGTAAAACATGGCACCAACTTATGAGATATAGTAAGTCAAAGAGTAAGTGTACAAAAGGATTAGGATTACAACCCAGAAAGTAAGTTCTCCGAAAACAACTACAAGCCAAAATGATGAAAGCTAGATGCTAAAATAGTACAACTCCGAACATGTGCCTAGATGTTTGTAATACAAAATAGCCTAGAAATATATATATGTGATCAACATCTAGATTAAAAACTAGAACAACTAAACATATATGTCATCTATGTCCACAACATCATCATCCTCAGCATCAAAAGCATCAAGCTCATAGTCATCATCTCCGTCTGAAGGTGCAGTAGAGAGACCAACATTGCCTTCATCATAGAGGCACCAGCAAAACCATAAGATGCCTCACCATCATCCTCATCCTCATCACCAGTAGCCTCCTCGTCAGTAGCTGCCTCCTCATAAGCCTAGTCTGGCATCTCCTCATCAGCAAGAGAACCAAAACCATGATTGAGCCAATGTGCATTCTGCTCATCCCAAGACATACTAAGAGCATGGAGTTCATTGGCCTATGGGACGGAAGGAGAAGAACTACCAAGGCTAGAAAGTAGAGTGTCCAAGGGGCTAGCAGTCAGAGGTAGAACACCAGGGGTAGATCCACCAGCAGCAGAGGGTGTAGCAGTGGAAGATGTAGGTAAAGGGGCGGCGTAAAAGTGATCATATGCATAGGATGCATAGTCATCTCCTGGGTAGGGCTGGTATGCTGGGTAGGGGTGTGCACATGACATGTTCATGTTGGACATGATGGAATAAAGGTCCTGATGCAGGTTCTATTGAACCTAAAAGTTGTATGCCTATTGATTCATCATGTAGCCCATAAGGGTTTCATTGGACACATAGAACGAGGCATAGACAGGTCAGGAGGTTGAGGTGGTGGAGGTGCATGGGTAGAGGTAGAGGTAGAGGCACCATGTGTGGTAGAGGATAGGATAGGCACAAACTTATGAAGAGTGGTCACACTGATACAAACTCCTTTCCGGGTAGGTTTGTAATGAAGGTCGTGGAATAGAGATTTTCCAGTGGAAAGCTAGAACAGACCATAGATCAGGGATGGGTAGGGTGGGTGGGTGCCATAGGTGTTCTTGCCTGAGTCAAAAAACGTCATATGATGAAGAACATATCTTGACCACTTGACTCTGATGTTCTTCAAGAGACAATACATGATTACCACAGTGTTTTTTGCAATCTCAGTTTGATTCTTCTTCAGGTGGATATTGTAGTTAACAACTAGGGCAAGGATGTGTCTCTTGAGGTCCAAAGTAGAGGAGGGAAGGGTGCACTTCTTCCTATATGGGAATTGAGGCTTCTTCAAGAACTTATGAATATCAAGGAGATTAAGATCATATTGCTTGTAGAAGGCCTTAAGGCTCAACTAGGTCAAAGTACCCTAGGTAGTCCTTACGCCAGGTGTAAGTCACTTCGATACCTAAAAAGAAGATGTTTAAGGTATCCTCAGAGACTTGAAATATCTTCCCGACTATCATGGATGTGAGGACTACTTGAGTATCGGGCGGGGGTACGAGGGTGTCATAATTCTAATGAAAATTAGTATAGAATTTGTGAACTACTTTGGTGTTAGTGATGGAATTGTTATAGCAAGCACGTTCAACATCCAAGGTAGAGAGAGGATGATCATATAGAAACTCCACTACTTGATCTATGACCTCTTGTCTTTATGGTCTAGGCTCAAATAGGGCACGAAAAGGGAATTGGTTCCTAGGAAGGAGCTCTTTATACCTATTTAGAGCCTCATTTGAGACAAAGAAAGTGTCATCAAATGGAATCAAGTGGGAGTTGGACAAAGATGAAGGTGCATTAGTTGGGGAGGCCCTCTTCCTCCTATTGGATGTCATAGAGATGGAAAGGAGAGGAAGGAGAGAGGAAAAGGTAAAGACTCACCACCAAAACTCATCCACAGACCTAGGTTATCAAGGGGGAAGGTCAAGGAAAGTCAATCTAGGTCGAACTAGGGCTAGGGAGAGGAAGGTTAGGGCTAGGGTAGAGAGCTTAGGGGAGATGGAGGTCAGATCGATCAAATTGTCTCTAGTTGAGAGGGAGATTAATCGACCAAACCTATCTTAAATTTTCTCCAGCTCGGCCATCGATCAAATTCTATGAACTCAGAAACTCGACTGGTAGGCTCTTTAAAAAAGCTCTCAGCCTCTGATTGGTCGAGATGGCAACTTGACCGATGGTCAACCTGACTTAAACTTACAAAACCTAGTTTCTATACATTAGAGTGCTAATTAAATTTATTTTTCAAGTCCATTATGTATTTTGAACATACTCAGTCACATATAACTCATCATTGGGTACTATATTCTGGTAAAACATGTGTGCAAAAAATACCCAAAAACAAGAGAAAAACAAGGCAAAATGAACATGAAAAATGGATTTTTAGCATGTTATCAAGAAAAGGTGATCAAAATAGAGGTAAAACATATAGGATAGATGACAAATAGCTAGATAGAATATCAAATTCATTCAAAGCAGTTATAAGCAATTTAGTTCTGATAAGGTTAAATTGCTCTCTAGCTAGAGGTTTAGTGAAAATGTCTGCCAACTAATTTTCCGTAACCACATGTGTAATATAGATATCCTTCTCCGCAATGTGATCACAGAGAAAATGTAGGTGAACCTCTATATATTTATCTCTACTATACAATATAGTATTATATGACAAGTTAATTACACTAGTATTATCACAATTAATAGGAGAAGCATCAAAATGAATGTTAAAGTCTTGGAGCATTTGCTTCATCCATAGGACCTGGGCACAACAACTCCTGAATGCAATGTATTCAGCCTCAGTGGTTGATAATACCACTGTGCTCTATTTCTTGGAGAACCAAGACACTGAGCATGGTCCTAGGAGAAAGAAAGTGCCACTTGTGCACTTTCTATCGATCAAGAACCCTACAGAATCTACATCACTATAAGCGGTAAGAGTAAAGTCCATTGACTCGGGAAGACATAGTCCAAAATTTTGGGTTTTGGCCAAGTACCTTAAACTCCTCTTAATAGCTATAAGATGTGATTTCTTAGGATTTGATTGAAAGTGAGCACACAAGCCAACACTAAACATTATATCAGGTCTAGAGGCAGTTAAGTAAAGTAAACATCCAATCATACCTCTATAGAGTCTCTCATCTACCATCTCACCTTCTTCATCTTTGTCAAGTTTGGTGGTGTTTGACATGGGTGTGTCCATCGACTTGGTATTTTCCATCCCAAAGTGTTTGAGTAATTCACTTTTATACTTGCATTGGTTGATGAAGTTCCCATCTTTAGTTTGCTTGATTTGAAAGCTGAGGAAGAACTTGATCTCACCCATCATACTCATCTTGAATTCACTCTGCATAAGATCAATGAATTCTTTGCAAAGATCAAGGTTAGTTCCTCCAAAAATGATATCATCAACATATATTTGTATGATAAGAAAATTGTTAGAAGTGTGCTTCAGAAATAAGGTAGAAACCACTTTGCCCATGATATACCCATGACCTAACAAAAAGTTCTTTAATTTCTCATACCAAGCTCTAGGTGCTTGTTTAAGTCCATAGAGATCTTTTTGCAACAAATAAACATGGTTAGGTAAACCATCATGTTCAAAGCTTCGAGGTTGTGCAACATACACTTCCTCCTCAATTGTACCATTCAAAAACACACTTTTGACATCCATTTGATACAGAAGAAAGTTTTTATAACTAGCAAAGGCAAGAAACATACGAATGGACTCAAGTCTAGCTATAGGTGCATATGTTTCATCAAAATATATACCTTCCTGTTGATTGTAGACTTGAGCCACTAACCTCGCTTTGTTCCTTACCACTTTGCCACTTTCATCAAGCTTGTTACGGTAGACCCATTTGGTGCCAATAATCTTTCTATCACTTGGTCTTGGCACTAGGGTCCAAATTGTGTTCTTTTCAAATTGCTCCAACTCTTCTTGCATAGCTAGGATCCACTCATCATCTCTAAGAGCTTCCTTGACGTTCTTCGTCTCGAGTTGTAAGATGAAGGCATTGTTGGCTTATTCTTTGTTGAGTGCAGCCCGCTTCTTCACTCTTTCAAATGGATTACCTAATTTAGCTCTTTTGGATGATTCTTTTCAAATAGGGGGGTTGGATCCTTCTTCTCTTCATCTTTCTCTTCTTCTTGAGTGACCACCTCTTTTCCCATTTGGGTGATGTTAAGCTCTTTTAGAATAGGAATTACTTCTCCTGAAACATCATCATTTGGAACAATATCTTTGGGAATAGAGGGGTTAGTCTCAATAAACTTAACATTTATGGATTCTTCTACTTTAGCAAGATCAACATTAAATACTCTATGTCTTTCTAGTAGTGCTATATCCGAGAAAGAAAGCCTTGTAGGATTTCAGATCAAACTTGTTGAGAGAATCTTTCATATTCAAAACAAAACAAGGATATCCTAAAATATGGAAATACTTGATAGAAGGCTTCCTGCCATGCCATATCTCATAGGGGGTTTTCTTTAAAGAAGGATGAGTAAAAACCCCGTTTTGCACGAAACATGAGGTACTAACAACTTCATCCTAAAATTTCTTTGGAGTATCATACTCTAGAAGCATGGTCCTAGCCATCTCCTTTAAAGACCTATTCTTCCTCTCTACAACCCCATTTTGTTGAGGTGTTCGAGGTGAAGGGAATTTGTGTACATAACCAAATTCTTGACAAAAACATTCAAAAAGCTCATTTTCAAATTCTCCCCCATGATCACTATGGAAAGAAATGATGCGGCAAAAAGCTTCATTCTCAACTCGTTTACAAAAGCTTGAGAAAACATCAAGTGTATCACTTTTAGAAATGATAAAGAAGGTCCAATTATATCTAGAGAAATCATCAACAATAATAAGACAATACTTGGAACCACGAAGCGATTGAGTTCTCATTGGTTCAAGTAGATCAATGTGAAGAAGCTCAAGAGCTCTCTTGGTACTAAGGACTCCTTTGGATTTTAAGGAAGACTTGGTTTGCCTTCCTTGGGTATAAGGTTGGCATTTCTCATCCTTTTCAAAATCCAATTTGGGAAGTCCCTTAACCAGGTCATTTTTGCTCAACTTATTCAACTAATGCATATTTACATGACCAAGTCGATGGTTCCAAAGAGAAATATCATTCGAGTTGACTACTAGGCATATATCAACAACAATCTTAATAGAGTAAAGAAAAATAACATAAAGATTACCACTTCTAGTTCCCTTATATATAGCTTGGTAGGTGAGGGAATCTAAATCAAGCATTCAAAGGAAGTAAATAACACAAGGTAACCATTGTCACATAATTGACTAACACTAATTAAATTGTGATGTAGGCCATCCACAAAGAGAATATTCTTTATACACAAGGATTCACCTACATCACACTCACCTTTGACTTTACCTTTCTTATTGTCCCCAAAGGTGACCGAAGCTCCTTTCTTTTTGGTGAAGTTGTTGAAATGGCTTATATCACTTGTCATGTGCTTAGTGCATCCACAATCAACAATCCATCTTCCTTTTTCCTGCAAGAAAGGAGAATGTCAGTTCTCAACTTAAAACTTTGGGATCTGGAGTTAGCTTGGGGACCCATTTCAACTTTGGGTTGGTCCTCTTAGGCTTGTAAGGACAACAAGTAGAATAATGATCGTCACATTTGCAATAAGTACAAGCCATATGATTCTTAGTGTTGGAAGACTCTCCTACTAAGACAGAGGTCTCCTTCCTCTTTTTCTTACCTTTGTCTTTGATCTTTCCCTTTTTTGCTCCCCCTACCAATCCCAAACCACTAGTACCACTTTGTTTGGTAGAGTGGTCAAGGATGTCATTTAGGGAGTTCTTCCCTTTGAGGAATTTATGAAGGGATGCTCTTAATCTATGGTTATCATCATTTAGAGAAATAATGGTAGAAAATAAGCTAGTTATGTCATCCCTAGAATGAACTAGATTGGCCTCAAGATAGAGGGCTTTAGTTAAATATGAATCTGTATCAAGGAAAATGGAAGCAACATTAGCACTAGGCAATATAGGTCTAGAAGATAAATCATTAACTTGACCAAGAAACCTAGCATTTACAGATTTAAGCATTTGGATTTCTTTAAGATAGACATCTCTTGCATATCTATGAGCATCAATAAGAAGCTTAAATTCATCATTTTTAGTTTTAATCACTTCAAGCTCTTTTATCCAATTTTAGTTTTCTTCCTTAATATTTTCAATGTTCTTAAGGTAGATACCATTCTCAACTTCAACTCCACTATATTGGAGCTCAAGATCAATGTATTTCCCTTGGAAATTATCAATACTCTCAAGATTTGTTTTATCATTCAGCTCAAGAATTTCAAGTTTAGCATATAGATCATCAATGATGCTTCCTAACCATTTTCTTTTAGATTTACATTTAGCAAAAGATGAACGAGTAGAGATAAGAATGTCAATAATAGCTTCCTTAGATAACTCATGCAAGATTATCTCACTTACATCACTTACCTCACCAATTTATTCACTAGTAGAGGTCATGAGTGCAAGGTGGCACTCTCCATCTTCTTCAGAGCTTGAGCTGCTTGAAGATGAAGCTTCCCAAGCTGCATGAGCTACATTCTTGTATCTCTTCTCCTTCTTATCCTTCCTCTTGTACTTACTCTCCTTCTTGTACTCCTCTTCCTTCTTTGAGCTACCCTTGTGGTGTGACTTTCTTGACTTGGGACATTCACCCTTGTAGTGCCCCTTTTGTCCACACATGTAGCATCTGGGAATAGAGGAGGAGGCTTTCTTTCCCTTGAAGTATTTGCCCTTGATGTAATTGGATTCATGCTCACTTGGGCGATCATATTCACTAGAGGAGGAAGGAAAAGTCTGGAAAGTAGGTTATTGTCTAAGTATGACCGCCTCCACTTGTGCTTTGAAAGCACTATCATTGATCTTTTTAACTTCCTTCTCTTCTTGCTTGGCTTCTTCTTCTTGTTTGTCAAGCCTTGGCTCATGGACTTGGAGGTTGCCAATGTGTTCTTCGGTTGGGGTGTCACCAAGGCTCCTCACTTCTTCAATGGAGGTGACCTTTGACTCCCATCTCTTTGGTAGAGTCCTCCAGATCTTGGAGTTGATTACACCTCTATCCAAAGTGTTTCCCAATGCAGCCATCCCATTGATGATGATATTGAGTCTTGTGTACATCTCCACAATCCCTTCTTTATTTCCCATCTTGAAGTTCTCTATAAGGTTGTTCAACATGTAGATCTTGGCCTCCTTGACTTGCTTTGTGCCTTCATAGGTGATGCAAAATTTGTCCCAAATCTCATAAGTGGTGTCCCAAGATGAGATGTCATTGAACTCTGTTGGGGAAAGGGTTGCATAGAGAATGCTTATGGCTTTTGCATTGAGTTGGGAGTCTCTAAGTATAGCTTCACTCCATGTTGCAACAGATCCAGTTGGCTCCTTATAAGGTGTGACCATCACCTTCCACATGTCAAAGTTCATGCCTTGAATATAAAACTGCATACGCCTCATTAAATAGAGGAAGTTGGTGTCATCAAAGATCGAAAGACACATGGAGAAGCCTCCTTCTAGGTTGAGAGAACCAAGTAGGTTGTCGTCCATCTTCTCATCTTGTGGGAGATTGTTGGAGAAGATCCTCTAGCTCTGATACCACTTTTTGGATCTAGGGCTCTAGAGGGGAGCTTCAAAAATTCTCACAAGATAGATTAGACCTTCAGATTATATCAAATTAAAACCAATAACTTAAGTGCAATTTGAAGTCCTAACTAACAAGCATAGCAAGGATGAGAGGAATTGATAACAAGCACTTGAAAAGGTCATGTAGAGTGGTTCCACTCTCCAAACTAGGAGAGAGTCAATCCACTACCTAGAGAGGTCGGCCTCTAGGACTTTGTAAATGCTTTTCTCTATATATTCACCAATAAGAGTTACAACATGACCACCAAAGGACTTACCCATCCAAGTACCAAGATTCTTCCACCTTATTAAGGATTTAGCCACTTTGCAAGAGTCTTTAACCTTCTTCCAAGGTCTTACCCACTCTAGCACAAGTCTTCCGCCTTCAAAGACTTTTCTACTCTTCTTGGATCTTCAACTTTTTCCTTCTCCTTCACCTCTTCTTCAAGCTTGAAAAAGAACAACAACAACTCCACCTTCACTAAGAGTAGCTTGCTTCACCTTTTCTTCATGATCATGAAATGAAATATAAACTAGATAGAAAGGGGTTCAAGGAGTTGCAACACACTCAACTATAGCAAGGACTTAGAATAGCATGAATGAGAAACCTTGCAATGAACTCCAAGGGGTCATATTTATAGCTGGGGGTTCCCCCTTGAGTGTGGGATCACTTAGGGTCAAAATATAGCCATTTTCCATGATGCAACATATCTATTCTCGTCCAAAACAACTCATCAATGGTTGTAATCACTTTTTATGTGTTTTTCATACAGTACATTTATTCGAGTTTCAATAAAGGTAACTCAACTGATCCACTAAAAGACAAAGCCAATTTTCAAACTATTGATTGATTTTATTCTGGGAAACTCGACCGATGTGCTAAAATTAGTTTTGCTCAGTGAGCCGATCGATCAAGTTTTGTGAGTGTGCAACTCAACCGATGGGTCATCTTTAGAAAATCCATCATAGGATCAGTCGAGTTTCCAACTCGACCAATGAACGGCCTGTGACAAATTTTCTAAACTGACATTTGAGTGATTAAACCTTGGAATTAAGTGTCCCTGATTTTTTCTCATCTTAGTTACAAGTCTTATCATCAATACAAGTGATTACAAAAATCATCTAAGGTCATTTGGAGTGATTTCCCAAAAAGCACACTTGCATTGCATTTGACTTGAACTTGAAAAAGATTGGGCTTGTGTAATTTGATCATTTTCATGTACCTAAAGCCTAAAATCAATCTTGAACACACATATTAGATACATAGGAATGGATTGGTTAAGTCATTATCAAAATATGGGCAATATATAACTCTCAAGTCAACAGAAACCTCAGTTCCCATATAGGAAGAAGTGTACCCTTCCCTCCTCTGCCTTAGACCTCAAGAACTGCATACTTTCTGTAGTTATTAACTGCAATATTCATCCCAAGAAAAATCAGACTAGAATTGCTAAAAATATTGTGGTAATTATGTTTTGTCTCTTAAAGAACACCAGAATGAAATGGTATCATTATGTCCTTCAACACGTTACTTGTTTTGACTCTGGTAAGAACATCTGTGGCACCCACCCTCCCTACCCATCCCTGATCTGTGGTCTTTTTTAACTTGCAACTGGAAAATCTCTTTTCCATGACCTTCACTACAAACCAGCCTGGAAAGAAGGTTGCATCAATGAGACCACACTTACAAAAGTCTATGCCTATCCCTACCTCTACCACACATGGAGCCTCTACCTTGCCCATGCACCTCCACTACCTCAGCCTTCCCGACCTTACTGCGCCTTGTTCCATGTGTCAAATGAAGCCCTTATGGGCTACAAGATGTATCAACATGCATACAACCTTCAAGTTCACGAGAACATGCATCAAGATCTCTATGCCATCATGTCTAACATGAACCTATCTTGTGCACATCCTTATCTAGCCTACCATCCCTACCCAGGAGGTGACTATGTATCCTATTCATATGATCACTTTTACCCAGCCCCTCCACCTATTGCTTCCACTACTATACAGTAACATACCAGATCTTGAACCCTACCCTAGAAGTTTGACCTTTTGGACTTAGCCAAACAAGGTTGAGGATAGATCTAGAAGATGTTTAGTATAGCCATAATAAGCTAATGCATGCATAAATCACCCTAATGCAACCTAATGTTCTCACATTAGCCTTAAATTAATAATAGATGCATAAAATATGTCACTTGAGATAATAATGAATATATGAAATTTCATGAAAATAGTCACACATAATTCTTTTGGTGATATATTAAGATATGGAACATAATTGAATGAGAAAGAGTGATAATAATGAAATAATGTGATAATAATGGCCAAAATATTAATTTTTTCATAACTCATTAATGGAAGCCCCAAAAGTGAAATCTAGGTTAAAAATTGTGTTCCTTGGGTCCCAATTGCCTTGGGAGTCAAGCTTCATATTTTTCACTTAATAATAATTAATTTAATTATTTTTTGAGAGAGAAGATCTAAGTTTTCCCCCAAAATATCAAATAAAATAATAAATGACCCCAAAAGAGGAAAATAATCTTGGATTCATAATCTACATGATAGATATAGCCTTTGGGTGAATTTTCATCCAGTTTGGAGAAAGCTTGCTTAAAAGGTGAAATCAAGAGAGATAAAGTGTGTAGAACCTTCAAAATATTAAATAATTGTACAAACAACTCCAACATATAAAATTGATGGCAAATTTCTTATCCAACACATTAAAGATGACTTCTGGGTGAAGTTTCATCGATTTTTGGATAATTCTAGACGTCTCTAATGTATTAGGAAAGAGAAAATGTAATTTACTTTAAAAGAATTAAATAAAATAGCAAAAGTCGCCAAAAGGGAAAACTAATATCAAAATCGGATAATTACGCTAGGTATTAAATTTCATTTAATTTGGACCTTGTTTGTACCTTCAAATGAAGAGAGAGAAAAAGGAAAATAATTTAATCAATACTTTACAAAATTCGGATTAGGAAACACCAGCCTGCATAAAGTGTAACCACGAACCAAGGTCCGATATTTTGGGAATAACTTCCTTGTTTCTTAACAAAATTTCATGAAATAGCTTGTGTTGGATTGCAAATTTAATTCTGCATCTATCCATACCATATTCGTAGCCTTGGAGAATTTGAGAAATGCCTGAATTTTTTCTTCAAGTCTTTTAAAACATCTTCTCACACACCCCCACTTATAAATACCTCTACCTTATACTTCCTTGGTTGTTTTATGAACCTCCTCTCATCCCAATTTCAACCTTTCTTGAGTGTGTGGCTACTAGTGGTTGTACTTTGATTTTGCCTTACATTGTCGTTTCACCCAAAAGCCAAACATGGTTCTTGGTTTGAGTTTGTGGCACCGCTCCCTGACGTCATGTTTATTTTCGGAGTGTAATTGGACCTCAGGTAAACAACTCTGGCACTTGTTCTTCATGATCAGTTAGTAAGTTTCATGAATGAACGATGAATGAAGTTTTTTCCCAAACTCTCAGAAAAGTTTCTCCTAGCCTATCCGGCCTCTCTTCCTCTTTCGCAAATTCCCTACTGATTTGGCTTTTTCTAATTTTGTGATTGACCAGTTTCATAAAATGCATATCTTTTAATTCACTCATCCAAAAATTAAAATAAAATATGTTTTGGAATTGAAAAAATGTGTTCTTTCTAATAAAAATAGTTTCAAAGTCTGATTTCCATGTTTTCTATAAGGTCCCTAAACTTCCTTAATGATTTGAATAAGCTTAATTACCATAATTGAATTCTTATAACCTTAATATAACCTTGTTATATGCTTTGAAATCATAAGACAAGCTTAAGTTTCAAATTTGGTCCAATTTGGATATTGTTTGAGCAAGTAATGCAATTTTCTGTACATTTTGGAATTTTCTGCAATTTACCCATTTGAGGGGTTTTCTTTGCAATTTGTCACATAAATTATGTTACTTAGATGTTATATTATCATTATTGGTATTGTTGAGCCATGGGGATCCTAGTTGAGCCATGGTTTGAGGGTGTTTTCATCAAGGGTATTTTAGGGTTTACCCCTTCACAGATGAGCTACTTTTAGTAGCTATCAACTAATGAATTATGTGATTGGCTGGGAATTTCGACAAAGGAAAGCTAATAAGGTTAATAGGGATGGTGTGGGATCTTCTTGTGTGTGTTCTTGTACATTCCTAATATTTTAAGGCCATAAACACATGGGGAAGCTACTTTTACACCTCACGCTTGCTTCTATCCTTATCCATGGGTTATATTTACCTCTTCCATGCCCAAACTATGTTTGATTTCTCTTTCCTCTAACCTGGAGCAACGAATCCACTCTATTTTTCTGTAGAACCAACTTCTCTAATGCATAAGACAACCCCTTTTTGGAGAAGAAGGTCTCCTAGGGCTCCATCTAGCCCTACCTAGGGTTTCCAAGGTCATCTTCTATGGAATTCGCCAAGGCAAGTTATTTTATTCCTTCCTTCTTCGTTTTTCTTTCTCTTATCCTTCCTTAGACCATCCTCCAGGTCGTAACCCTTATGTTCCATGGTGAAAGTGGCTCTACAACTCAAAAAAATATACTTCTTGTTTCTTTTTCTAGGATTTTGCTTATTTGTGAAGAAAAGTGCATGCCAAGTTCAGATCTGAATTCAATGTTTTCTTGCCCTATTTGCTCAAAATTCTTGCTGTTTGGGATCTTACCTACTCTATATAGGTGAGTTATATAACATTCTTCACTTATATTTCTTACTAGAAGCTTGCTAATTCATGTTTATGCCTTATTGTGTTGAATTAAGCATATAGAAACCATGCTTGTTTAGAATTACGATTTTTTGTGGTGTTCCCTATTTTTTTCCAGTTATATATGAACTTTTAAACATGTTTACAACCTTTCTAAGGTGTACCGTGATCTGGGACAGGTTGATAGAAACAACCTATGGTGCTAAGCATAAAACAATTGATGGTTCAAATTAGGGTTGTCAAGCTATTTCCTTCCCTACCACACAACTGATGGTCATACCATTCAACAACCAATGGTGCTGCTATCTTGGCAACTGATGTTCGTGATCAAGGATTTCAACTTTATGGTGATAACCTATGTTCACCCCCTCAATTCAGGTTTTGACTCAATTAGATGTTTAATTATCATCCACTAAGTATTGAAATGATGTTATCAATCAATGATGATATTGGCTTAATATTTGATGGTGTTAATTGAATGTATTACTGATCTAGCAACCAATGGTGACCTAATGATCACAATTAATGGTGTATCAGGTCATCACCATATATGATGAATTAGGAATGTAATTGTAGATTTGACTAAACCTTGAACCAATGGTTCCTTGGTTCAATTGATCAATGGTTAGACTTGTACTTCAATTGATAACCTTGAATAATGAACCTGATCCAATGAATAATATTGGATTCTTTAACATCCAATGGATTATAATAAATCACATGGTATTATTTTTGGGTCCTATTGATGATATTTTTATGGTTCAATACCATTAATTGGTAGTCTTACCTTTGCCATTATATAGTTATATTTGATAAATCGCTATAATAAGTGGATGTGTAACTCCCATGTGATTTAACTTGTTATACCTAACCTTTATGTAATTATATGATGTTGATTGGTTATAATCAGACCTCTTGAATTATTAATGTGATAATGAATTACACTCTTCTTGTGTTTAAACCACAAAGTAGAAGTATTTGAATATCATAGTGCCTTGCCATGTTAATATCTATGGACACATATGTGCTAATGATATTTTGAGTCTTGTTTAAGGCATGGAATGATGATGATAACCTTACTATTAATAATGTGATGGTCTTAATGACCTTTGGGCATGTTTGAAGTCATGATTGAGGTGAAATCCTCTTCATGTTCCAATAAGGGTTAAAACCTTGGAACTTGTGATAAGATATTGGTATTTTGTAATAGTATGATGATAAGTGTGGTCCATTAATTTGCAATGAATGATAGAATGTGGTAATGTGATTAAGATGTATATCTCAAGTGTTTTATATCCTTTGAAGTTGTTATATATATACTCTTTTAGAAAAGAATTAGGTTTCGAATGTCCACTTGTATGATAAAGCCTTAATGCATTCAATTGGCAGTAATTAATCAAGTGTAACCTTAATCATGTAGAGCCTTGTGCCATAGAGCCATCTTTAGTGTAAGAACTTACTAGATGGTGAAATGAGTATTCCCAAAGGAAAGTCGGAGTGCATATTGTTGAGTATGTGGGGGTGGCAAGTTGAGGATATATCCTTGTCATCCACAATTGCGGGTTATGGAGGATGGCTATGCCATGCCTCTGACATTTGATGTGATTGAGGACAGTTGTGGTTGTACCTCAGATTAGAGGGTTTTGTATAACTTATTTTCTAGTTTCGTAACTTGTACCAAGTACGGACTAGTTGTTATCAGTTGACTATATGTCACTATTGGCAGTTTGACTGGTATGTCACTACAGTTTACTCATATTGACCGAGGGGAAGAGATCTTAGGATATCGATACTCCTAGATCTTATATGGAACTAAATAGCACTTCATAGTGGTCAGTTGGACTTTGAGTGGTATGACCTCAAACTCCCCATGGCATAATAATAAAAGATATAATACTAGCCTTGTAGTATAATTGTTAGGGTTTAATACGAATCACATAGGTTGATTAACCCTTGTCTTGTCTTTACACTACATATTTCTTACATGATGCAGACTTATGAAAATTGTGCAATTCTACTTGATGTAAAACTTATTTTCTTAACTGATTAGTATGCTTAAATTGTTCAATCTATTCATATTTCATATTCAATACTCTAACTACTCAAAGTGTTTACTGTTAATTAATATGTTATAATCAATATATGTTGGAGAGAGTTATATCTCTTGCTGAGACTGGGTCTCACCCGTGGGTTACCACATTTTTTAGGTGGTCGCGGGCAACGAGGTCGAGGTCATGATGTGGAAGAGAACCAACTTGGTGATCAATAGATTCAGAAGTTTGGTTAGTTGTAGATGTTAGTATTAGAGTCCTAGTGTTGTCCCTGTACTCTCAGGTATGGGTATGGGATATGTTTTCTAGATGATATACTTGTATCGACACAAGATTTTGGTAGTATGCCAATGTTTGTAAATATATGGTATGTACATGTGAAATATCTTTTGTATGCAGGATGTGACTGAGGTCTTTGGACCCATAAGTAAATACTTGTTACAGTATATGAGAATGGAATGATGGACCTTTTGTAAATGTTCTAGAGTTTATTTACATTGTTGGAATCAGTTATAATTATTCTGCATTTTTGACTATGTGATTAATTTGTAGTTGATTGTGTTTTGTGTTTTGAGTAATATCATTTAGCGTGATGAGGTGTCACTATTAAGTTGGTATCAGAGCTCTAGTTTTACTGAGTCTACATAGACATAGGACTTAGGTTTGAGTCTATTCTTATGTATCCAACATATCTGGTCATAGTTTATGCTTATGCAGATATGTCTGGAGGAAATGAAGAACATGTTGAGAGTAGCTATGTTGCACCAGGAGGAGGTGTAGGGAAGCAAGCATGTAATGAGAGAGTGCCAGAAGAAGGGCCAGAGAAGCCCGCAATGCCTCATCTAGACCCGACAATGATGGCCAATCATGAGTTTCAATCTATGTTTAGACAGATGATGGCCACAATTACACATATTGCTGACAGAGCACCAACACCTCGAGCTAGGGCAGCCACCTCTAATGTGGAGTCACAAGGTGTCGGGAAGACATTTGAACGTCTTAGATGTGTTGGGGTGATTGAATATGCAGGTACTTCTGATCCAACAGACACTGGAATGTGGTTGACTGAGTTGGAAAAGGCGTTCAAAATCCTAAACATCGCTGAAGAAGACAAAGTTAAGCATGCAGTATACTTATTGAAGGGTAGTGCTGGCCACTGGTGTGCCATAGAAGAGGAGAAAAGGCCAGGAGTTGTGATAGGATGGGAGGAGTTTCGAAGGGAATTTGTTAGTTGATATTTTCTAGAGACCTACCTCAATGAGAAAATCTCTCAGTTCGAGAAGATTCATTAGGGAACTATGACTATCAATGAGTATGAATCAAAGTTTATGGAACTTCTAAGGTTCTGCCCACACTTGGCAGCAACGGACAAGGAAAGGATCTAGAGATTTGAGAAGGGTCTAAGTACAGAGTTGACTACTACAACATCAGCCTTGGAGAACAGGGAAAGGTTTTCCACCTTTGTGGAATCTAACAAGAGGATTGAGAGGTCTACCATACAGAAGCATGAAGCTAATGCTAATAAGCGACCTGTGCAGTTTCAAGGGCAATCATCTGGAGGCTTTAAGAAGCCAAGGTTTTTCCCATCGCTGTCGCAACCAAGGTCAACCTTCAGTGAACCAAGATCACATGCACCATCACAGTGGACCCCGAGTCAGGGTAGAGGTCACAGTTTTCCACCAATGGGAGCCTATAGTACCTCATCGGTTTTAGTGACAGGGCCATTTAGGCCATATCAGGACACCAGAACATGTTACAAGTGTGAGCAAGTGGGGCATACAAGACCTTATTGCCCTATGAAAGATGAGGAGGTGACTCAATAGACAAGGCAAAGTCAACAAGGTCCACAACAATGATAGTTTAGTAGTGGTAGTGGAAGAGGACATGGTCAGGCATCCCAGGAAGGATCCTCTAGATAAGCAAGTAGAGTATGTGGATGGCAGTAGGTGACAACAAGGTTCTATGTCATGACCCATCCAGAAGTAGTGGTCAATCCATGAGTCGTGACAGGTCATATGGAGTTATTTCATTCTGATATGTTTGCTTCTTGTTTCGTATATGTGTTAGTAGATCCAGGTGCGACACACTCTTTTATCACCAGAGAGGTGATAGATAGTTGTTATCTACCTAGTAGTCTTAGATCTGATAGCCTGCAGCTAGAGACTCCTTTGGTTGATTCTGTTGAGTTGCAGGAAGTGTGCCCTCCTTGTGTTCTTTCTTTCTCTAGACACAACAATCAAGTGGATCTTTTGCCACTTGACATGCATGGTTTTGATGTAATCCTAGGAATGGATACCTTGGAAAAATCCAAGATAGTCTTGGATTGTAGTACTAAGGTGGTGACGTTCCATGATGGAGATATATAGTGGATTGTTTAGGGTGATAGGAAGATTCTTCCTACATGTTTAATGTCAACTATGACAGTTGAGCGGTTGATGATACAAGGATGAGAGGCTTTCATAGCTCATATTGTGGATACCAAGGCGGGAGGTCCTAGTATCCAGGAGGTACTAGCGGTGTGAGAATTTGAGGATGTCTTTCCTGAGGAATTTCCTAGCATTCCCCCTCCTAAAGAGATTGAGTTTGAGATTAATCTTGTTCCTGGAACACAACCCATAGCACAATCAACATACAGAATGGCACCAACAGAGATGCAGGAGTTAAAGAAACAATTACAAGAACTGTTAGAGAAGGGTTTTATCAAGACGAGTACTTCCCCTTGGGGTGCTCTCGTGTTGTTTGTTAAAAAGAAGGATGGTTCAATGAGGTTGTGTATAGGCTACATATAGTTGAACAAGGTGATAATAAAGAATAAGTATCCTTTGCCAAGGATTGATGATCTTTTTGATCAGTTGAGAGGTGCCACTATGTTTTCAAAGATAGACATGAGGTCAAGTTACCATCAGTTGAGAATTAAGGTTGATGATGTACCCAAGTCAGCTTTTAGGACTAGGTATGGTGATTGAGTTTGTGGTTATGTCATTTGGGCTAACCAATGCACCTGTAGCTTTTATGGATCAAATGAATAGGGTGTTTAGACCTTATCTTGATCAGTGTGTGGTCGTGTTCATAGATGATATCCCGATATACTCCAAGGATAGTCAACAACATGAGCAACACCTTCGCCAGGCATTGACTTTGTTGAGGCAACACCAACTATATGCTAAGTTTAGCAAGTGTGAATTTTGGTTATCTAAAGTGTCTTTTATGGGTCATGTTATATCTGCAAAAGGCATTTGTGTTTATCCCAAGAAAGTGGAATCTGTACTAGAATGGGAAGAACCGAAGACACTGAAAAAGATTCGTAGTTTCCTAGGTCTGGTAGGTTACTACAGGAGTTTCATCAAAGACTTCAATTCTATAACATTACCCCTAACTAGGTTAACCAGGAAGGATGTTCCTTTTGCTTGGAATGACATGTGTCAACGTTCTTTTCAGCTTTTGAAAGAAAAGTTGACTAGTGCACCGGTTTTAGTACTTCCAGAACAAGGAAAAGGCTATATTGTCTTTTGTGATGTTTCAAAGAATGGGTTGGGATGCATGTTGATGCAGGATAAAAATGTGATTTCTTTTGCTTCATGACAGCTTAAGAAACATGAGGAGAATTACCCAACATATGATCTGGAGCTTGTAGCGGTGGTCCATGCCTTAAATATTTGGAGACACTATCTTTATGGAGAAAAGTGTCAGATCTTCACTGACCACAAGAATCTACAATATATCTTCTCAAAACAAGAGTTGAATATGAGGCAGAGGAGATGGATGGAGCTGATTAAGGATTATGATTGCAAAATAGACTACCATCTAGGAAAAGCTAATGTGGTAGATGATGCATTGAGTAGAAAGTCATCTTCATCATCAATGGTAGATAATGCACAATTAAATTCCTTGATGTGCCATAAGAGAGATATGCTAGTGTCTCTTTGCCAGATGAATGTACAGCTAGAAGTTTCCTTGTTGGTAGGATTGTTGGCACAGTTACAAGTGAAACCTACCTTGAGATAGTAGATTCATGATGCACAATAGAATGATACTGTGATATAGAATATTTGATCAGGGATTGGTAGTGAAAAGTATGATGGCTTTCATGAGGTAGATGATGGTATAGTTTGTTACCATAATAGGATAGTAATTCCTAATGTTGATGTGTTGAGGAAGATGGTACTTGAGAAGGCTCACTCCTCCATGTATGCAATGCATCCTGGAAGTACCAAGATGTACCAAAA
Source organism: Alisma plantago-aquatica (assembly GCA_963693085.1). Taxonomy (NCBI): domain Eukaryota; kingdom Viridiplantae; phylum Streptophyta; class Magnoliopsida; order Alismatales; family Alismataceae; genus Alisma; species Alisma plantago-aquatica. The sequence goes on from OY856409.1 coordinate 323,392,285, forward strand.
CTTGAAAGACATGTATTGGTGGCCAGGTCTAAAGCGTGATGTGGCAGAGTTCATTTCCAAATGTCCATTTTGTCAGCAGGTGAAGGTTGAGCACCAGAAGCCTACAGGGACATTACAACCCTTGCCAATACAACAGTGGAAATGGGATCATATTACTATGGACTTTGTGGTTGGTCTTCCTAGGACAACCAATTGTCATGATTCCATATGGGTGATAGTAGACAGATTGACTAAGTCAGCTCATTTTCTTCCAGTTAAGATGACGTTTACAGTAGAGAAATTGGCACAAATATATGTTGATGAGATAGTTCGTTTGCATGGCATTCCATTGACTATAGTTTCTGATAGAGGTCCACAATTTACAAGTCATTTTTGGGAGCGTCTACATTCTGTAATGGGAACACATCTGAGATTCAGCACAACTTTTCATCCACAGACCGATGGACAATCTAAAAGGACTATTATGACTTTAGATGATCTCTTGAGGGCATGTGTGCTACAATTTCTTGGTAGTTGGGATGTACATCTGACTCTGATAGAGTTTGCATACAACAATGGCTATCAAAGAAGCATAGATATGGCTCCTTATGAGGCTCTGTATAGGAGACGATGTCGGTCTCCTCTTTTCTGGTATGAGATAGGTGAATATCAACTTTTGGGTCCTGAGCTAGTACATCAGACTATGAAAAAGATTAAAGTGATACAACAACAGTTGAAAGCAGCCCAGGATAGGCAAAAATCTTATGCAGATAACTGACACGGACCACTTGAGTTCCAAGTGGGAGATAGATTATATATTAACGTTTCTCCTTGGAAAGGTGTGTTGAGGTTTGGAAAGAAGGTTAAGTTGGCTCCAAGATTTATGGGACCATACCCTATCCTAGCTCGTGTTGGAAAGGTAGCATATAAGTTGGAGCTACCACCAGAGCTACATAGATTGCATAATGTCTTTCACGTCTCTATGTTGAGGAAATGACATCCAGATCATGACCAGACAATCCAACCAGTAGAGGTTGAGTTAGATGAGGATATCTCCTATGTTGAGGGTCTTGTGTTGATCCTAGATAGAAGGGTGAAAAAGCTGAAGAGAAAAGATATAATACTAGTGAAAGTTTTGTGGAATCATCATGACATAGAGGAAGCCACATGGAAACTAGAGAATGAGATGTGTAGAAAATACCCATCTCTTTTTGCGTAGGATTTCGGGGCGAAATCCTTGTTAGGGGTTTATAATTATAAGGCCCCTAAACTTTCTTAACAAGTTGAATAAGATTAATTACCATAATTTAATGCTTAGAACACTAATATAACCTTGTTATATTCTTTGAAATCCTAAGACAAGCTTAACTTTCAAATTTGGTCCAATTTGGACATTGTTTGAGCAAGTTATGCAATTTTCTATACATTTTGGACTTTTCTGCAATTTACCCAATTGAGGGGTTTTATTTGCAATTTGTCACATACATTATGTTCCTTAGATGTTATATTATCATTATTGATATTTTTGAGCCATGGGGATCCTAGTTGAGCCATGGTTTGAAGGTGTTTTCATCAAGGGTGTTTTAGGGTTTACCCCTTCACGGATGAGCTACTTTTAGTAGCTATCAACTAATGAATTATGTGATTGGCTGTGAATTTCGACAAATTAAGAAGGTGTTTTCATCAAGGGTGTTTTAGGGTTTACCCCTTCACGGATGAGCTACTTTTAGTAGCTATCAACTAATGAATTATGTGATTGGCTGCGAATTTCGACAAATGAAAGCTAAGAAGTTTAATAGGGGATGTTGGGTGATATTCTTGTGTGTGTTCTTGTATATTCTTAATAGTTTAAGGCCATAAACACATGGGGAAGCGACTTTTACACCTCACGCTTGCTTCTATCCTTATCCATGGGCTATATTTACCTCTTCCTTGCCCAAATATGAAACTATGCTTGCTTCTTTCCTCTAACCTGGAGCAATGAATCCACTCTATTTTTATATGGAACCAACTTCTCTAAGGTAGAAGAAAACCCTTTTTTGGAGAAGAAAGTCTCCTAGGGCTCCATCTAGCCCTACCTAGGGTTTCCAAGGTCATCTTCTAGGAAATTCGACCAAGGCAAGTTGTTTTCATCCTTCCTTCTTCGTTTTGTTTGCTCTTCTCCTTCGTTAGACCTTCCTCCAGGTTGGAACCCTATTTTTCCATGGTGAAAGTGGCTCTACAACTCAAAAATCTATCCTTCTTGTTTCTTTTTCTAGGATTTTGCTTCTTTATGGAGAGAAGTACCTATTTGGCCAAGTTCAGATCTGAATCCAAGGTTTTCTTGCCCTATTTGTTCAAGATTATTACTGTTTGGGATCTTACCTACTCTATAGAGGCTATTTATATAACATTCCTCACTTATATTGCTTACTAGAAGCTTGCTAGCTCATGTTTATGCCTTAATGTGTTGAATTAAGCATAGAGAAACCATGCTTGTTTAGAATTACGAATTTTTGTGGTGTTCCCTGTTTTGTTCCAGTTCTATATATGAACTTGTAAACATGTTTACAACATTTATAAGGTGTACCATGATCTGGGACAGGTTGGTAGCAACAACCTATGGTGCTAAGCACAAAACAATTGATGGTTCAAATTAGGGTTGTCAAGCTATTTCCTTCCCTATCACACAACTGATGGTCATACCATTCAACAACCAATGGTGTTTCTATCTTGGCAACTGATGTTCGTGATCAAGGATGTCAAATTTATGGTTATAACCTATGGTCACCCCCTTAGGTCAGGTTTTGACTCAATTAGATGTTTAATTAACATCCATTAAGTATTCTAATGATGTTATCAATTGATGATGATATTGGCTTAATATTTGATAGTGTTAACTGAATGTATTACTTATCTAGCAACCAATGGTGACCTAATGATCACAATTAATGGTGGATCAAGTCATCACCATATATTATGAATCAGGAATGTAATTGTAGATTTGACTAAACCTTGAACCAATGGTTCCTTAGTTCAATTGATCTAATGGTTAGACCTATACTTCAATTGATGACGTTGAACAATGAACCTGATCCAATGAATAATATTGGATGTTTTAACATCCAATGGATTAGAATAAATCACATGGTATTATTTGTGGGTCCTAGTGATGATATTTTGATGGTTCGATACCATTAATTGGTAGTCTTACCTTTTCCATTATATAGTTATATTAGATAAATCTCTATAATAAGTGGATGTGTAACTCCCATGTGATTTAGCTTGTTATACCTAACCTTGATGTAATTATATGATGTTGATTGGTTATAATCAGACCTGTTGAATGATTAATGTGATAATGAATTACACTCTTCTTGTGTTGAAACCAAAATGTAGAAGTATTTGAATAACATAGTGCATTGCCATGTTAATATCTATGGACACATATGTGCTAATGATATTTTGAGCCTTGTTTAAGGCATGGGATGATGATAACCTTACTGTGAATAATGTGATGGTATTAATGACCTTTGGGCATTTTTGAAGCCATGATTGATTTGAAATCCTCTTCATGTTCCAATAAGGGTTAAAACCCTGGAACTTGTGATAAGATATTGGTAATTTGTAATAGTATGATGATAAGTGTGGTCCATTAATTTGCAATGAATGATAGAATGTGGTAATGTGATTAAGATTTATATCTCAATTGTTTTATATCCTTTGAAGTTGTTATACATATACTCTTCTTAGAAAAGAATTAGGTTTTGAATGTCCACTTGTATGATAAAGCCTTAATGCATTCAATTGGTAGTAATTAATCAAGTGTAACCTTAATCATGTAGAGCCCATTGCCATAGAGCCATCTTCAGTGTCAGAACTTACTAGATGGTGAAATGAGTATTTCCGAGGGAAACTCGGAGCGCATATTGTTGAGTATGTGGGGGTGGCAAGTTGAGGATATATCCTTGTCATCCACAATTACAGGTTATGGAGGATGGCTATGGTCATGCCTCTGACATTTGATGTGATTGAGGATAGCTGCGGTTGTACCTCAGAGTAGAGGGTTTTGTATACCCTATTTTCTAGTGTCGTAACTTGTACCAAGTACGGACTAGTTGTTATTAGTTGACTATATGTCACTGTTGGTAGTTTGACTGGTATGTCACTGCAGTTTACTCGTACTGACTGAGGGGAAGAGATCTTAGGATACTGACACTCCTAGATCTTATACAGAACTGAATAGCACTTTGCAGTGGTCAGTTGGACTTTGAGTGGTATGACTCAAACTCCCCATGGCATGATAATAAATTATATAATACTAGCCGTGATGTGTAATTGTTAGGGTTTAATACGAATCACATTGGTTGATTAACCCTTGTCTTGTCTTTACACTACATAGTTCTTACATGATGCAGACTTATGAAAATTGTGCAATTCTACTTGATGTTACTTCTTAGTATGCTTAAACTATTCAATCTATTCATATTTCTTATTCAATACACTAACTACTCAATGTATTTACAATTAATTAATATGTTATAATCAATATATGTTGGAGAGAGTTATATCTCTCGTTGGGACTGGGTCTCACCCGTGGGTTACCACATTTTTTAGGTGGTCGCGGGCAACGAGGTCGAGGTCGTGTTGTGGAAGAGAACCAACCTGGTGATCAATAGATTCATAAGGTTGGTTATTTGTAGATGTTAGTAGTAGAGTCCTAGTGTCATCCATGTACTCTCAGGTCCGTGTATGGGATATGTTTTCTAGATGATATACTTGTATCGACACGAGATTTTGGTAGTATGCCAATGTTTGTAAACATATGGCATGTACATGTGAAATATCTTTTGTATGCAGGATGTGACTGAGGTCTTTGGACCCATAAGTAAATACTTGTTACAACATATGAGAATGGAATTATGGACCTTTTGTAAATGTTCTAGAGTTTATTTACATTGTTGGAATCAGTTTTAATCATTCTGCATTTTTTACTATGTGACTAATTTGTAGTTGACCGTGTCTTGTGTTTTGAGTAATCTCGTTTAGCGTGATGAGGTGTCACAGTTTCAATGATGGATTTTTAAGGATCTAATTAATTAATATAAAAAACCCTAAAATTGGTAATTAATCCATATGAACTCCAAATTTAGTAAATAAATATATTTTCTTAATTAGAAAAAAACTAATAAGTCGATTGGTTCAGGTTTGGAGTTCAAGATCTGATGTTTTGTTTAAAGGTCTAGAATTAGGGTTACATTACATATATATGAATCTCAAACCCTAATACATGTGAATATTTTGTATTTAGGCAAGGTTGATCTTGGAAACAACTAGTTTGGTGAAGAGATTTCTAGGACCCTAATTTAAGATATGTTTGCATCCCATAATATATCTATATTGAGCAATTCTATTTCTCTCCTTTATGTATTTTGTATCCCCTATTACTCTATGTTGAGAAATTAGCCTACTTTATCTTTCTCTTGGTCATATGGACAATATCCTATACACATTAATCTTATCTTTTGAAATCACAATTCTTGTGAACCATCGTGTTTGTGGTAATATTGGATATTCTCTTGACTCTTATCTTGTACCTTGGTGCATGCTGGACTTTTGATGGCATGTGTCCACTATGATGTGGATGTTTATTTGTGAATATGTGATATCTTGTTCCCACTTACATGTGGATATATGTGTTGTCCATTGTGTGATGGAAACCTTGTATATCTGACTATACTTTTTACTTGCATCTACATTTTACATGCTATGTGATTCAGTAGCACTAGAGTAGTGTAATTGCATTGGTTTTTGGGCGTGTGCCCCTATTTTTTGGATGGAGGTGGTGGTTTCCCATACCCGAGTTTCAAGGATGTGAAGCCTTGGCTCAACTTTATATATTGGGAATTTGGCAGTGCATCATTCTCTATCAGACTTCAAGGATGTGAAGCCTTGGCTACCTTTGTCTTTTTATTGATCTAGTGTTATGCTTGTCTCACATGCATGCAGGTTATTGATGATGATTATTCTCTATCAGACTTCAAGGATGTGAAGCCTTGGCTACCTTTGTCTTTTTATTGTTCTAGTGTTATGCTTGTCTCACATGCATGCATGTTATTGATGATGATTGTGGGGTTTGTTCCCTACTTTCTTGATATGTGCTTCATTTTCCACCATAGTAGTGGATGTATATATGGCACAATCTTTTTAAGTTGTTTTAATGGCAAGTATCATTTTATTGTGATTCTTTTCTCTTGATGCCCACTTGAGTGGTACTTTTCTTTTCTATGAGAAACCTTTTATATTTGATGTCCTTATTTCCAATTATATTGCTCAGTTTTATTTTTAGTATGCAAATATAAGCCTTTGTTGATGTTTTCTATTTTTCTCTTATTCCTAGGGTATGCTTCCAACCCTCGGTGAAGGATATGGAGGACATGGCATAAAGTTATGGACTTATCTTAAGGAGTAAAAATCTTGGAGACAAAGTTGTTATGGTTTAGACTTCCCTCTACTTAGGTCCTTATAGTGTACCTTTTATGTAAACCCTTTTGGGAGATGATGATGATGTTCTTTTGTAACCTTATAAGAAATTGAATATAGTCAATGTTTTTATTTCGCTACTACACTTTGGTTGTTTTGTATACCATAAACAAGATTTGAAAATTTTACACCCACTCCAACATATATTTTAGGTGTGTTTGGACTGGAGGTTCTATTGTTCAAATTTTTAGTAGGGAGTGGTTTCCCTCTGGGTTCCCACTCCTTACAGCATGGTATCAGATCCCATGGTAGTTGAAATCTGACTATTTCAATTTTGCCTTGCTAGTTATAACCTATGCCATGCATAGTCATCCTTTAGATGAGATGTTTTCCCTTGAATGCCTAGGTTCACCCTTTTGAGATAAGGTTTTAGATGATCTTACCCTACCATGTAGATTGAGTATGATTTGTGTCTCTTGATTCTATGAGGTTTGACTTGAGGATGATATTAGGTTATGAGTTGGTGGTAGGATAAGGAGATATTGTAGTGGATATATCGTGACTTAGTATCGGCATTGATCCTAAGCTCATCTTTGTTTCATATTGCATGATTTTTTAAGGAAAATATATTTTTTATTATACTACTATATGTACAAAATTTTCTAGATTTCATCAAATTTTTCCTAAACTAAGTCACAATAAAGTGAGGTGCTTTTGGTAGTGAAACCCTAAACCTAGTGCTAACCCTAGTTTTGACTTTGGAGTTGTGACTAGGATTAATATAAAGGTGTAGTTGACCTACCCTATGACTTTTGGATGTTATGTAGGGTTGTTAGGTTAGAGACACAAGAACCTAAAACTCAAACTTAGATGGTGTGACTATTAGTTGGATACATGAGCAGCATTAATTTCTAAAACTTTTACAACTAAAAGATATGTGGGTAACTCTAAATGTTGTTTAGTACTTGTTAGGTTAAACCTTTTAAGGGGTGGAGAGTAGTTGGTTGTTGATGTTTGGATCTATAGATTTTGAGGATGAAATCCTTTTAAGGGGTGGAGTGTTGTAACATACCAGATCTTGAACCCTACCCTAGAAGTTTGACCTTTTGGACTTAGCCAAATAAGGTTGAGGATAGATCTAGAAGGTGTTAATAATCCTAATAAGCTAATGCATGCATAAATCACCCTGATGTAACCTAATGTTCTCGCAGTAGTCTTAAATTAATAATAGATGCATAATATATCATTTGAGATAATAATGAATTATATGAAATTTTGTGCAAATAGTCACACATAATTCTTTTGGTGATAATATTAAGACATGGAACATAATTGAATGAGCAAGAGTGATACTAATGAAATAGTGTGATAATAATGGCCATAAATATTAATTTTGTCATAACTCATTAATGGAAACCCCAAAAGTGAAATCTAAGTTAATAATCATGTTCCTTGGGTCTCAATTGTCTTGGGTGTCAAGTTTCACATTTTCACATAATAACAATTAATTTTTTTTTTTTGAAGAGAGAATATCTAAGGTTTCCCCAAAATATCAAATAAAATAATAGAAGACTCCAAAATAGGAAAACAATTTTGGATTCATAATCTACATAACAAAATTTTCATCCAATTTGGAGAAAGTTTGCTTAAAAGGTGAAATTAGGAGAGAGAAAGTGTGTAGAACCTTCAAAATATTAAATGTTTGTACAAACAACTCCAACATGTGAAATTGATGGAAAATTCATATCCAACACATTAAATATGACTTGTGGGTGACATCAATTTTGGATAATTCTAGATGTCTCTAATGTATTAGAAAAGAGAAAATGTGATTTATTTTAAAAGACTTAAATAAAATAGCAAAAGTCTCCAAAAGGGAAAACTAATGTCAAAATTGGATTCTACATGTCCTAATTAGGCTAGCTATCAAATTTTATTTAATTTGGACCTTGTTTGTACCTTCAATTGAAGAGAGAGAAAAAGGAAAATAATTTAATCAACATTTTGCAAAATTCGGATTAGGAAACACCAGCCCGCATAAGGTTCGGTATTTTGGGCACAACTTCCTCGTGTCTTAACGAAATTTCATGAAATAATTTGCATTGGATTGAAAATTTAATTCTGCATCTATTCATACCATATTCGTAGCCTAACATGGAGAATTTGAGAAATTCCTAAACTTTTTCTTCAAGTCTTTTGAAACAACTTCTCACACACCCCCACTTATAAATACCTCTATAGCCGGTCTTCCTTGGTTGTTTTGTGAACCTCCTCTCATCCAAATTTCATCCTTTCTTGAGTGTGTGGCTGTTGGTGGTCATACTTTAATTTCACCGTGCATCATCGTTTCACCCAAAAGCCGAACATGATTCTTGGTTTGAGTTTGCGGCACCTCTCCCCGACGTCATGTTTATTTTCGGAGCGTAATTGGACCTCAGGTAAACAACTCTGGAACTTGTTCTTCATGGTTGGTTAGTTAGTTTTACGAACAAATGACAAATAAAGTTTTTCCCCAAACTCTCAGATAAGTTTCTCCTAACCCATCCGACCTCTCTTCCTCTCTCATAAATTCCCTACTAATTTGGCTTTTTCTAATTTTGTGATTGGCCGATTTTATAAAATTCATATCTTTTAATTCTTGTTCAAAAATTAAAATAAAATATGTTTTTCTATCAAAAAAATATGTTCTTTCTAATAGAAATAGTTTCAAATCCTGATTTCCATGTTTTCGATGATGGATTATTAAGGATCTAATTAATCAATATAAAAAGCCCTAAATTTGGTAACTAATCCATATGGACTCCAAATTTAGTAAATAAATATGTTTTCTTAAATCAGAAAAACCTAATAAGTCGATTGGTTCAGGAGTCCAAGATCAGATGTTTGTAGAAAGGTCTAGAATTAGGGTTACATTATATATATATATATATATATATGAATCTCAAACCCTAATACATGTGAATAATTTGTATTCAGGCAAGGTTGATCTTGGAAACAACGAGTTCGGTGAAGAAACTTTTCTCAGACCCTAATTTAAGGTATGCTTGCATCGCATATTATTTCTGTATTGAGCAATTCTATTTCTCTCCTTTATGTATGTTGTATCCCCTATTACTCTATGTTGAGAAATTAGCCTACTTTATCCTTCTCTTGGTCCTATGGACAATATCCTATACACATTATTCTTATCTTTCGAAATCATGATTCTTGTGAACCATCTTGTTTGTGGTAATCTTGGATATTCTCTTGACTCTTATCTTGTACCTTGGTGCATGTTGGACTTTTAATGATATATGTCCACTATGATGTAGATGTTTATTTGTGGATATGTGATATCTTGTTCCCACTTGCATGTGATGTTTATTTGTGGATATGTGATATCATGTCCACTATTATGTGGATGTTTTTTTGTGGATATGTGATGTCCATTGTGTGATGGCAACCTTTTATAATCTGACTATACTTTTTACTTACCTCCACATTTTACATGCTATGTGATTCAGTAGCACTAGAGTAGTGTGATTTCATTGATTTTTGGGTGTGTGCCCCTATTTTTGAATTAGAGGTGGTGGTGCCCCATACTCGAGTTTCAAGGAATTGAAGCCTTGGATCAACTTTATGTATTGGGAGTTTGGTAGTGCGTCATTCTCTATCAGGTTTCAAAGATGTGAAGTCTTGGCCACCTTTGTCTTTATATTGTTCTAGTGTTATTCTTGTCTCACATGAATGCAGATTATTGATGATGATTGTGGGGTGTGTTCCCTATTTTCTTGATATGTGCTTCATTTTCCACCATGGTAATGGATGTATATATGGCGCAATCTTTTTAAGTTGTTTTAATGGCAAGTATCATTTTATTGTGATTCTTTTCTCTTGATACCCACTTGTGTGGTACTTTTCTTTTTTATGGTAAGGCTTTTATATTTGATGTCCTTATTTCCAATTATATTGCTCAATTTTATTTTTAGTATGCACATACCAACCTTTGCTGATGTTTTCTATTTTACTCTTCTTGTTGGGGTATGCTTCCAACCCTAGGTGAAGGACATGGAGGACATGGCATAAATTTATGGACTTAGATTAAGGAGTTTAAAGCTTGGAGGCAAAGTTGCTATGGTATAGACTTCCCTCTACTTAGGTCCTTATAGTGTACCTTTTATGTAAACCCTTTTGGGAGATCATGATGATGTTCTTTTGTAACCTTATGAGAAATTGAATATAGTCAATGTTTTTATTCCGCTGCTACACTTTGGTTGTTTTTATACCATAAATAAGATTTGAAAATTTTACACCCTCTCCAACATATCTTTTAGGTTTGTTTGGACTGGAGGTTCTATTGTTCAAATTTTAAGTAGGGAGTGGTTCCCCTCTGGGATCTTACTCCTTATAGACACCCTCTACTATTGGTGGATGTACCCCTGGAGTGTTGCCTCTGCCTACTGGCCCCTTGGCCACCTTGCTTGCTAGTCTTGGTACTTTTGCTCCCTCCATCCCACAAGTCAATGAGCTTCATGCTCTTGGCCTGTCTTGGGCTGAGCATAATGCCCATTATCCAGTCTATGGTTTTGGTTCTCTTGTTAATGAGGAGATGCCAGACCATGCTGATGAAGATGATGTTGTTGATGATGAGGTGGCTTCTGAGGTTGATGGTTCTTATGGCTTTGTTGGTGTCTCTAGTGATGGAGGTGATGTTGTTGTCTCTATTGCACCTTCAGACAGAGATGATGACTATGAGCCAGAAGCTTCTGATGTTGATGAAGATGTTGATGATGTGGACATAGATGACCTAGATGTTTAGTTTTTAGTTTTTAGTCTATATGTTGATCATATATATCTTTCTACGCTATTTTGTACTAAAACAATTTGGGCAAATATTTTGAGTTGTACTATTTGATCATCATGTTTTCATCGTTTTGGATTTTGGTTATTTCTGAGGACGCACTTTATGTTGTAATCTTAATCATATATACACTTACTCTTTGATTTACTATATCTCATGAGTTGGTACCTTGTTTACCATATTTTGGTTATGACTTAGATTACTTATTTCTCTCGTCTCTATTTGGTGTATGCTTTGAGATTGCATGTTGTGGATGTTTGTTTGGTTGTTCTAGGAGAAGACCTATATCTGTGCTCTTATACTCCCTTCCTTTTTGATATTGTTAAAAGGGTGAGAGAAGTTAAATGTTTTGGAGCTCAACCATATTGCTTTTATTGCCTATGTGATCCTTTTCTTATTCATTACTTGCCTTATCATGTGACTTGCTGAAGGACCATATAGTATATATGTCATGTTGCTTTGTGTAGATAGACTAACTATGTAGGTAAGAGTAAGCATAGATTGAGGGGGAGCAATTCACATTGTTCAAATCATGACCCCCCTTGCAATTCACAAGGCAAAGGTATAACTTTACATATCATTTTTAATATGATTGAGAGAATGGTTTTTCATTATCAAAAAGGGGGAGAATGTTGACTTGAGAGTTATACATTGCCCATTTTTTGATAATGACTTAACCATTACATTCCTATGTATCTAATATGTTTGTTCAATATTGGTTTTAGGCTTTAGGTATATGAAAAGGATCAAACCACACAAGCCCTAGCTTTTCCAAGTTTAAGTCAAAAGCAATGCAAGTGCACATTTTTTGGGAAATCACTCCAAATGACCTTAGATGGTTATAGTAATCACTTCTATTAATGATATGACTTGTAAATAACATGAGAGAAAAACAAGGGACACTTAATTCCAATGTTTAATCACTCAAATGTCAATTTAGAAAATTTGTCACAGGTTGTTTATCGATCGCGTTGGAAACTCCACCGATCGAGTGATGGATTTTCTGGAGAGACCAATCGGTCGAGTTGCACACTTACAAAACTTGACCGATAGATCAACTAAGAAAAATTGATTTTGACTCATTGGTCGAGTTTCTTGGAACAAACTTGACCGGTAGTTTGAAAATCAACTTTGTCACTTAGTGGATCGGTCGAGTTATCTTTATTGAAACTCGACCAAATGTACTGTATGGAAAATGCAGAATAAGTGATTGTAACTGTTGGTGAGTTGTTTTGAGCAAGAATAGATCCATTGTAACTTGGAAAATGGCTATATTTCACCCTTAAGTGATTACACACTCAACGGAACACCCCCAACTATAAATAGGACCCCTCAAAGTTCATTCCAAGTTTGTTCATTCATGCTATTCTATTTCATTGCTATAGTTGAGTGTGTTGCAACTCCTTGAGCCCCTTTCTCTCCCTCATTTACATAGCATTTCATGATTTTGAGTTAGTTAGTCTAGTTTTAAGAGAGATACCTTTGTGTGCTTATAAAGCTCTCATTCCATTTCATCTTCCTTACCCCCTTTCTTAAAGAAGAAAAGGTTGAAGCAAGCTACTCTGAGTGAAGGTGAGGTTGTTGTTCTTCTTCTTCAAGGTTGATGAAGAGGTGAAGATCTTATCCAAGTGAAGGATAAGGGCAAGGCCAAGATTCTAGAAGAGTGGGAAAATTCCTTCACAGCCAAAGACTTGATGCAAGTGTGGGTAAGTCCTTGTTGAAGGCTGAAGACATCTTGATCAAGTGGGTAAGTCCTTGTATAGGTGAAAGACTCTTGCCTTGAATAGGTAAGTCATTGAATGTATGGTGGTCTCCTTGTATCTCTTATGAATGAATATAAGTATACATAGATTGCAAAGTCCTAGAGGTTGACCTCTCTAGGTAGTGGATTGATGCTCTCCTAGTTTGGAGAGTGGAACTACTCTAAACCACGTTGTCTAAGTGCATGTTTCGATTTCTCTCATCCTTGCTATGTTTGCTTAGTTAGGACTTCAAATTTCTCTTAAGATATTGGTTTTGATTTATATAATTTGAAGGTCTAACTTATCTTTTGAGAATTTTGAAGCAATATTCACCCCCCCTCTAGAAACCTAGATATAACATCCTCTTCCATAAATTCTCTTATGAATCTCACATTGTGTTGGTCCTGACTATAGTGATTAAATTGGAAGAATAAGTAATATAGGAGAAAGAAGTGTTGATACCAGTATCCCATTCTAGTAAAATGTGTAGACAAAATAAACGTATAGAAATGAAGAGATTAATTGATTACATTTTAAAAATAATCCAATAACTTCCATGTAGCAGTATGTTTTAAGGTTCTTCTTCACTTTTCCATTCCATTTGTCTTTGCCAAAAAAAATCTATCAATACAGTTGCATGATTATTGTTTCAGATTAATAATGGGACATTAAGGGTTGAGACATTTTTAGGATCAATATAACTTTTATCATTACCTTCTTATGTAACTAGTGGAAGTTGAGGGACTTTGACTACTCGACCCAACAGATTATAGTAGTTGGTTGAGTAGATGGTTCCAACCTGAATTTTCCCAAACCAAATTCTATTTTGAATTTGTATTTTCTTCTAACATAACAGTACAACATTGAGTAAATATTGTTTAAATGAATAAACATAGTTTCATAAATAAAAGTATCGAATATTTCCAATGCAGATATTCAAATTGTTAGTTTCATTGAGCTATTGATCAATCTCTCTTCTATAGCCAACAATTAGAATGTTTATTCATAAATTAGATATATTTTGAATTTAAAACTAGATCTACTTGTTTAAAGTGGACCATATATTGATATAACTAATGATAAACTTTGTTTCATGATATTATTATTGGGTGATCAACCTATACTTAGGGTTGTGCTCTTGTGTGAAGGTACTTTTTACTTTGGCATGTCGTATGCCAAAGTTATGCTAAAACTATCCATTTTGATTTTCTTAGATGAAGATCTATAGCTTGGTATCTTCTTGGAAGAATAGGACTTAAATTTAATCGGCAAGAATATGTTGTTAAGGTTACTAAATTTGATCGAAAAGAATATGTTGTTAAGGTTACTACTTCCTAGGATTTGAGGCATCAAACAAATTGATCTTAAAAAGCATGATTGCATTATCCATATCAATAAAATGTACCTATTTTTAAGGTATCCCATATATAGGTACCCCGAAGTTAAAAGTTCTCACTCAATATCAGTACTATGATGGGTGACCTATCAAGAAGTAGAACTGATGATGTGTGTGAGTGAGGATAATAAGTGCAATTTAGGCTCATGTTGGTCTAAGATAAAATGATCTGGAAAGGAATGATTCGACTAACTACATTAATAAGACTTATCTTATTTTTAGGTAGCTCATAAATACATAATATATAATTAATCATGTTAGACTCAAAGAAGTACTAAAATGAGTGATGTATCTGGAAGTAGATCCCAAGTTGTATGCAACTGAGGACAAAACATACACTTGAGGCTAGTGCAGGTCTATGGGACCAATCATCATTCCCCAAAATATACTAGAGCCTTTTTCAAGTCTAGGCATCATCATAAGTTCTAAAATAAAAATCTATATAGGTTGATTATCTTAGTGATATATAGAAAATAATTTTCAGCTTATACGACAATGGGAAACCCTAGTTTCTACAAACTAGGCATGCCATGTGCATGGAATTGGTTTGAGAACACTACACCCGTGTTTTTGAATGGACAATGATTTTAATTACACATGTTTGATAACATTAGGTCCCTATTTAGGAATGAACTAAAATTTCAAAATATTGATCATGTCAGTCTAGTGTTAGTTTGACCTATTATTAGTGGAATCTAGTTTTGGTATAATTTTGTTTGGCAATTGAGTTAGGTTTGTTTAGTAACCTATCATATTTTGGCCTGGTTTCCAGTCTATATCATATAGGAAAAATAACATATAAGACAAGGGTTAAACTAAAATGGGACTTCAAAATGATGTTGGAACTTGAACTGAGTTAATCTCTATTTTAGAATTAAGGAATTCCAAATGGACATCATTAGTCTAGATTTATACAAACAATATTGGATTGAGATCTAGAGTTCATTATATGGATTCAGTCCTATATGGAACAAACATACATGATCTAGTCCAATCCATATCTCATGCCAAACGACCATGTATTATTATGGCTATTGTAAATGGGGTGTTGCATCACCTTATCTAGCTAAAGAAAAATGGAATAATATTTGACTTGATAGGAAATTACATCATGAGTAGGTTGTCTAGAATGAAAAGACTAGATTGAAACTTGTTTTGACTATTTTTGTATCAATTATTGTGTTAATGAAGAATAAGAAAATTACTAAAAATAGAAGCACAAAAAATAAAAATTTCTTTTTGGCATCAATAACATCAATGTATGAATCCTTCCAGTGTCATGTTAGAGTGACCAAGTCCTTCAACTCCTTTGATGTTGGTTGTACAACACTTCCAACTGTAGCAACTACAAAAAGATAGTGCCAGTGTAGAGAGTGGTAGGAGTTAGCTCCCACTTCAAAAGTACATACAAACTTATCCCAGGTAATAATTTAAAAAACTAAAGGTAAATATTGCATACAACACTTCTCACTCTACATATACAGATAGAGAAGGATCAATTTGTATAACCCTATTAGAATATACAAGGAGCATTCATAAATTTAAACATGAAGGAATTCATTACATCCAAATTCTTCTACGCTCTGACACAACTACCTAATTAAAATAAAAGACAAATTTGCAACTAAAAACATAAAGAAAAGTAACATATGATATCTCCCACACTCTTTCTTTCCTATATAGTATATAGTAGAATACAAGGACTATTTATAATTTAAAAGTATAGAAGAAATAATGATAGAGAAAATACTCAACAACCTTTATTATATGGTATAGATGATATCTTACATCTTCCTCCCATGGAAGAAATATGGCATTTGAATTCCTTGTTACCACATCATGGTAGATGGAGGTTAGCGTTTGTGACATTTCCTTTTGTCTTATAATTTGGTTGGTATTTTCCTTATGCCTTTTCTCAAGATAGGTTGTACTCTTGATAGAAATATTACAATTGTGACCTCTTCCTAATCTAGAATGTGCGAGGGTAGGGTCGTATTCATGACATGTTAACCATAACGATCCATTGTCAAGTAAACAAATGCTATATATCATACTAAGAAGAAATTATAAGGAGGGATTCAAATGACATCAAATCCTTTCATATATCCTTTTATAACCAGCTAATGTCTAATGAAAGAGGAATCAATCACCCTATAACTGATTTTTACTCTGGGTGGACACCTTGTAAAATAATATTTTGTCACATATTATCCTTATAGGTGCCTTTCATTTAGGCCAAAATGTCACGAATTCCCATATTTTTCTCTTTTTCTTAATGTGAATGTTTTTTAAAAAAATTAGGAAGTCCAACACCAAAATAAGAAAGAACAAATGACCTACTAACGACAACTGTCAGTGGTTTTTGATGCACAACATTCCACTGAGAAATCCATTTATCTATTTTGTTACCCCACCATGATCAAACGTTATCATGGAGAAAAGGCTCCTTACTACATATTCTTGACATGAAGAAATGTTGTTTCTTTATATAGAGAGAAATATTAATCCAAGGGCTATTCTAGGAAATAGTATTGAAGGTGTTGACTCAAAGTTGGAAGAATTCTAATAGGATATTCTACATTGATGTAATTAAGGGTTAATTAATCAAGATCCTTGTATGGTACATACACATATATAGATGTGATTGTAGATATGAGGCTAAGAAGATGAACACCTACATCATTTAAAGAAAGATCATCATTATGTTCAATCTTATCATTAGTGACCTTTCTTTGTATCTTATTATAGGATCAAACTAGTTAAGCTTGAATGCTTAGACATGGAGAAATTATACTCCTTGTTGGTTGGGTAAAACCTATGATGTAGAGCGATGAATTTTCAAAATCATGTACACATTGAAGGGTGGGAATGACAACTCTCATAAACAAACTTATGGAGGACTTTTGTGGTATAACAATAATATATTGGCTTAGGGTTCCATGAAACAATTTTACCAAGTGACTAAGTTTCTCCTCCAAATTCTAACCTAGATCGGCTAGGATTTCTACTCTTTTGACCTAGGGAGGCGTCAAACCCTCCAACCCCTCGCCCACCCCTCACTACGGTAGGATGACGTCCCCTACCCCATCATACGAATTTACCATGCCTTCCTCCTTGGTTCACACTCTCTTCCTTTACTATGAGAATGGGGTGTAGGTGGGTTTTGTCTTTGACTCACATTTTGAATCCAACGAACACCCTTTTCAAGAGATTCTAAGGGATAGGAATGGCCACAGTATACACCCCCACAACTAACTCAGCCCCCACCCACCTCACCATGTTGAATGAGGATCTAAAATAAAAGGCCTATTCTCAAGAGACTCTTCCATAAATACCTTGATCTGGGACACTATAATCATAAATCACTGAGGTGCTTCGATTGTGGTACTTTTGGCCAGAAGGATAGAACTTGATTCTCTCCAAAAAAAACTTTTACTCCCTCATTCCTTGACAATCACCACTCTTTCCACCTCTTTAGGGACCTTAGTAGACTTGGGGAACTAACCCTCTCAAACCCACAAATCTTAGATATTTGGTGGCCATTTGAAAGGTGGATGAACGACTAGATTACATATTGAATATATAATTATCTAGGCATTTTACTCTATTGGGTAGATAATCTACCTTTGTCAGACCTAATGGATAGGCTCTAGCAGCTCTGGTCCAATGCCACAGATATTTTCCACAAGGTGCAGAGGGTGTCAAGGATCTTATTTCCCATAACCTCGAGGTGCAACATTATGCTCAAACCCCACCCCACCCACCCCACCCCTACCCAAGCCAGGTAGAAACCGACTTGTGTTGATGGTGCAAATTTTTCTTGAACTCCTCGATCGAGTGGTGGTGGTTTTAATGGATAAACTATCCTTATAGTGTCATTCTTATGAGGCTATGAAGTAGATCATTGAGACTTTCATGGTGTTCAAGGGTGTATCTGGAGGAGGGTGCATGACTTTAGATGCATTTGGGATTCTTTTTATGACCCAATGAGGAATGGAATATCCATAGGGTTGTTTCTTTGATCATAAATGGATGAGTTACTCCATACTCATAAACTCACCTCCATTTCCATGGAATTTGAAGGGTTCAACTTAAGTGGGTATACTGGTCTCCATCCCCCTCTAGGTGCTCAAGATTGGCCCCAATACCCTTCTACACACAAAGAGGCATGACGACTTGTTGCTCCATCTACCCCCACCCCCACTACCAAACTAATGTGTGGGAGTGGATTTGAGAAACCATCCTAATCGATAGTGTCATTCGAGAGCTGAATGGAGGCTAGATGGACTTGAGACCCCATTAATGTCTAACACACAACATCACACCTCAAATGATCCAATCCATGACTAGAGAACCATTGTGTCTATGAGGCACCGATCCTTAATAGGAATCGGGAATGAGGGGTTTTGCAGACCTCACTTTTCAATTATTTCCTTGTATCAACACAAGCCTATATCTATAGACATTTATCAAGTAGTGGGGCATCAATCATTGAGTATGATTGTGACCAAGTGTTCCCTCCAACAATGATGAGTCAACTTACCATCTTACACAATATGTCATTTGCAACCAGGATCGAATGCTTCTTTTTGAGTCCCTCTTTGGAGAGAGAGGTCTTTTCTAATGATCCTTTTTCCTACGGACATGCTTACTCGAGTTTCCTTGATGGAAAAAATTCATGGTATGGAATTATATGGGCATGAAGAATCTGGACACAATAACACAAATGAAATTCCTCTATGGCACCCCCAAGATTGATCTTGTGACTTTCCTGGATCCTTTGATCCCGATCTCAAGGATTGAATCCTTCTAGTCCTTCCTTGGGTTTTATTGGGCTACAAAAAATGACTTTGGAATGATGAAGCTCTAGGTTTATAGTCGTTAATCACTTTACCCAATTTTAGATTGATCTTAGTTTTCCTCATCAAATGCTTCAAGGATGGAGGTTGACCACATAACATTAATGAACCAAAAACATGAAGGGTGGCATCTACGGAGGGGTAGTTCTTTCCAATTGACCAATATTGATAGTGGCATAGCTCAAAGTTAGCAATATGATACTTGTTAGAGATTGTCTAATTAGGGTTGGGGAGTCCCACTTCAAAGTCAGCATCACTTGGGTTATGATAGATGCAATGTATCAAAGAGGCATGAACATTGGGAGTCTTTGATCTTAACAAACTCAATGATAAAAGAATGATATTTGGCTTGTTGTTGGGGACTTCAACATGGTTAGGAGACTAGAGGAAAGACACAGTGGAAACCCTCTAGACCCCCGGGCCATTCAAGACTTAAATGATGCCATGTCTATGTTGAGCTTTCATGCACTCCACCCACAACATATTTAATAGGAGTTGTTTACATGGGTGGATAAGTGGAGGGGCACCCCACCAAATGGGCACAACTTGATTGGGGGGTTTGTCAACACCATCTAGAGGGTACCTTTTCTTGGGCTCCATCTCAAGCACCTTTCCTACTCCCCCTTTATGATTAGTATCCCCTCCTTACAACCCTATCCTAGGGATACATGATCGCGCTGGCTCCTCCTTTAGATTTAAACAGATGTGGTTGATAGACCATCCATGTCACTCCATGACCATATGCCTCTGGTGATAGCGGGTTAGCTCAATGCTAATTTCAACATCTGTGTGATATTAAAATTGAAGAGGAAAGGCTTGAAGAAATGACAAAATGAGATATTTGGGAATTCTTGTGGATCTTAGATATCACCAAGAGATTGTTGAAAGAGGAGTGATCCCATTTCAATTAGAATCCTACTAATGAGAACATATTCACACGGACCAAAGCTACGACCAATCATGATAAGATTACTACATGAAGGGATCTACTGGTAGGAGATATCATGTGTTATATGTCTAAAGGAGGGGACCACAACACCACATTCTTCCATGCTCAAGTGGACATGAGAACAAAGTTCCTACGCATCAATGAGCTTCAAAGGCATGATGAGTATGGGATCAAGGAGAAATAATAATAATGGAAGAGGAAATCTCCTTCTTTTGAAATCTTATCACCACCATTTAGCATTTGGCTTCATAGGACTTACTTTTATATCTACCCTATATTATTCATTCACACTCCATGGTAAATGATGCTCATTGTGATGTTGCAGAAGCCCTCAATGTGATTAACTCCCTCAAGTAGGAGAGAACCCCCAAGTCAAACTAGTTTATCATGGTGTTCTACTAGGAAAACCAAGATTGAATCAAACATGATTTCTTAGTCTATCTGGCTCACTATTTGGACCTTAAACTTACACCAAGGTCATTCATGGAAACAATGCTAATTCTCATCTCAAAGCATGAGAAACCTTACAAGCTCACTGATTACTACCCAATCATGCTTGAAAATGGTTCTATGCACATCATCAACAAAGTGATGGCCTACAATCTCTTTTCTCAACTTTTGTCCCTGATTTCACCAAGCCTGATTGCCTTTGTACCTGGATGCAACATTTCTTGCTACAGAAGACTTCACAAGAAATCAGCCATGATGAAAATTATGGTAGTGACAAGGATTCAAACTTCCTTTTGAAGTAGGACATCTCAATGTCCTTTATCATAGTCGAATGGATCTACACAAGAATGCTTCTTCCCTCATGTGATTGAACTGATGATCCACATCATGACTAACTTGTGGTTCATAGTTCACAAAACAGGCTATCAAGCAGCTTCTTTTAGGTGACGTGTGGGATCAAAGAAGGTAATCTACTCTCATTGGGCATATTCACCCTTATGTAGGATGCATTGGGAAGGTTTGTCACCAAAATAGAAAATTTCAGTCTCACCACTTGCTTTTACACAAGAGGAGAGGCCCTAGCAGCATGATGCTTAATGTTCACTGATAATATACCAATGTTGGTGCATGTCATTGAACCAAGGATCAACACCTCAAGAGACTTCTTTCATTTCTATGGGGAGATATCAGGACAAACCCTTAACCATGAGAAATATATGATGTTGTTGGGGGCGTTCCTCACAAGGTCACATAATATTCTCCATTGTGGCACTGGGCTTCACCTTGATTAAGGAGAGCATATCCTAACTAGAGGTTCCAATAATTCACATACACTCCAAGGGGGCTTTCTAAGAACCACTGGTGACTACGATCACAACATGCATATTGTCTTGGAAGGGTAAGATCCATGCAAGGTGCATCAATTTGGTTTTCCATATCCTCAACTTTGTCCCAATGTATGACATATCCCCCTCATCTACCCAATCCCGTCCCTCAAGAGGAATAATAGGCACATATCCAACATCCTCTAGTCGATGGACTAGGTGGTGTGGGACCATGTTACCCCCCAATTGAGGAAGGATCTTGAGGATTCAAAAGGTTAGATTCATACAACGTGGTATCATCCTCAAAGAAGATTGGTAGGTCTCTATGAGTGACTCTATCTGGGCTCTTTTCTATAGGTAGAAGTACATATGACTAATATCAATCACCCATGGTTTCTCTCCCCTCCTCTCATTTTCTCATAGCATTGGAAACATCTCTACAGGGCCTTCTCCAATGCTCCTCCAACACTTATGGTGGGTGATTGGAAGAGGGGAATTCCTTTTTTTAGTCCATGAAGTGGTTCATGGATACACCTTTATCTCACAAGTGCAAGGGTTTTCAACCTCTATTGACATCCAGGATCAGGGACTTCTTCACCACCATAGAGGAATGGGACTAGATCAAGCTATCACAAACAAACAAAGGCCTAGACATCATAAAATGGGAGGATGTCACATTGATATCCCAGAAGGACGGTCTAGTGTTAGAGATGAAGACAAATGGGGCGTTTACTTACACAATTTTAAGGCGATCTACATCCATCATCTATTTTCTTCCCTCTTCTATGTGATATTAATCACTAGTGACACCACCTTCCACACATGGTCATAGTTTTCACATGATGATTTGAGGGGCTATACCTCTTGACGATCGCTCTCGATCATGCCACATAAATCTCTCATCACAATGTAAATGTTGCAACATGCTACAAGAGGATATTGGTTTCCATCTATTAAGAGAAAGTGATATAAGAACATATATTTGGAGTAAGGATAGTGACAAGATCGCCCCCTCCCCACAACATCATGAACAACCTCTACAACATAGATCTGCTTTCAACATTAGTCTTTTGTCAACCTTCTTAACATAGTAGCCATCCTCTGCGGCATCATACCTCAACTCTTTACTTATTCTCTTGGACCAACCATTGCTGAAGTCGATACTAAAACCACAAAGAGCTACTAAATAGACTTGGACAAACATCTTACAGACAATGGCACTAATATGCAAAGAGATTACCTTTGACACGACTCTCCTATCCCAATGGATTGATTGTGGTCCATAGATTCCACCCCTTTACAAGGTCAAACTACAATGAGCTCCTTTTCTTAGAATAACCCATCGTTGGACCATCATAAAGTGAACATCACTATTTTATTAGCCACGACTTGATATCATTCCACCACCATGGGGGGTGCTACCAGAACTGGTGTCATAAGATAGAACTAATCATATGTATGAGTCTTTGTAGAAAGGAGAAAATATATGTGAGTTTGGAAGCGATTAGATACACCCTTAACTTTTGTGATGTGAGAGGGCTCAAGATTGACTGATTAGAGTTTTATACGAATTGTATATTTGACATCATGATTGGGGATATAATGGCCTAGGGATATAAATGTCTAGGGTAGGGCAGGGTTATGACTTGACCTTACCCTTACCTACAAAAACATTGTGGGTGATGGGTAAGTTAATTATCATTTTCCTAAAAACTTTTACCCTATCATTAGCTACACTTGTTTATCCACATGGTAAATGGTAGGCTAATAGATGAAATGGGTAAGGCAACATGCAAATAAATACATGAACTTTCCAACAATAATTGCATAAGATATTCCCTATATTAAACATGAGACACTCCTATAATTAATTTTAGATAGTAATCATGTTATGTGCATGATATAAACTAAATATACCGATATTCCAACCAAAATCTATTTTTACAAACAATGTACAACCTTTTTGTTGGGTCAAAAGGGATCTAGAGGGGGGTAAATAGGGCTAAAAGCACTTAAAACAATTCATTACACCTTCAAGTTAGTTCAAGAGATATACTTGCAAATATGGAATTTGATGTGCAACTAAGCATACATAGAAAGGATGAGAGATAATGAATAATACTAAGAACATGCTATGTGGAGTGGGTCCAATATCCAAACAATGAGAAATTCAATCCACTTCCTAGAGAGGTCAAGCCCTAGGATTTTGCAACCATTGCATAGTTATATTCCATTATAAGACATACAATAAGACCTTCCTTTTACAGGGCAAGGATACCTACCCTTCATTTTTAAGGACCAACAGGAGCCTATAAATCTTACAAGGTCTTACCTATCCTTCGAGCAAGAGTCTTCAACCTCTACAAGGGCTTACCCACTTTTCCAAGGAGCTCCCCTTCTTGCAACAAGTCTTCTACCTTGAAGGAATTACCCACTCTTCTCAAGGATCTTCAGCCTTCACCTTCTCCTTCAACTTGGAGAATCTTTCACCAACTTTTCTTGAATAAAGGGGTTGGGGTAAGAGAATATTGAGAGCTTCACAAGGATTACAATGAAGTAGCTCTCTCACAATAACCTATATCACTTATATGGACGTTTGTTTTACTAAGCAAGAGAAATAAATGGTCTCTGTGGACAAAGTCACTCAACTATATCTAGAAGCATGAGAGGCAAACTTGGGATGAAGCCCAAGGGTCCCTATTTATTGTTAGGGTTGTCCACTAGCCACTAAAAGCCCTTAGGAATGAATTCTGGTCATTTGGAGTGTTGCAATGGATCTATTTTTTATCTTTACAATACTTGAATGACTAGAATCACTTTTTTTTCACATTTCGTTAAGTGCAATCGATCGAGTTTCAATAAAGCAAACCCGACCAATATCACTATGCGACAACGCAAATTTGAAGTATCATTCGAGTTTATCCTTGATGAAATTCGGCTGACGGCTTAAATTTAATTTGGTCAATGCAAGGTGTTCGTCAAGTTTGTCCTGAGGAAACTCAGTTGACCCTAGCATTTATCAGAATCCATCAAGGAAGTTGGTCAAGTTTATCAAGGATGAATCTCGACTGAAAAAACTATATATAATGAATTTTAGAAAATGTCATTAGAGTGATTAAGCATTAGTTTTAAGTGCTCCTGATTTTTCTCATCTTGATTACAAGTCATAGAATTAATATTAATAATTCCAAAATTGTTCTAAGGTTTTAGGGCATTTTCCATAAAGTGCATTTGCATTGACTTTGGCTTGTATTTTATCAAGCTAGAGCTTGATTGAATTGATCCTTTTCATGTACCAAATACCTGAAACTCAATCTCAAATAGACATATTAGATACATATGAATAGAATAGTTAATTCATCATCAAAATATGGACAATGTATAACTATTAGGTCGGCATTATCCCCCTAGGAATTGATTGAATTGATCTTTTTCATGTACTTAATACCTAAAAATCAATCTCAAATAGACATATTAGATATATATGAATGGAATGGTTAAGTCATTATCAAAATATGGACAATGTATAACAGTTAGGTCAGCATTCTCCCCCTTTTGAAGATGAGAAACCATTCCTTAACACATGGAAAAGGACTTGTAATTTAAGCTTTTACCTTGTGAATTGTAAGGGGATACATGAATGAACAATAGCAATTTCTCCCCCTCAATTCATGCTTACCTTTGCCAGTAGTTAGTTTCCAAAAAAACATAATCATAGCACATATATACTATTGAGTCCTCTTACATAGTCACATGATATTTTAGAGGATAAACTAGAAATGTGAGAACCCGTTACACTAGACGAGATTACTCAAAACATAAAACACAATCGATCACCAATTAACCACATACCCCAAAAATATGGGTAAATTAAAACATATTTCAACATCAACACCCACTTAGAAACATTTGCATAAGAGTCCAATATATTTCTTATATCCATACTATAATAAAAATTTGATATAAATTATTCTATCGCCTTAGCCACAACATATATACACAGGAGAACAATATTAGTATATGCCACACAAACAAGCATTAACATGCTAACAAAATTCCAATTTGTTTGAAACACCATATAGATACTTTTTCTGCCCAGACCTGAGAGTACAAGGACGACTCTAGGACACACTAGACATCTAATCAAATTTCTCAAAGATTCATTACTATAGGTCCTCTTTTCTGCCACATATTTGTTTTCATCACTTTCAAATACCTAAAAAGATGTGGCAAACCACAAGGGTGACACCCATGTCCCTGTAAGAGATATAACCTCCAACAATGTTTATTGATTTCAACATTTTTAGGTAATGAGATAGTTTAAGAAGTTTAATCATATATAACAAATAAGATCAACATCACTGATGATTAACAAAATACATAAAGGCGCAGATAATAACTATCTTCATTAGCCAGACTATTCTCATATCCCTATTAATAGCATAAGGAGTCTAGCAGCATGAGCATCTCTAATATCATGAATAAGTCTAGTATCATAAGCATAGCTGACAACATCAACATGTCTATCAAGTTGAACATATCAACATCATAAGTAGAGCTAACAATATAATCACAACTATTTACATAAGCATGATTACCAGTATAGGCATCTCTAGTTACAAAGGCACAACTAGCAATATAAGGATAGCTAACAACATGTGATAACGAATGTCATAATCATAGCCAACAGTTATAATATCTCTATCAATTTAAACATGACTATTGTATGTACACATTTATAACATGAGCATATCCACAACATAAGAATATCTACTATCTTTTAATGCATTAAACATCATCTCTAAGTATAGAGAACAACAAGGGTTATCATCCAATATGAAGCGTCATGTATAACCCTAAATAGATTTGCTAGACGGTTGTATTACATCTTTTATTATGCCCTGAGGAATTTGAGGATACCTATCAAAATCGAACTGACCACTGCTAAGTCGAAATCAATGTCATACAAGATCTAGGAAGAGTCAGACTCCTAATATCTTCTCTGCCCCCAGTCAGTACGGGTCCGCCACAATGACACATAAGGTCAAGCTACTAATAGCCTAGTCCGTCCTTGGTACATGTCATATCACTAGTGAAAGGAGGTGGGTATGCATACCCTACTATCTGAGGTACAACTATAGTTGTCCTCCAATCTCATCACATATATAATCACCGAGACACAACCAAAGTCATTCTCAAACTAAGGGTTAGGTTTGGTCGTAGTCACCCCCATACTATGGTATGCACCCCACATACTCAATAGTAGTATGCACTCTGAGTTTCCCTTAGGAATACTCATTTCACCATCTAACAAGTTCTGACACTCAGACGGAGCTATGGCACAAGGCACTACATGATTAGAATTTTAGTTGATTAATTATTTCCAATTGGGTTAATTAAGGCTGCATCAAATAAGTGGACATACAAACCCTAATTCACTTCTAGCAACATTGCTATATAATAATTTTAGAAGATATAAAACATATGAGACATATTGTTCATCATCTCATCATTACATGATGCTACTCACTTGCCATTCATGAGACTGCACTTGTCATCATACTATCACATGATATAAATCCTTTTCACAATATCATAGGGTATCAACCCTTATCTGTAAGATCATCATTATCTTTGCATGCCTTATAACAAGGCTCAACAACATCACTTACATATAATACACCGGATCAACACAGTATTGGATTAATGACCTAGGAGATATTCATAAACAATCATAGCAGGGTTATTAACATTAAGAACATTCCTTTATTACATCATCATGCAAGGAATCTAGATATGATTAACCCTCATCATATTCATAATGCACATGTTTAGCATAAGAAAGTATCAACCATGTGGCTATGATAACCACCAATTAAAATATTAAGGTTATGATCATATTAAGGAGGTTATTTCACCATCATTCCATCATATAAGAATGTTAAACATGAATACTCATATTTATCTATTTGCATTAAAGTTAGGTTCAACAAGATAAATTATATTAATATTACTAATCAGCACTTATACCCAAACCCTAACTCACGGCATCCCCATTGGATCGTGGATGCATAAGGTAAAGCATCACCATCACATTCCATACTATTCTCAAGTATGAATCCACACATAAATCAATGTGTAACCATCGAGTTATAGCATACTAAGGTTTAAACAACAATAAGAGAGTACTCCATGATTCTATTCACCATTGAAGGGGTTGTTCATAATCAATTACCATCACTTGGTTATATTAGGGCTAAGTATAAGGAAATATGAGCTTTAGAGCAATTTCTACCATGGAACATCAAGGTTATGACCTATAGAAAGGTAGTAGGAAGGATAATAGAGAAAGAAACCGAGGAAGGAAGGGGAGTTTTACTCATTTAGGTCAAGATCACTAGAAGGAAGCTTTTTAAACCCTAAAAGAGAGCAAAACAAAACCCTAGGAGCTTCCACCAAGAAATTTGCCTTCTTCTTCTACCTTGGATAGGTCCTCCATAGCTAAATAGATAGGTAATGAGGTTCTTAATAGGAGATAAGTGTTGGAAAGAAAAACTTTCATTTGGGAACTCAAAAATAGATATATAAAGCTCTAGGATAAGGGAGAAAAGAAGCATGAGGTGTCTAAAAAGCTCTCCATGCATCCATGGAATTAAACTAGTAAGGATATACAAGAAGCCATACAAGCAGATAACCCACCATCCATGGATACCTACTTATCCCTCGTTTCTTGATTTTTCAAGCAAAGTAAATAAACCATTTGCTTGATAGCTCCTAAAGGTAGCTTATCCATAAAAGGGTAAACCCTAAAATACCCTTGAGGAAAATACTTCCAAACTAAGGTTCAACTAGGCACCCCATGGCTCAAAAAGCTCAAGAATGATGATATAACATCCAAGTAACATAATTCAAGTGATAAATTGCAAATAAAACCTCTCAATTGCGTAAATTGTTGAAAAGTCCAAAATGTGCATAAAATTACATAACTTGCATAAATAGTGTCCGAATTGGACCAAACTTGAAACTTAAGTTTGTATTATGTTTAAAAATCATATCACAAGGTTAGATTAAGGTTCTAATCATTCCATTTATGATAGTTAAGTATGTTTCATACTTTAAGCAAGGTCAGGGGTCTCTCAACCATAAACCCCTAACAGGGATTTCGCCCCCAAAATCTAAGGTAAACAAAGATGGATACTTCTCATGAAAATCATCCCCAATATTACACATGGTAACTTTCATCTCATGATGATGTCACATTATTCTCATACAAGTCATATTCTTCTCCCTCAACTTCTGTACATGTAACCTTGGTTCATCATAGGAACTGTTGTACTACATGTACAGGTCTGGTAGTACCTTTCAACTTTGGGACTCAATTGTCATCTTGAACTATTCTATCTATTGTATCACACATCACTCAGGGGCCATACTCGTTGGATTTTACCAAACATAGAACATCATGTATCTCTTATCATATGCAACTTTATAAGGTTTCATCTCTATGCCCCTTTAACGGTTGTTGTAATTAACAGCCCAATCAACCAAGTACGCATCTCCTAATTTTCAAGAAGTATGAAGCATATATATATATATATATATATATATATATATATATATATATATATATTAGAGGATTTTCTAATCATCTCAATGGTGAACTGACCATCTATTTGGTTGAAGAATCATACATTTGTCTATAACCATTAACAAATATAACTTCCTGATTGACCTTGTTAGGAGTAGAACAATGACACTATCTTCATCTTATCAGGATTCCCACAACACACTTAACAGAGATATCATAACTCCAAGAGGATATTTTAGTCAACCCCAACTCACTCTTTCTAGACTTGTCACACATAAATATAGTTGTTTCATTATTATTAAGGTTTGACAAAGATATTGACCATGTTACTGACCATCTCTATAATACTTTGAGATGGTATCATTCAAAGCTTGCTACAACTTGTAAGACATGACATGAACACTCAGTTCCTCCTATTCATAAATTCTATTGGTACATTGGTTAGTCTAAAGAAATAATCATAAACTCATCATAGTCATGTAACTTATATCATCCACTCTAACTCTTATGCATTGATATTTGATCCTAGGTTTATCTTAAAAGAACACGGTAGCACATGTCAACTGATCAACAAACCATATATCATTGATAGTGGTCTTGCCCAGCTATCACTGAACCATACACAACATTATAGAATCACTTTTGTTTTTCCTTCCAAACAACATTTATAGGGTCATCGTCAACTCTCTCTCTATCTCTCTCTAAGGGAGAGGAATACTTGGAATGTTCATTTAATAAACATATCCAACCTTCGCATACTTCTATACTATTGATACATCTTGGATACTAGGATTCATTACCTTGGTATCCACCTCATGTACTATAAGGAACTCACATCCTTATCTCATCTACTTTTACCAGCATAACAAATCTCAAGACATATCAGAGGAGTCTTCCTAATTATTGGAAGGTTCCAAAGTCAACTCATGACAAAATTTATGATCTTGGAACCATAGTCCAAGCAACCTTAAGTTATAATAATCTATCCACCTTCATGTTTACAACGAATCCACACATACCAAGTGGAAATGATCCACTTGAAAGTTGTGCCCTAGAAAGGAAAGACACAAAGGAAAACACACTCCCCACATCATAGCAGAATTGTTCAAGGGTCACTAGCAAAAAGGTAACTAATTCTATTTTCATTATGCAGGTTACAACTTCTTATGTATCACTTTACCTTTTTCATTTTGGGTTCCTTGCCATTAGAATAGGAATCATCATGATTAACATATCTCATTACTCCTTCCTTGATGACTATTTATCACACTTGGATATGTTCTCTTGTTTTATTATGATTTTCAACCACTTATCCAGAGGTAAATCATCATATTCCAAATTTTCTTCATTAAACAAGGATCGTCTCCCTTAATTTCTTTCACATGTCATGTTGATTTTTCATTAAAAATTTCTTACATACATAGGTTGGTATGAGATTAACTTAGGTTCCACCTTATTCCTTTATCATTGTTCCCATTCATCTTCTCATTTTATACTTATCATAGGAATTCTCTCCGTCTTATGTGAATTTCATACCTTGAATCACTTTATAAGAATAGACTTATTTGTCTTTTACTTTATTATCTTCTTGAATTACATCTTCAAGAACTCCTCTTTTGCTTATTTGTATTCAGATTTAGGTTTCATGTTATTGTATCTTTCTCTTATAGTTACCAAACATTCAAGTTTTGATAGTTAATGATGTAATTCTCATCTTCTCTTGAGGTAATATTGAGTTATCTGCACCATGAATTCTGATTCATTATGCTCTTTAGATTGTTTCAAAATGACTACTTTATTAGAGTAATAAATAAGATAACAATGTAGAAGTTCCATACTTACCTTTTCTTCAATAATTGAATACTTTTCCAGGGCACCCAAGTATTGAGATTAGGCAGTATGCACCATGTTTATATGTCATGTTCTAGCTTAGACGTCATCTTAATAATAAGTCATAGTATCCTTATAGACTCAATAAACCTAAAGCTCTGATACCAACTGGTGAGAACCTGTTACACTAAATGAGATTACTCAAAACATAAAACACAATTGATCACCAATTAACCACATACCCCAAAAATATGGGTAAATTAAAATCAATTTCAACATCAACACCCACTCAGAAATATTTGCATAAGAGCCCAATATCTTTCTTGTATCCATACTATGACAAGAATTTGATACAAATTGTTCTATCTCCTTAGCCACAACATATATACATAGGAGAACAATATTTGTATATGCCACACAAACAAGCATTAACATGCTAACAAAATTCTGATTCATTTGAAACACCATAAACAAATTTTTCCTACCCGGACTTGAGAGTGCAGGGACGACTCTAGGACATACTAGACATCTAATCAACTTTCTCAAAGATTCATTACTATAGCTCCTCTTTGCAGTCACGTGTTTGTTTTCATCACTTCTGATTACCTAAAAAGATTTGGCAAACCACAAGGGTGAGACCCATGTCCCAGCAAGAGATATAACCTCCAACAATGTTTATTGATTCTGACATCTTTAGGAAATGAGACAATTTAAGTAGTTTAATCATATATAATGAAAAGCTCAACAACACTTATGATTAACAAAATACATAAAGGAGCAGATAATAACTATCTTCATTAGCCAGACTATTCTCATATCCTTGTTAACAGTATAAGGAGTCTAGTAGCATGAGCATCTCTAACATCATGAATAAGTCTAGTATCATAAGCATAGCTAACAACATCAACATGTCTATCAAGTTGAACATATCAACATCATAAGTAGAACTAACAATATAAGCACAACTATCTGCATAAGCATGATTAGCAGTATATGCATCTCTAGTTACAAAGGCATAGCTAGAAATATAAGCATAGCTAACAACATGTGATAATGAATGTCATAATTATAGACAACAGTAATAATATCTCTATCAACTTAAACATGACTATTGTATGTACACATTTATAACATGAGCATATCCACAACATAAGAATATCTACTATCTTTTAATGCATTAAACATCATCTCTATGTACAGAGAAAAACAAGGGTTATCATCCAATATGAAGCGTCGTGTATAACCCTAAATAGATTTGCTAGATGGTTGTATTAAATTTTTTATTATGCCCTGAAGAATTTAAGGATACCATTCAAAATCTATCTGACCACTACTAAGTCAAAATCAGTGCCATACAAGATCTAGGAAGATCTTGACTCCTACGATCTTCTCCTCCCCCGGTCAGTATGGGTCCGCCACAGTGACACATAAGGTCAAGCTACTAATAGCCTAGTTTGTTCTTAGTACAGATCATGACACTAGTGAAAGGAGGTGGGTATGCATACCCTACCATCTAAGGTACAACTGCAGTTGTCCTCCAATCTCATCACATATATAATCATCGAGACATGACCACAACCATTCTCAAACTAAGGGCTAGGTATGACCGCAGTCATCCCCCCCTAAACACTTGGATTCAAGATGACACGCACCCCACATACTTTTTTTGGTCAGTCAAAACTCCTGTTGCTTTTTTTTTTCATTTTTGCTTTTTGTGTCTGTACAATGCTTGTTGACTCCTTAACAAGAATCAACTCAAAAAGAAACTGTCTATCTATCTTTACATCAGAAGAAACTTGTCTATGAACCCACAACTGAAAAGCCAAAGAAGGGATCCTCGAACCTACAAGAGGTCTGAAGCTTCAGGAAACCATAGAAGGGAGCCTCAATCATCACTGCTAGAGTGGGAGGGAAGCAACAAGAGCAAACAAAACACAGCTGCCACCAATAGAATCTAACCAGCACCAGACCAAATCCCAGCCATCACAGCCAACTTAAAAGGGAAAAGCTCCTACAGAACAAGCTCAACCAACACTACATAGGTGAGAGTGGGCAAAAGAAGTGGAGGAGAGCCATAATCCATCACGCAACGACCACTTCCAAACAGAGCTTTGTCACTCCCGAAGGATAAGCTCTACACCCATAGGCAAACCAACCAAGAGGATAATCTTTAGAACCCACGAGGCCAGCAGCACCATCCACAGAGTGGGAACCAGAAAAGGACCATCCTCATCACATAAAAGATAGAGCACCAGCAGAAAAAACAAGCTTAACCAACATAACCTTCTCAGCATGAAGAGGAAAGCAGCTGCAGAGCAACATCAGGAAACCAAAAATAGGATATAAAACACCGTTGAAAATAGAACACCAGCTCGGCCATCACTACTAGAGTGAGAGGGGAGTAACAAGAGTAAACAAAAGCACTATTGTCTCCATCATAAACATCTATCAAAACCCATCACCAGACCTCACCCCAGCAAACACACTAAAAAGAAGAAATCCAGCCTAAAAGAACTTTCAACCATCACAGCCTTCAACAAAACCTTCATCAACAGGCAATCACATCACTTCACTGTAGAACAAGCTCAACCATCACTACACAGATGAAAGGGGATCGATCCATCCTCCAACACACAACAACCACTTCCAACATAAGCATGAAAACTTAAAACCAACTAGAAAGAGCTCTGTCACTCCCGAAGGATAAGCTCTACCACTCAAAGGAAAACCAACCAAGAGATGAGAAACTGAAACTACAAGCCCAACAACACTATCCAAAGAAATGGAACCAGAAAAAGGCCAAAAGAGGACCATCCTCATCTCATAAGAACCAAAAGCATCAGCAGAAAAGCAAGCCTAATCATCAGGCCTCAACCCAGCAAACACAACATCTCTGCCACTCCCGAAGGATGAGATCTACCACTCAAAGGCAGACCAACCAAAAGATGAGAAATTGAATCCAAAAGCCCAACAACACCATCCAAAAAGAGGGAACCAGATAAAGACCAGAAGAGGACCATCCTCACCACAGAAGAAACAAAGCACCAAAAGAAAAGCAAACCATATAAGCTAACCATAGCAGACAGAAAACCAGAAGACCACAGACAAGTTACTGTAAAACTAAGTAACTTGGGAATGGTAATCCTTGAAATCTCTGAAGATCATCTTCCATAACTTTGAGCATGTTCTAGAAGTATTAACATGAACACGAGTATTCCTTTCCCAGCAAAGATGATAAAGGGAGCACAGAGCCAGAAATATGAAATTACTACCAAACTTTTTGCTCAAATCAGACCAAGAGCTAATATCAATTGTAATATTCAACTCCTTCTCAACATAATACCAGATTTGTTTTGAGTAATGACAAGTAAAGAAAACATGAGTTGAATTCTCACAATCACATTTGCAAAGAAAGCACATTGAAGGAGTAAGAATACCCCTTCTTCTAGCATAATCTGAAGTTGGCAGCTTGTTATGTGCAGCTTTCCAGGCATGTATTTTATATCTATTAGGAACTTTAGACTTTCAAATCCACCTGAAGATATCATATTCACTTCCTTTGTTTCTGATATAATTCCAAATGTCCTTTAGCTTAGGATGATCCCTATTACAGAAAAGAATGGTATCCTTTTTATTCAAAGAGCAAGGATGCTTCTCGAGGAAGTCAGCAAGTTTTTTATTGTTTCTCGAAAGAGGAACATTCCAATGGCCATCAGAGATAATAGAAGAAGCATAACAATCATAAGGCAGGCCCAATTTAAGGAAAGAGTCAGCACCAATACAATCCTTCAAGAAATAGTTGCCTGGAACCCAGGGATCCGGCCATAACTTAATGCATTCACCATTCCCAATGATATAAGAAACATGATTAATCATAATGTCCCAACTATTGAGAACTCTCAGGAAACTCCCTGACATATTCGTATGAGAAGAGACAAGCCAGAAAGAGGATTTTCAGAGGTATTTTCATTTATCCATTTAACCCATAAGGAATCCTTCTTTTTAGCTATATCCTAGCCATTAGCCAGAGTACAAGCCAAGGAAACATCTTCAATTCTTCTAATGCTGAGACCACCTTCAATATTGGGACTAGTAACCTTCTCCCATTTGATCAAATGAAGAAGCTTTTTATCATCTTTACTGTCCCATAAGAAATCTCGACATAGTTTGTTGATCTCCTCCATAATAGATTTAGGAATGGGAAAGGAACGGCACCAGTGGAGATAGATAGAACCAATAGTAGAATTGATGAGCTCAAGTCTACCAACCATAGATAAACATCTAGATTTCCAACCCTCAAGCCTGGTTTTGATCTTATCAATGAGGGGGGCACAAGCTGGCTTATTAATCTTACCAATAGTCAAAGGAACTCCCAAGTATTTAGAGGGTAAATCAGCAACTTTAAAATTGAGGATATCAATGATGGTAATACTATCAACTCCTTTGCTAAAGATAATTTCACTTTTGCTAGGGTTAATATACAAACCAGACAAGCTACCAAAGTAGTTCAAAATGCTCAAAACATTATTAGCATTGTCTTTATTGGCTTCCAAGAAGATCATAAGATCATCAACAAACATCAAATGAGAAACACTTAGATTTTTAGAAGCTTTAATAGGAGAGATAGTCTTATCTTTGACAACCTGATTCATAATAACAGAAAAAGCTTCCATAACGATGACAAAGAGATAGGGGGCCAAGGGATCACCCTGCCTAATGCATTAGAAGGTTTGAAGTGCTTAGTAGGTTCCCCATTGATCAGAATTTGGTTGGAAGTAGAATTAAATATCTCTTTGATCCACCCTATCTAAATGGAAGGAAAACCCATCTTGTGCATGACAGAATAAAGAAATGTCCAATTCACAGAGTCATAATCTTTAGAGATATCAACTTTAAGGCACATCTTGGAACCAACAAAAAACCTATTAAAATCATGAAGAATCTCATTGGTAAGTAAGATAGAATCTTTAATATTCCTACCTTTCAAAAATGAATTTTGGTTAGCACTGATAATAGAAGGCAAAATATCTTGCAATCTATTAGCCATAATTTTAGATATCAGCTTATAGACCACGTTACACAGAGTAATAGGCCTACAGTTACCGATTTCAGTGGAATTAGAACCCTTAGGAACTAAGGTGATGAAGGTATTATTAGCCTCTTTCAACATCTTGCCATTAGAGAAGAAGTCAAAGATAGCAAAAGAAACATCTTGTTTGATAACTGGCCAAAACTTTTTGATAAAAAAAGGATTAAAACCATCAGGCCCATGGGCCTTGTCAGGATTTAAGTTGCTAACCACATCATCAATCTCAGCCTGGGTGACCTTGGAAACAAGAGAAACTCTCTGGGAGTTAGAGATAATAGAACCACTCCAATGTAATACACCAAGGAGCCCAGCATTAGAATGATTATTATTGAAAAGGTTGTAGTAGAAATCAAAAATGTGCTTTTTGATCAAGCCAGGTTCATAGCACATCTCATTCCCAATCATAAGACCATTAAGGGAGTTTCTCATTCTTCTAGTCTTCAGATACGAATAGAAAAACTTAGAGTTCATGTCCCCCTC
The DNA here is from genome assembly GCA_963693085.1 of Alisma plantago-aquatica. NCBI lineage: Eukaryota > Viridiplantae > Streptophyta > Magnoliopsida > Alismatales > Alismataceae > Alisma > Alisma plantago-aquatica. The sequence continues at coordinate 323,428,773 of OY856409.1, forward strand.
CTTTAGCCAAGTAATTCTAGATTTTTGTCTGTAAAGAATTTCCTCAACATAATTTGCAACAGAGAGTTCTCTTCTAAGAAGTTGATCTTTCTCCACAATATCTATATTAGTAGGATTACAATCTGCAATGATCTGAGCATGAATAATAGAAGCCCTGAGATTCTTAACCTCATCATGGTAATTTCCCACATCTTGTTTGTTCCACTTGATGAGGTTATCTTTGAGATTACCAAACTTTCTATAAACTTTAAACATAGCACAACCTTCAACTTCAGTATTCCACGAGGAAGAGACAATATCAGAGAGAGAAGACTTCAAGGCCCAAGCATTAATGAACCTAAAAGGAGATTTTACAGCTCTGGGTTCACCAATAAAGACATTGAGCTACCTATGATCACTAATAGTATTAGAGATAAGCTCACCACAGACATTGTCAAACTGAGTCAAGAAGTTATTATTAACCAGAGCTCTATCAATTTTAGAAGTGATGAATCTATCCCCTGGTTGATGATTATCCCATGAGAAAAAAGGCCCTTTCAGATCAAGCTCAGCAATACCACAATTAAGAAGAAAAGAGTTGAACTCCTCCATTAATTTTCTAGAGGGAGAACATTTACCTTGTCTCTCAATACCCTTACGAACAACATTAAAATCTCCCAACATAATCCAAGACTTGTGACAGACTTGGGCAGAACTTTTAAGAGACTCCCAAAGGCTTGTGTGATCATTATCTTCAGTATGACCATAAATGGCAGATAGCCAGAAATTCTGATTATCCACCTCAACATCAAGGAGAATATGTTGATCAGTTTCCTTCAATTTAGTAACATTATAGATATTAGATTTCCACGGGAAAATAATTCTTCCAAGGACATGTGAATCAATATTAGAGTCGTAAGCAAACTCAGAAAATTACTTAAGCATCAACTTCTCAATCTTCTTCCTACGAACTTTGGTTACGATCAGAATAAAGACATGGTTGTCGGATCTTCTAACAACCTCCTGGACACCTCTTATCTTTTTAGAGAGGCCTCTAACATTCTAGGAGGTAATCTTGATGGATGTCATTTACACTTCTCAGCTGTTAAGCTGCCAGTCTCAGCACCATCAGAAATAACGTGGATCTCCTCCACTTGATCCAGTATAGGAGAGAAGTTCGAATCAGCTATTCTATGAAAAATGCCAATAGGTTGCTTTACTTGAAGTTCAGGAGGGAATATGTTCTGCCTCCTATCACAAGGATCCTCTTGAATCTTGTCTGCAATGAGGCTGTCCGGAGACACATTAGAGAGAACTTGATTCACCACTGGAGTAGAAGGTACAGAATATACATGGCTAGACGGAGATTCCACACCCTCATTCACCAAAGCAGAGAGAGACTCGTCTTCAATGGTAACTCCTTCTTGTATAGCAACAACCTTCCCTTTAAGAATTTTTGCTTCATCTAGGATCTCCTCCACCACAAACTCAAAGTTGTTAATGGTTGGTTAACAGGAATAACATCAAACACTTTTGTTGTAGTAGCTTTCTTAACTTCCCAGGATTTCTTCTGAACAGTAATAATGATCACCTTCTGAATTTTAGCCTGTTGTTTATGATGGCATTCCCCATGACCAAAGAAGCCACACATAGAGCATCGATACGGAATCCACTCATACTCGAGCAAAATCGTATGTTCTTCACCTTCGTCACTCCTCAGAACCAACTTCTTAGGATAGTTATCTTCCTTACCCATAATAACCAGGATTCTTGTGACATCTAGTCGCCTTAGATTAATCGTATCTTCATCCATTTTAACAGGAATTCCCAGGAATGAGCCAATCCTACTAAACATCCTACTATCCCAGAGTTTAGTTGGGAGGTTTTGAACATCCACCCAAATGGGAACATTTGCGAGAGGAACTTTGCTAATCGAATCACCAGGTTTCCACCTTCTGAAAACCACCGGCCTACCTTTCACCCACCAGTCACCTTTAAGAACTTCTTCCAAATCCTCAAACTCATCAAAACTAAGCAGAAACAATCCATCTCCCCTGTCAAACACCTCAAAGAAACTAAGAGTTCTCCAAACAGAGTCGAAAAAATTTGTCAGAGTAGGGATATGGGGAAAGAAGTCAAGTATATAGCCCAACAAACATTTATTCCATTTGTTCGCATTCTCAATAGCTTCTCTCTTAGGGTATATTATCTTCCCATTAACAACAACGATCTCTACCTTCTTCAGATTAGATGCATTCCCGGAAAATCTAGGCCTGAAGCTCTCCCAAACCACCGGAGGATTCTCCTTAGTATTAACAATATTAGCACCATCCATCATCAATCCAGATCTACTACTACTAGCCCCCGATGACCCTCTGACGTCTCTCAAATCACCTGGGGAAGGTTGACAATGGGGATCCTCCGCCACCCCAGTCGCCTTGTCACCCACGGAGATGGGAGCTCAGGAAACCATTCTTGATTCAGAATAGTATGGTCAAGTTTCACCGCACCCCACATACTTAATTGTATGTGCTCTGAGTTTCCCTTAGGAATACTCGTTTCACCATCTGGAAAGTACTAACACTCAGATGGATCTATGGCACAAGGCACTACATGATTAGAATTTCACTGGATTAATTATTTCCAATTGGGTGAATTAAGTATGCATCACACAAGTGGACATACAAACCCTAATTCACTTCTAGCAAACATTGCTATATAAAAAATTTAGAAGATATAGAACATATGGGACATGTTGTTCATCATCTCATCATTACATGATGTTATGCACTTTCCATTCATGAAACTGCACTTGTGATCATACTATCACAAGATATAAATCCTTTTCACAATATCATAGGGTATCAACCCTTATCAACACAATAGGAATACACCTCATTTAGGGCTCAACCATGCCCAAAAGTCATTAAGACCATCATACTATTCCCTACAAGATCATCATTATCTTTGCATGCCTTATAACAAGGCTCAACAACATCACTTACATATAATACACTGGGTCATTACGGTATTATATTTATGAGCTAGGATATATTCATAAACAATCATAGCAACGTTATATTAACATTAAGAACATTCCTTTATTACATCAACATGTAAGGAATCTAGATATGATTAACCCTCATCATATTCATAATGCACATGTTTAGCATAAGAAAGTATCAACCATGTAGCTATGATAACCACCAATTAACATATTAAGGTTATGATCATATTAAGGAGGTTATTTCACCATCATTCCATCATATAAGAATGTTAAACATGAATCGCCATATTTATCTATTTGCATTAGAGTTAGGTTCAACAAGATAAATTGTATTAATGTTACTAATCAACACTTATGCCCAAACCCTAACTCACGACATCCCCATTGGGTCATGGATGCATAAGGTAAAGCATCACCATCACATTCCATACTATTCTCAAGTATGAATCCACACATAAATCAAGGTGTAACCATCGGGTTATAGCATACTAATGTTTCAACAAAAATAAGAGAGTACTCCATTATTCTATTCACCATTGAAGGGGTTGTTCATAATCAATTACCATTACTTGGTTATGTTAGGGATAAGTATAAGGAAATATACTTCATCAGGGTTGCCCATTAACTCATTATATTTTTTCTCAATTCTAATCATATGAGGGAAAAGGTAAGACTATATTATTAAGGTAAACCTCCATTATGTTTCAACATCACTCAAACCGTACAAACTTACCATAAGCATCATCCCAAAACATTGGATTATTGAGAACGTAAGACTATTGGTTTTTTACATAAGTAAACATCTTGGATAAACCACCTATGAAGTCATTGAGTTGTTCTCTAGAAAGAGTCACCATTTAACCATAGACATACCTTGATTAACAACATATAAAGTACCATTGAGAGTAGGGTAAAACCCACAAGCAATTGTTTATTTAAAACAAGTTGTCAGTAAATGAGCTTCTCAAAAAGATCTCATAAAGGAAACCATCTAAATAACTTTATTAGGACCAACATAAAATATCAAGCATCATTCCAATTTATTGGATGAAGAATCATTAGATCTTAACCATTGGGTTAAGTTCATATATTAAAACCATAAATTGGAGTATAGGTCCAACCATTACATCAAATGACCCAAGAAACCATTGGTTTAAGGCTTAATTGATGCTAAAAATACATGCTTAACTCGCCGTAGGTTGGAGACCTGATACACCATTAGTAGTGACCATTAAGTCACCATAGGTTGTTGGATCGACACTATATTCATTAACCACCATTGAATATCAAACTAATATCACCATTGATTGATATCATCATTAGGGCACTTAGTTGTTAATCACTAAGCTTATAATTAGGCCAACACCTGACCTAAGGGGTGAACGTCAGTTGACACCCTTGGTCACCACCATCCGTTGTCATGAAAACAACACCATAGGTTGTTGCAATGGTACCACCATTGAGTCATTGTTTATAGAAGAAATCAATTTTAAACCCTAAAATTGACCGTTGGTTGATAGGTGTTTAACACCATCGGTTGTCAAACAAACCTGATCCAAGTCATATTATACCTTATGAATAACGTACAAATGATCACAAGTTCATATAGAACTAAAATCAGAATAGGGAACATTATAAAAATTGAAATCCAAGTCAAGCATAACTTTTTAGTGCATGGATCATCATTTGAAAGCAAGAACATGAGCTAGCGAGCTTATGGTAAGCAATATATGTGGAGAAAGTTATAAAACTTGCCTATAGTTAGAAGATCAAATCCCAAATAAAAGAAAACATGAGAAGATAGGGTAGAAAATCCTAGCATAAGTTGTGAACTCGTCCATCTAGCACCTTTCTTCATCAAATGAGCAAACCCTAAGCATAAGGAGAAAGAAAGGCAGGGTTTTAGAGATTTAAAGCAATTTCTACCATGAAACAACAAGGTTCTGACCTAGAGAATGGTACGAGGAAGGATAATAGAGAAACAAATGGAGGAAGGAAGGAAATTCTTACTCATTTAGGTCAAGATCACTATAAGGAAGCTTTTTAAACCCTAAAAGAGAGCAAAACAAAACCCTAGGAGCTTCCACCAAGAAATTTGCCTTTTTCTTCTACCTTGGACAGGTCTTACATAGTTAAACATATAGGGAACGAGATTCTTAGTAGAAGAGAATTTTTGGAAAGCAAAACTTTCATTTGGGAGCTCAAAAATAAATATATAAATCTCTAGGATAAGGGAGAGAAGAAGCACGAGGTGTCTAAAAAGCTCTCCATGCATCCATGGCCTTAAACTATTAAGGATATACAAGAAGCCACACAAACAGCTGACCCACCTTCCATGGATACCTACTTATCCCTCGTTTCTTGATTTTGCAAGTAAAGCAAATAAACCATTTGCTTGATAGCTCCTAAAGGTAGCTCATCCATAAAGGGGTAAACCCTAAAATACCCTTGAGGAAAACACTTCCAAACCAAGGTTCAAATAGGTTCCCCATGGCTCAAAAAGCTCAATAATGATTATAGAACATCCAAATAACATAATGCGACTGATAAATTGCAAAGAAAACCTCTCAATTGGGTAAATTGTAGAAAAGTCCAAAATGTGCATAAAATTGCATAACTTGCACAAATAGTGTCCAAATTGGACCAAACTTGAAACTTAAGCTTGTCTTATGTTTACAAAGCATATCACATGTTTATAGTAAGGTTCTAAATATTGAATTATGATAGTTAAGTATGTTCAATACTTTAAGCAAGGTCAGGGGTCTCTCAAGAAAAGGATCACAATATAAAATGTACTTGAGCTCATATCTCACATGTAGTACTTGAGCTTGTTTCTCTCCCTTTGTCATTTCAAAAAGGCAGGGGGTTAGAAGAGCTAAAAAGCACATGTCTTATCCATAGGCACACATGATACAAGCAACCACCATAAGCAAGTACCAACCAAAAACAAAAAAGAACAACACATACTAGAGTCATAATCAAAATATGGAAGCACATACGCATAACTCATAAGATGTAACCAAGCATAGAGTTAAGGTACATATAATCAAATTACAACAAAATATATGTTATATCTAGATGAAAACTACAAAATAGTAAAACACAACGAGATATGAAAATAGTACGCCTTAGATATGGTGCCCAGATGTTTAGTACATGATAGTCTGCAAAAAGATATAAATATGAGCACCCTATAGACTAATAACTAAACATCTATGGCATCTATGTCAAAGGCCTCATCATCATCAGGCTGGTAGTCTTCATCACCATCAGATGGTGCATCAAGGTCAACTGTGATATCATCATCATCATCATCATCTCCATCAACATCGGAGCCATCATCATCTTCATCTTCATCACCATCAACTTCATCCTATGGAGGTCTGAAAATGTGAGTAGTAGATCACTTGGCAAGTCACTCCACCCAAGACATACCACATGCAAACAGTGCTCATTTGCTTGCTCAAAACTGGGTGTAAAGATCCCATCAAATCCAACAAGCAAGGTGGAATCAAGTCCTAGAGGAAGTACAAATAGTTGGGAGGAGGAAGAAAGGGTAGGTCCACCAACAGAAGTAGGGGGTACAATGGAAGCAGTAGGGTGGTGGTTCGGGAAGAATTGACTATATACATAGGAAGAATAGTTAGCAAATGGGCAAGGTTGGTAGGTGGGGTAAGGATGGGTGCGGGATAAGTTTACATTTGACATTATGTGAACTAGATGTTGGTGGATGTGCTCATGTACCTGTAGGTTGTATGCATGTTGGTGCATCATGTAGCCCATCAGGGTTTCATTTGACACTGAGAATGAGGCACAATCAGGTCTAGGAGGAGGTGGAGTGGCCTGGTTGGAGGAGGAAGCACTAGGGGTAGAGGTGGAGGTGTGAAAGGATTTCTTCATTGTGGTGTCACTGATATAAAATCCCTTTTAGCTAACTTTGTAACTAAGATCTTTGAAAAAGGGATTGATCAGGGTGATCTTGAAACACACCACAGATCAGGTTGGGGTAGGCCGGGTGGGAGTCTCTAGTATTCTTCTCAGTATCAAAGCAAGCCATGTGGTGAAGAATGTATCTCACCCATTTGCCATGAATATTCTTGATAAGACAATACATGATCACAGCCGATTTTCTGAAATATCCATTTGATTCTTTTTTGGATGGATGTTGCAGTTAACAAGGAGGGCAAACAGGTGTGTCTTGATATCTAGAGAAGAAGATGGAAGGATGACTTTCTTCCTATATGGAACCTCGGGCTTCTTAAGGTTTCATGGATATGAGAAAGAGATAACTCAAGGTCAAAACTCTTATAGAAGGCTTTAAGGTTGAGGAGGTCAGGGTAGGTGGGGTAGGAAGGCATCCAATTCAAAGAGGAGCAAGCTAACTAGACATTCAAAGAATTCTCTGAGGTAGAAAACTTGACTCCCCCTATCATGGATGACAAAATCACATGGGTGTTAGGAGGAGGTACTAAGGTGGTGTAGTTCCAGGTTAAATTAGCATAGAACTCATGCACCACCTTCCTTATGGGGAGGGATTTGTTATAGGTCATGTATTCATAGAAAAGAGCACCAAGTTTTTGGTTAGAAGAGAGTACCTTAACCTCACTCAGTAGCTCATTGCTCAAAAACAACATGGGTTAAAAGGGTTAATGGCTCCTAGGAAACAACTCCCTATAACTATTGAGTGTTTGATTGGAGAAAAAGGAAGTACAATCGTAGGAGATATACCTAATGGTAGTAGAGGATGAAGGTACACCTTGAGGACCTGTTCTCTTTCGCATATTTGACACCATGGAGAGAAGATTAGCTGAAGATGGCACCAAGCGTGGAGGAGAACTCAAGCAGTAGGCTGCCCTAAATAGGATGGAAGTAGGGGAAGATCAAAATGGGGCTGGATAGGGCTAGGGAAGGGGAACATGAGAGTTAGGGTTCAAGGACGAACTGAAAGGAAGAGGAATAAATTGAGTTTTCTCTAGTTGAGAGGGGGGAAATCAGTCGACACTCAATATATATTTCCAAGAAACAATGTTGTCGGTCGAATTTAGATTTGGGAAACTTGGACGACACTGTTGTGTATAGTCCTTGGGTTAGTTGTCGATTGAGTTCCCCCAGAGCAAACTTGCCCAACAAATCAGTCAACAGTCAACAAAACTTCTATCTCAAGGATATGAATTTTAATTATAGGCCACTAAATTGTTATATAGATTTATTTCTCTAGTCTATCCTACATTTTGAACATGTTAAGGCACTTTCCACTCATAATTGGCTACTATTTTGTGATAAAGCAAGCGTTTGCAAAAAATGGCCAAAATAATCAAAATAAGGCATGTATAGCACAAACAAGTATGATATGAGCAATATATGAGCAAGAACATACAAGTATGAGAACATCTAGCTAGAATGTATATCAATATCATCAAGATCAGTAATAAGAAATTTTGATTTAATGAAAGTAAACTTCTCTCTAGCTAGAGGCTTTGTGAAAATGTCCACAAGTTGATTTTTTGTGTCCACGTGCATGATATAGATATCCTTTTTGGCAATGTGGTCATGAAGGAAGTGATGGAGGACCTCTATATGTTTGTCTCTACTATGCAATATAGGATAGTAAGAAAGACTAATTACAAACATTAAATTCTTAGAGCATTTGCTTCATCCATATGACTTGGGAACCACAACTACCAGCTACAATGTATTCAAACTCGGTAGTTGAAAGAGACATTGTGCTTTGTTTCTTAGAGAACTAAGAGGCTAAGCATGGTCCTAAGAGGAAGCAAGTGCTACTTGTGCACTTTGTATCAATTAAGAACCCTACATAATTGGCATCACTATAAGCAGTAAGAGAAAATTCCCTTGACTTGCGATACCATAGTCCAAAATTTTGGATTTTGGCTTGGTACCTTAGAATCCTATTAACCGTTGTAATACATGATTTTTTAGGACTTGGTTAAAATATAGCACACAAGACAACACGAAATATGATATTAGGTCTAGAGTTAGTTAAATATAAAAAGCTACCAATCATACTTCTATAGAGTTTCTCATCTACCTTCTCACCTTGTTCATCTCTAATGGCGGTGTTTGACATGGGAGTATCCATCATCTTGATATTCTTCATCCTAAAGAACTTCAAGAGTTCACATGTATACTTGCTTTGGTTTATGAAGGAAATTTCCTTCCTTTGTTTACTTGATTTGGAATCCAAGGAAGAAAGTAAGCTCTCCCGTCATACTCATCTCGAACTCACTCTGCATAAGAGAACTAAAATCCTTGCAAAGATCAAGATTAGTTTCATCAAATATAATATCATCAACATATATTTGAATGATAAAAAATTGCTAGAATTGTGTTTAAGAAAGAGGGCAGAATCAATTTTTCCCATGATATAGCCATTGTCTAGCAAAAAGTTCTTTAATTTCTCATTCCAAGATCTAGGGGCTTGTTTGAGTCCATAGAGAGATTTTTTTAACAAGTAAACATGGTTAGGTATCTTATAATGTTCAAAGTTGGGAGGTTGAGCCACATAGACTTCTTCCTCTATTATACCATTTAGAAAAACACTTTTAACATCCATTTGGTAAAGTAAGGAATTTTTATACCTAGAAAAAGTAAGTAACATTCTAATAGATTCAAGTCTAGAAAAAGATGCATAAGTTTCATCAAAATCAATACCTTCATGTTGATTCTATCCTTGAGAAACTAACCTTGCTTTATTCCTTATCACTTTTCTTCTTTCACCGAGCTTGTTGCGGTAGACCCACTTGGTGCCAATGATCTTCCTATCATTTGGTCTTGGCACTAAGGTCCACACTTTGTTCTTTTAAAATTTTCTAGCTCCTTTTTCATAGCTAGAACCCATTCATCATCCTTGAGAGCTTCTTTGATGTTATTTGGCCCAAGTTGTAAGATGAAGGCATTGTAGGCTTGTTCTTTGTTTAATGCATCCCACGTCATCACCCTTTCAAAAGGATTGCCTATTATAAGCTCTTTAGGATGATCTTTAGCAAAATGGGGAGTTGGATCCTTCTTCTCTTCTTATTTTTCTTCTTCTTCTGTTACCACCTCTTTTCCTTTGTTGTTGATGTTGAGCTCTTTTAATCGAGGAATCACCTCATGTACAACATCATCATATACAATATTCTTAGAAATAGAGGGGTTAGTTTCAACAAATTTAGCATTGATAGATTCTTCAACTTTAGACAATTAAATGTTAAACACTCTATACGGTTTGCTAGTAGTTCTATATCCAAGAAAGAAAGCCTTGTACTATTTCAAATAAAACTTGTTGAGAGAATTCTTGGAGTTTAAAAGAAAATACGGAAAACTAGAAACATGAAAGAAATTGATGGAAGTCTTTCTGCCACACCATAACTCATATTCTTTAAAGAAGGATGAGTGAAAACCCAATTTTGCACAAAATATGAAGTGCTAACAGCTTCGGCCCAAAATTTATCTGGATTATCATAATCAGGAAGTGTGGTCCTTGTGAATTCCTTGAAAGACCTGTTATTTCTCTCTACAACCCCATTTTATTGAGGTGTATGAGCAGAATAAAAGTTGTGTGCATAGCCTGACTCCTCACAAAACTTCTCAAACAAATCATTTCCAAACTCTCTCCCATGGTCATTACAGATAGATACCATCCAACAAGAAGCTTAAATTTCAGCCCATTTGCAAAAAGTAGAGAAAACATCGAGAGTGAAATTTTTTGAAACTAAGAATAAAGTCCAAATAAAGAGAGAAAAGTCATCGGCAATCACAAGGAAATAGTTGCTACCACAAAGCGATTGAGTTCTCATTGGTCCAAATATATCGATATGAATTAGTTCAAGATCTCTTTTTGTACTAAGGACTCCATTGGATTTAAAGGAGAATTTAGTTTGCTTTCCTTGTATGCAAGGTTGGCGTTACTCAATCGTCATCCTTCTCAAAGTCCAATTTAGGAAGTCCTTTGACCAATTCTGTTTTGCTCAACTTCTTCAATTGACACACATTTACGTGACCAAGCCTACAGTTCCACAAGTATATATCACTCTTATAAAAAACAAGACATCTACCAAGAACATGCTTAAGAGAATCAAGAACAATAACATAAATATTTCCATTTCTAGTTCCATTATATATGACATTGTAGGAGAGGGAATCTAGAAGCAAGCATTCAAGAGAAGTAAATAACATAAGATATCCATTGTCACATAATTGACTAACACTAGTAAGATTTTTATGTAGGTCATCCACAACAAGAACATTCTTGGTGCATAGTGAATCACCCACATAACCCTCATCTATAACTTTACCTTTATTGTTGTCAGCAAAAGTTACCGCTCCTTTCTTCTTTGTGAAATTGTTGAAGTGGCTTATTTCACCTGTCATGTGTTTGGAGCAACCACTATCAACAATCTATTTTCCTTTTATCTACAAGAAAGGAAGATGTTAGTGCCTAATTAAAACATTGGGATCCAGAGTAAGCTTGGGGACCCATTTCATCTTTGGGTTGGTCCCCTTTTCCTTATAAGGACAATAAGTAGAATAATGATCATCGCTCTTGCAATGTAGACAAACCACAGGGTTCTTAGAGTCGTATGACTCTTCATGAAAGATAGGAGGTCCCTTGATCTTTTTTTACCCTTGTCCTTGCTCTTGGGATCTCCCTCATATCCAAAACCACTTTTACCATTTTATTTGGTAGAGTGATCTAGAACTTCATTGAGGGACTTTTTCCCTTTAAGGAACTTTTGAAAGGAAACTCTAAGGTTGTGATTATCATCACTAAGAGTAATGACAGTATAAGAAAGACTATATAAATCATCTTAAGCATGAAGCAGGTCAACCTCTAAATAGAGGGATTTAGTATGATAATAATCTCTCTCAAGAGTTATGCTAGCTACTTGATTACTAGGCAATAAAGGTCTAGAAGAAAGATCATTGATTTTAGTAAGAAATCTAGCATTTTCAGTTCTAAGCAAAGTAATCTAATCAAGATAGAACCTATTTTAATCTTTAATAGCATCACAAGCATGTCTAATATCATTAAACTTGGTAACAAGTCTATCATTTTTAGTTATAATTAAGACAAGCTCATCAAGGCAAGTTTGGTTTTTATCTTTAAGACTATTGATGTTCTTAATAACCATTCTCTACTTCAACTCCATTGCATTGGCTCTTAATATCAAGAAATTGTCTTTGCAAAGAATCAATACTATATAGATGAACCTTTTCATTATACTTAAGAAAATCAATCTTAGCATACAAGTCATCAATAATTTTCCCTAACCTCTTCTTCTTGGATTTGCATTTAGAATAAGAAGAGTAGGAAGCATTAAGCATATCAATGAGGGATTCTTTATATAGTTCATTTAAAATTACCTCACATGTGTCATCACTAGTTGAGGCCATAGGAGCAAGGTGGCATTCTCCCTCATTTGAGCTGGAATCACTAGAAGAAGACTCCTCCCACGTGACATGGGTTACATCTTTGCTTCTTATTTCCCTTTTCCATTCTTCTTGTACTTGCCATCCTTCTTGTAGTCCTCCTTCTTCTTGATGTTTCTCTTGTTGTAGGACTTCTTTGCCTTGGAACAATCATTCTTGTAATGTCCTTCTTGGCCACGTTCATAGCACCTTGGAGAAGAGGAGGAGAATTTTCTCTTGAAGTGCTTCCTCTTAGAGTAGTTAGCTTCATGATCACTAGGGGCTTCATCTTCACTTGAGGAATGAGGGGTAGGTCGGAAAATAAGTTATTTTGGGAGAATAATGGCCTCCACTTAAGCTTTGAATGCACTATCCTTGATCTTCTTTG